>CM067362.1:84316777-84451855 GCA_034401795.1 Chaetoderma sp. LZ-2023a
GCATGACACGTGTGTTAAACAGTATTAGTGACAAATTGTGGCAAATTTTGGGCACGTCATTCATATAGAGTAAAAACAGCAGAGGACCAAGAATTGACCCCTGAGGAACACCACAGGTTAATTTCCTGTTTTCAGAGCAGGTTGCATTAAATAGCACGCATTGTGTTCTATCAGTTAAATAGCTCTGAACCCAGGCAAGTGCACATCCTCGGATTCCGTAATAGGCAAGTTTTCCTAATAATATATTGTTATTGATAGTATCAAAAGCTTTTGAAAGGTCCAAAAAGATGCCCAGTATATGTTCTTTCTTTTCAATTGATTCAATTATTTTTTCTGTCATTTCAACTAGTGCGAGCATTGTTGAGTGTTTCTGGTGGAATCCATACTGTGAAGCATATACAATTTCCTTTTTTTCTAGATAATTGATTGATCTATTATACATTAATCGCTCCATTAAGTTAGAGAAAAGTGGGAGTATTGAGACAGGCCTGTAATTTGTGAAGTTGGACGAGTCTTTTGCTTTATATATTGGAGTGACAGTATATAGGAGATATTTCTCACTCTCCTGGTTTTGGAGGCGAGGGTGGTGCGTTCATAATATGATTCTAGATTTCACTACAACCTTGCTTCAAGACATTGTTTTCTGTTATTCTCATGGCAACCACATGATCAGTTTTTATAAGTCTGGTACATGGGGGATGGTGGTGGTTAGGGACATTTAGCTTATTAGACATATTCATATCCAGACTGTGTGTGTTTGGTGGGGGAAGGGATAGGGAGAGGGGCATTGGTTCATATATTACAATACACCTATGCACAGGCTGGGTGTGAGATTTGAAGTGACATATTTCACTCAGTTATTTTAACCGTCTTAACAGTATTATTATTATATTAACTGGTATACATAAACTAACATATATTATTTTAACGCATTAATAATAAATGAATCCTAAAAATGGTTATCAATTAAAATCTAAAATATTATACAAGGAGTCATTACATTCATAAATTACATGGCTTATTATGTAGCAGATAAATGGTTATTTCTCTCTTTGACCGCATGGTCATAGCTCTAATATAAATATACAAATTTCAATTATGCTTGCACGATTGTCCGATATTATCGAAAATGGCAATTTTTTTTTCAACCACAATTTTTTACGATGTGATTTTGAAAAAATTGAAATATCGCCAAGATTTTACTGTCATACCATATTCGGTCTATTTGTAGCATAGGTGTCTATTACAGCAAGCCGTTCAATTTATTTTGAACCAACATCTCAGAGAACAGGGTAGGATTATACTAGGAATAGGTTAAAAAAGTTGAAGTTCATTGTCTAAAATTGCTTTAAAAGATGGACACTAATACGAAAATTCAACACAATTTACTGGTATAATTTCTTGCCACCTTACTGTATACCTCAAAACCATGATCGCGGGAGTGAAATTATTACCTGGGAAGGTTTAAATATTGCATGTTTTGTAATAAGCATGGTTTATAAAATCAAAAATTAATCCTAAATTTTACATTAAATAGCATCGCGGGAATATATAAATCACGTGATATTGATTGCTCTCCTGTTTTTTGAGGCGAGAGGTGGTGCGTTCACAAATATGATAGCTAAATGAGGTGGTATACACGCTTTAGCAAGCATGGCGAACTATTCTAGATGTTTCTGAAGGCTAACTATTATTAGTAAAATATATAAATCGCGTGATATTGCTCACTCTCCTGGTTTTGGAGGCGAGGGTTGTGCGTTCATAAATGTGATAGCTAAATGAGATGGTATACATGCTTTAGCATGCAAGGTGAACTATCCGAGATGTTTCTGAAGGCTAACTATTATTATTAACCGGGTACTCGGTAAATGCGGAGCAGATCTAAACATTAGATATCTATGGATCTAAAGTACATTCCTAATATCACGTAATTTGTATATTTTCACAGACGACATGAAATGCCAAATTTTAGGATTCATTTTCATGTAATAAACGATGATTTTAACAGAGTACGCACTATTTAGGTTGTCCAATAAAATAATTTCACTCCCGCAATGATGACTATGGTATACATTAAGCGAAGGGTAAGGCAGCAAGAAATTATTAATTGTGTCCTATTTTCGTGTTATTAACGATCGGTCTTAGTTTAAGCATCTTGGCGACTGAATTTCAATTTTTTGTTGAAATTTACCAATTTGAAGTCATCCGGAAAAAACTGATATGAAAACTCAGAGCGAAACCGATGTCTACATAAGCCAAACTCAACCCAAGACCAATTCACCCCCTTGTGAATTCATATACCTTAAAACAGGCTATGCGATATATCGAAATATCGCAATTTTTTCACCACGATATATCACAATACCTCCTAGGACAATATCGTGCAAGCCTAATTTCAATATTAACCCCTTCAGGCTGGTAGTCACAAGTTACAATTTGTTCTTACCTTATATTAAATTCTACTGTATATTTTAAATACAATCTAACTGAATGTTGAATCGCATCAGGCAAGACAACATTTCTGTCAGGGAATCTTTAAAATATTCATTAGATTCAATTTTAGCAAGAGATAAATATCATGTTTTGTAACACAACAAAAATACTAAGCCACTCAATTCACTGTTTGCTAAAAGTCACCTGACTTAGATATCTCAGAAAATTTTAACCTATTCATTCCCATGTTGTAGGTTCCCTTGAAACAAGTTTAGCAGAGATACATCCCTCCATTGGGTAGTCTTGATAGTATCTCTTTAACTCTAAAGCAGTCATTGCTCTAGGGAACCGGTTCCTCTATTCCTATAGAGAACATATAAACGAGTCTGTGAGCATGCGCACTTATGCTACTATGCATGCGACTGAGTCCAAGCCTTCATTAATTAATTTTCCGTATTACGGGAAACACCTAACTTTTATCTCAACAAATCCTATTCATTCCATAATCTTGTGGCGCTACATCCACATTTGATTTTTCATGAATACCACAGTACAAGCGGTCTTTGTTGAATAAGTTATAGTACTTATGTAAAATGTTTATAATTTACGTGAATATGAACGGAAAGTTCGTTGTTACTAAGTTGAAAGAAAATGGCGCCAGCTTCACATTACAAGCCAGGTGGAGTCAATAACTCTGATCCTTTTTTTTAGCCATGAGGCTCGTTCCTACGAAAGGTATACTATATACTATTAGGATTAATTTTGAGGGAAAAAACAATCTTTATTAAAGGATACGCAATATTTAGGCTGCTCAATTTAATAATTTCACTTCTGGGAATGATGTTTTGAGGTATACATTAAGCATAGCCGCGAGGTGACAAGATTTGTGAAGGGTTTTTTCGTGGTATCTTCAGACGTTAAGATGTTTAAAAATTCAGAGGAAAATAAGTTTTATCCTTGTATATAGTGCGCGCAAATCTTTTAGAACATGTAAATTGAGCATAAATGTGCGACCTATTTATGGATTTTTAAGTAAATACGCCACTCCCATATTTGCTGGTACTCATTCAGATTCAACTTATTTCAGTTGCAACTTATGACTAATAACTTCGAGAGTTAAATGGTTGATATTTTCATAGTAAACGCTACAAACTTTGATGACCAAGTTTTACTATATCAGAGATGTGTGTTGATCTCAGTGTTTTAGTAGCAAGCATAGCCTTTGGATCAGGAAAGTTCTTGACTATCAGCCACTTTTATTAGCCCTAAGATGGGGTTTTTCCCTACTTAATGTATAATCTAATCTCTCATCATTTTGTAAATTCTTTCTGCGGGTACTTAACTTGGGTGAAATTGGATATATAGAGCACGTACCCAGGCTATGAGGGATCATTCTATCGGCTCTCAATCGATTAATTGTTATAGTCAAATATAACATTCTGCTTGCAAATGGACTATTACTCGTGGAAATCATCTGAAAGTCTAGAAGAGGGGGAGAACTAACCTAGTTAGAAAAATTTTCTCTCTAAGGGGTGTGTAAACTGTGAAATGTTGGTCTGAACATGTTGTTTCCACACCATCTCTTAAAACATTCGAAAATGGTTTAGGTAGTCTTTGGCATAGTCAAGCCAATGTATGACTACACCGTACACGCAACCCATGACTAGAAGTGACGGCACAGGCATGGAGATAAATGAAGAAGAGATGACCATGAGGCCTAATTGTCCTGTGCTCAGTATTATTACCTAGATTATAACTCAATTTTTATGGCATAGCAACTGATTATAATTAAACTTCTGGTTTAGGTATGCCAAATCAAATCACTTCTGGTGTTTTGCTGGTATTGTTTGTTTCTAAATCACTTGACAGTTTAAATGCCCTATTTCAGGGGCTCTTATTTTTTATTCTTTAATTCTTTATTAGTTGCTCTTAGTGCAATGGCTGAACCATCCAATTATCCTCATCCTTCGAAACCTTGTGTACACCCAACTCTTCGCATTTATCTTCTAGGAATGATTTAATTTTTTCTTATGATCCTAGCAGTGCTTTTGTCGTTTTGATTGCACTAGATTTCGTTTTGCTCCTGAATCTTCTCATGTATTACACTCTTCCTATCAGCCTCCATCTTTCGACCTGTTCTCTCAAAAAATTGGAATCAATCATCTTTCGATTCTCCTAATATCAATCTGCAAATAAGTGCGTCAGACTTTATTATTTTAATTGTGAATAGTGGTTTGCTATCTTTTAGTATCATATCTGGCCTGATTTATTTTTAACATAGTTTTTCAGTCTTTCTTTTCTGTCAGTAGGATCCCTCGCCATGATGAAGCATATCTATGGGTGAATGTAAGCTTGTCACAATAACAAAATCTTTTTTGTCTTATCAAGATTTACACCGCTCCTTTCTCGAGTTCAGTAGAAATTTTGATCTTTTTATTTGTCTAGGGATATATCTATTTCTATTATTGTCATATGGAGAGGTCTTCTCAGCCTTATCTATTCAAGCCTATTTTTTATTCTTCTAAATTCTAACTTTCCCAGGCATTATTAAATAAATTCCTCAAGGGGGCCTAACCAAGATGATTGGATTATTGCCTTCGCATGGATTGTGGAATATGGTTTTTTCCTTTCACCCTTCTGTGTAGTTTCAGTCCTTTGTCCTTATCCATCATTGATCTGGTCACAGGTTTGATGGACTTCTTTCCTGTTTAATCATCTGAGAAAGATATTAACAATTGGGCTCATATCATACTAGCTTTGTTTTAAAATTAGATTTGTAAAATAAGATTCTGCAGGTTTATTCTGGTCCTAGCTGTCATGCTTAAGCGCTTCTATATAATCTCTACTCTATCAGGGGTGGGATGGGTATAGCTAGCCTCATGCATGTCTTAGGTAGCAGATTTCCTACATATAAGATACAATCAATGTAGTCATTGAATCCCCCTTTTTTCTATCAAACCATGTTGGTCTCCTTTGACATTAGTCCTGCTTCTGTTCCTGATCAATAATTTTCTGCTCTTTTCAAGTAGGATACAGTGGAGGAATGGCAGAATCCAGACTTTAAGGATTATGAGGTGCTGGCAGATCATCTTTTATAAGGTCTCGGCTCTTATCTTCAACTCATATATTTATCCTTTTCTGACAACTTCCAAAAAATTGACACTTCATGATTTAATACTAATTCTGTTGTATATTTTGGAATTATTTTGTCTGGAACCCATGGCTGCTTTGATACTGTTTGAGACAAAAATTACTTAGTCAATCGTTTTATATTCAACTCTTTTCCTACTATGTTGTCTCAGAAATGGAGTTCATCGATGAAAGGAATAATATGGACATGGAGTCATTTTGCCTAGTCATCACTGGTCTAGTCAAGGATAAAGGACAGTGTTTTCTGATATTTCTATATATACAGAATTTGTCCTAACTGGATCTGGGTTCTTTTAATTACATCATAGCCAGTCTGGGATTCCTCTGGCTTGGAAGGTTGCTTAATTGTGTTAAAATTTGGGCCGAATGGAGTCAGTTTTGTGTACGAAGGTCAAGTCTGGTAATTCAGAATTTTGTCCCTCACCACGACTGCATACACTGCATTTTCATTCGTTGGGTGTCATCGGTACCAATTCACCAGTTTATCCATCTGCAGGTCCAGTTTGATGTCTTGTTCTTACGTGTTTGGGGGAGGGGATCTCGTTCTTGTGTCTATGGAATCAGATAAAGTAGTCTTACTACTCTCTTCCTTTTCAGGAACTAGAACAGGAACTAATACTCTAGTATTCCTCTTCAATACTCAGGAATATTGGAGAATGAAGAGATATTGTCTCTTTCACATGCACCTATCTGCTCATGCAGTCATTTCTATAGTAGTGACCTTCATCAACAAGCAGGGCAGTTGAGGTTATCATATTTTGTCTGGAGTCTTGGTCTTCCTCCTGCGGTGGAGATGTCAGCAAAACTTTCAGCAGCTCACATTCCAGGTAGAATGATTTTCCTTGTAGCTCATTTATTACATCCCATTAAGTTTCTACTCAGTATAGTGTCCAGATTTGATGTTCATATTCTTCCTCCAGGCTAGGCTCTGGCGGTAGATGCTCTGGCCCAGTCATAGACTTCACATTTTTTTTAATTATCTTCAATTTAACTTTCTAGTGCCAATTGTATTTAAGAACTTTTGTCAGCGGTTTCTAGTACAATGGTCTTTAAGAACTTTTGTCAGCAGAATGTATTATCCCTTTAATCACTCCTGCTTGGCCCAATGAGAGTTATTCAGTGGATCTCGTAGTCCTCTTTGTGGAAATCCAAAGCGTCTTACCAATTTTGCTGATTTTCTATCTCGTTTAACAGCAGTTTTCAGTTCATCATTCCACAAATCTTCAATATGTATATATGGTATTTTCCAAGAGACCTGTTTTTCAGAAATTGATTTTTTGTCTGAACTTTAGTATTCTTAATCAATTCAAACTATCTGTTACAGGAGAATTTACCAGAGTATATTTAAGGTTTTCAAATGGTTGTTAGAACAGCACATTATCTCGCCCGATTCTGCATCCCATCATCAAGTCATAGATTCATGGCATATTTTTTGATGATTTAAATCTGTGTATGCTGGGGTGGTGTTATCGTTTTCACTAGCATCTATCCTTCTTTGTTTTCTAGAAGCCGGTTTGAGAGTTATTAAGTATTTACATCATTTATCCATGGTACCGGTATTTTTAGGGTATAGCACAAAGGCAGATACCTAATTCATTCTTGGGTCCATCTGTTTAATTGTATAACTCTGAAATCATTCTTTTTGTACTAGCGGCCGCATTTGTTAGATGGCATTTTGATATTCATATTCTTTTTGTGAATGATCTTTTCTAGGTGGTAGGAGATCTGGCCTCATTCTTTGCCCTTGAAGAGATCTTATATATATAAAACCTAATTAATTGTTTTCAATCCTTTCCGAAAACTATGCCCAATTTGAAAGATCTTTTTGAAACACCGTTCAGGTTACTTATGCAAATTTGTTTAGTAAGCGCGCATCTCATCAATTGGATTACAGACACCATTAATCGACACTAGAATGTATCTCCAGGAGACACTCAGTAAGTGTTAACGCACACGATGTTCGTGGTATGGCCTTCTCCTTCGCATTCTATGCAGATCTACCGTTCAGATTACGTATGCGAATTTGTTTAGTAAGCGCGCATCTCATCAACTGGATTACAGACACCATTAATTGACACTAGAATGTATCTCCAGGAGACACTCAGTTTGTGTTAAGGCACACGATGTTCGTGGTATGGCCTTCTCCTTCGCATTCTATGCAGATCTATCAGTGGACGACATTATGTAAGTTGCAGTATAAATGTCAGATTCTACATTATTTTTATCTGAAAGATCAGATTCAATTCACAATCTGACATTTCTCGTTTCGCCACTCAAACCTAGACTCAATTGCCTAGATTCTTTAGTCAGCCGTCTTCTTCACCATCTCACGGCTGTTTTTAAATTCTCTTTGCTGAGATTTTCTAATTATCATTATATTATTGTATTTTATTTCGAACATTTGTTTGTTCGTGCTATTTCAGCACTTCAGCGATTTAGTTGGTTTTAGTATTTTTGGTGATTAACCTTTCATTCCTGATTTGCAATTTACCAACCCACCTAGTATTTGGGCTCTGACCAATTCTATGTTTTAGCAAACAGTGAATTGAGTGGCTTAGTATTTTTGTTGTGTTACAAAACGACCCAGACGTATATATACTGGTCTGGCGTTTTGTTAGCTTACTAAAATACTTACCACTCAATTCACTGGGGCCCACCTCAGCCACCCCGCATCGTTAAATTGCAAATCATTAAAAATTTGTGGAATTAATTAATGACGGCTTGGACTCGGTCGCATGCATAGCAGCATAAGTGCGCATGCTCACAGACTCGTTTATATGTTCTCTATAGGAATAGAGGAACCGGTTCCCTAGAGCAATGACTGCTTTAGAGTTAAAGAGATACTATCAAGACTACCCAATGGAGGGATGTATCTCTGCTAAACTTGTTTCAAGGGAACCTACACCATGGGAATGAATAGGTTAAAATTTTCTGAGATATCTAAGTCAGGTGAGTTTTAGCAAACAGTGAATTGAGTGGTAAGTATTTTAGTAAGCTAACAAAACGCCAGACCAGTATATATACGTCTGGGTCGTTTTCAGGATGTTGGCATTGAGAGTTAATCATTCATTTAGAGACTCAGGTGTCAACAATGGTCAAGTAATTACTGGCTTTCATCTACTCCACATTATTATATACAAGCAGCTTATAAATGAAATAAATGCAATGAGAACTGTGTCATGTAATACATTATCTTGGAAATAAAATAAATTAAACCTGTGAGCAACCACCTGCCCTTTGGGGCAATAACATGGTGGTTCTTTAAGACAGTGATCGCTTAACCACCTTTGTTAAAGAACCACATTTTCTGCCTCCAAAGGAACTGCTTATCACAGCTCACTCTTTTAAGAGAGCATATAGTGGCTACATTTTTGTGCCCATAAGGTGGTCCCTCAAGACAGGTTATAGTTATATAATTTCTACTGTGTGATATCGTTACTATTTAATTAACATGCTGTTGAATATTTTGAATCTAATTTGACTGAGCGCTTAATAGCGCCTAGTCAAATTAGTTTCAAAATGTTCAACAGCTTACCTGTATAGTTTTCTGGAAATTGAGATTCAGTGAGTGCATGGATCGATCAATCCCAACATAGCAAGGTGTGGGTTTAGCTTGGCTAAGAAATGGGCAGAGCAAAGCTAATTAACTTATTTACTTATATACTGTATGTATACCACCGAATGTATGCATACGTTGATCTCATTATGCAGTTCATTCATACAAATTCAATTTAAATCCTTTGATTATGTTATCAGATATTTTACTGACAGATCTGACCCCTCCATTGATCACGAGGGTAGTTGTTTTTGACTAAGCTGTACCACACATGAATGCTATCTCAGCCAATTATGACTGCCTTATGAAGTTACCTTTGACAACTCTTGTCATAGAATTGCCTAAATCAACTTGATTGCCGTGGCGAATTAAGATCACATCAAAGCGGTACAATTATGAGACATGAGCCATGCCAATTATGTTCATAATTGCATTAATTAATAATTGACAGTCCAAGATGGAAATGTGCTAGAGCTTTCAAATTAAAATATGATTAATCCTTTGATGGTCATGCCAACCAAAACCAGCCTCTGTCATGGTCTTATAGAATGTCCATTTACAGGCCAAGAGAATACAATTTTTGAAAATTTACCACTGGAATGACTGCCTCGATGACCAAGCCAGTCATTCCAGTGAAATACTTTCAAAACTGTATTCTCTTGGCCTATAAATGGACAATCAATAGGCAGATATTAAAATTTTCTTGACTAAGGGTTAATGCTGGAGAAAGGTTCTCAAAGGTGTTGGAATCTGCGCTGTTGATATCACATGACTGCAGCGGAATGAATACGTGACACAGTCAATGTGAACTTAAGGAACAGAGCCAGGAAATAGTTTGTGGGCGGTAGGGAGGAAACTTATCTGACGAAGTCATGTCTATGTCAACATTAACAGATGTCAATTATATATGAGATTGAAACCACAGGATGCTGGGAGCCTGGAATGACAATCAGAAGCTATGTTCTGTGTGATCAGAGTTTTGTTGTCAGCAGAGGATGATGCTAATCATAGCAGTTAAGTCCGGATTACAGGGCAAGTCACAGAGAATGCTTAGTCTTTTAAAACTTAAGCCAGCCAAAAAATGGCCTCTGTAGTGGTTTGGAGAAATGTTGATTTGCAGACCAAGAGACAACTATTTTTTGGAATTACTGGTTGAATAGAAGATCAGAGGAGACAGAGACAGTTTGATGACCACTTCAGCTTTCATGCACCAAATAAGGAAAACAGTCTAAGATTACTGTCATGAGAAAGATGAACGCAAGAAGAATACTGGCTGAATAACCAAGCCAGTCATTCTAAAGGGAAAATTTAAAGAATAGTCATCTCTTGGCCTGCAAATGAACTTTTTCTGTGAGAAAATTTAAATTTTCAAGAAACTCTCTTTTCTCATAGACCAAGAGAAGTAATTCGAGCCAGTCATTCCAGTGGTAAATTTTCAAAAATAGTCTTGAATTCCAAATCAACATTTCTCAAGACTACTCAGAAGCCATTTTGGGCCAACTTGAGAACTAAAGGGTTAAGTATGTTATCCAGTCATATGTCATGAGATGGCTACTACCATGTAATATCAAATAAAGTATTCACCAGCTAGATTTCTATGTTTGCTTACCGTGTTTTTAAGCAGGATCTATGTGAGACTAAATTGTAACTATTTAGGCAGTATTGGGAAAATTAATAGTGAGGAAAAAATTCAATGTCTGATCTAAAGGTGAGTTACATAGCTCTTTCATGGTCGAGATTTGTCAGGAAATTACCATTTTTGAAGGTCAAGAAAGGATTAGTTTTGAAAATTTATCATTGGAATGACTGACTTGTTTATTGAGCCAGTCATTACACTGGTAAAATTTAAAAAAAATCAAAATATTCAGCACATTGATAATTTTAATGGTCTTTTTAATCCTTTAATGGCCTAGCCAGCCACAACTGACCTCTGCAATGGTCTTGAGGAAGGTTCATTTGCATGCCAAGAGAGCACTATTTTTTTTAATTTACCACTGAAATGCCTGGCTCGATAACCGAGCCAGTTATTTCAGTAGTAAATTTTCAAAAATAGTCCTCTTGTCTGGCAAATGGGCATTCATTATGTAAATATTTAAAAAAATTTACCAAATTTGACCATTAAAGGTTTAAGAACATTGTCTTTTAACCCTCAAAAATTTGTTCAAGAAAATTTCAAATTTCAAATTGAAAATGTCTATTTGAATACCAAGAGAAGACTGTTTTTGGAAATGTATCACTGGAATGACTGGCTCGGTTATCGAGCCAGTCTTTCCAGTGGATTATTTTCAATAATAATGGACATTTCTCAAGACCACTTCAGAAGCCAGTTTTGGCTGATATGAGAGCTAAACTGTTAACTCTTACCACTCTTGTGTCAAAACTTTAAATTTTCAAGTTAAATTAAAAGATGAACTGGTGTTCATTTTTCAACAAATTTGGTGGGAGATGGTGCTGTCGTAGACAGCAACATCTTCCATGAAAATTGTTGAAAAATGTATACCAGTTTCTGTGATATTGATCCAATATGTATGATTACCGTATTCTGCGGCTGTAGTAGTAGAAACATCCTACAGCTGCAATCAGTCCTTCTTCGCTTTTGCCCACTGTGTCTTGTCCTCAGCCGAAATCCGTAGCTTCCTCAGGTCCATTCTTGAGTTGAGTGTACCGAGTCCTGCTTTCTTGAGGTCGCCTCGTAGCATGCTTAGCAGATTTATGCAATGACGTCCTCTCCTGTCTTTGTATTTGCTGGCTCCAAGTAGGCTGAATTCCAAGGCTCCCTGTGCTGGTGTCTCTTCTGGCATCCTTAGCACATGGCCAAACATGGACCATCTTTGTTGGGTAACTTTTACAAACAGCGCTGACGTATTACACATCTTGTATAGTGCATCGTTGGAAATTATGCTGTCTGGCCATCGGTGTCCAGTGATGGTGCATAGGTGTTTGCAGTGGCAGGCATTGAGTTTGTCTAGAGCTGACTTTGGAGCTACCCAGCTATTACAGTTATACAGCATTAAGGATATGCAGGTTGCATTGTATAAACGATCCAGTTTACGATTGATCCAGTAAAAGATATAATATTGACATCAGAGTGGTAATGGTTAATAAAGAATGGCTTGAAGAAATTAATTACGAGGAGTGGTAACTACCTAGTTATAAAGTGCCATCTGGCACCAGATCATTCCTGATGTAGCATAAAATGGGAAGTAAACAAAAATGGTGTTAGTAATAATTTGTCCATACACAAAGGATAGGAAATGTTGCTTAGCATCACAGGATGTTATGGCATCATTATAAAGCTACCCGGCTTTAGATTCCATGGCAAACCCTCAAAACCTGTTAAAATTGTATGGATTATTTTGAAAACAATTGGCGTGAAAGGCATTGCTGCCTCGATCAGTGAAATTGTTTCTAAAAATAATTACGGATTTAAGGTTTAGACTCTTTTGAACCATGCATGTTTTCGTGTGATTAAAAATAGGAGTGATTGAATTACCCACGAGACTCTGACTGCATTAATAATAGATAGGAGTCAGCAATTAGACCAATATTGATCAATAATAAAATACTCATAAATCAGAGTATTGGGTTAATGTGTAATGCCAATACCATTTGCAATTATAGAACTAGATGGAATAATCTTGTGGAAAACATGATGTCTCCACCCTCATCCCATTTCTCTCCCATATATGAGCTATTGTGCTTCATAGATAATCTTCAGAGTATGTGGATGTTTTATATAATGTTTGTGTCGTGTTTTGCTGTCAGGTAATCCTAATGGACCTTTCCAGGTTTAGCTATGCCCCTCCCATCTCTAGCTAAGCTCCACCCATACCACACTCCTGTTGGGATCAATCGGTACGTGAACCTCTGGACTATCAATTTCCAGAAAACTATACAGGGAAGCTGTTGAATCCTTTTTCACTAATTTGACTCGGTGCTGTTGCTGCCTGAATATGGTCGACCATGGTCAGACTGAATCGAACATAGGCGGCCATGTTCAGCTTGATCATAGTGGAACATGGTCATGGTCGAACATGGTCGACCCTGTTCAGCCTGACCACGATCGAACATAGTCGATCATGTTCAGCTTGACCACTCGCAAACATGGTCGACCAAGTTCTGCTTGACCACGATCAAACATGGTCGACCAAGTTCTGCTTGACCACGATCAAACATGGTCGACCATGTTCAGCCTGACCACGATCAAACATAGTCGATCATGTTCAGCTTGACCACTAGCAAACATGGTCGACCCTGTTCAGCCTGACCATGATCAAACATAGTCGATCATGTTCAGCTTGACCACTAGCAAACATGGTCGACCAAGTTCTGCTTGACCACGATCAAACATGGTCGACCATGTTGGATCTTCTGAACATTTTCCAAAATCAGTTAACCGCTTGGCCGATTTCAACCAATCTCAGCTGGAACGCGCCCAGGCTGGTATGCTTCAGAACATGTATACAAAATTTTGATGCCTTGATTTTGCCGGTGGCCATCTTGGATATTCCGAAAAATGGGAATTTGTATCAAATTCTACTCATTAATCGATTGGGCAAATTCAACCAAATTTGGCTGGATGGATCTATAATAATTGTTGTAGCCTCTAGAAACTCTATTCAGAATTTTGGTCAATGTTTTGATTTCTGGAACCATTTAAAAATGCTACTCCTTCAATCAATAGCCTGTTTTCAACAAAAATTGTGTGGAATGATCCTATGACGGTAGGCTTAATCATATTAAACGAGAATTTTTGATTGGTCAATTTTTTGGCCATCTTGGATTTTACGAAAATCATCCATTATGTCTATTTAAATGCAAATGGTTTAAATGCCAATGGTTCAGGTGAGCGCCACAGGCCCTTAGGGCTCTTGTTTAAATGGTTGGGTCATTTCAAAAGTTTGCCTAAATTACGAAAGCATGTGACACAAGACCAGTGGCCACAAAATATTAATATTATCATTACAATTTATAGGTTTACATATCAAACTGATAATTTTTGTATTGTTGTTATTGTTGATGACATGATTAAAATTACATAAACATGATCATAAATATATTTTTTACATTTTTATACAAAAAGAAGGGAGATAACTTCTTGTTATATTATGTAGATTTGCCCACATCGAGGAGCACCTCTTTATCGGAGTATTGAATAATACAAATACTGTTAAAAAAGCTAATTATAGACCAGATGAAGTGTGGGCTCAAGTACATGGTTAATGTGAAATAAAATTAAAATGTTTAACATATTTTCTTGATTTCTGAAAATAATTCTCATTTTTAGCTCACCATCCGTCGTTCATCTGTCCATCCATCCATCAACTTTTGCTTTAAAACGCTACTCCTCATTAACTGCTTGGCAGATTTCAACCTAATTTGGCTGGAAGGATCCTATGGGGGTAGGCTTCAGAATTTCTATACAGAATTCTGATTGGTCAATTTTTTCGTCGGCCATCTTTAATTTTTGGAAAAATTGCGGAGAATCGTTTAAAATGCTACTCCTCATTAACTGATTGGACAACTTCAAGCAGGCTTAGCTGGAAGGATAGTATGCTGGTATGTTTCAGAACTTGTATACAGAATTTTGATTGGTAATCTTTTGCGGCGCCCATCTTGGATTTTCTTAAAATTTCTGCAGATCACTTAAAAGCCTACTTCTCCATAACCACTGGGCCGATTTCAACATAATTGGGCTGAAAGGACCCTATGGGGGTAGCCTTCAGAACCTCTATACAGAATTTTGATTGGTCCATTTTTCCGGCGCCCATCTTGAATTTTCCGAAACATTGCAGGAAATCACTTAAAACACTACTACTCATTTATCTGCTTGAGCAATTTCAACCAGACTTGGCTGGAAGGATACTAGGCTGGTACGTTTCAGAACCTGTATACAGAATTTTGATTGGTCAATATTTCCGGTGCCCATCTTGGATTTTGTGAAGATTTCTGGAAATCACTTCAAAAGCCTACTTCTCGATAACCACTGGGCCAATTTCAACCTAATTTGGCTGGAAGGACCCTATGGGGGTAGCCTTCAGAACTTATATACAGAATTTCGATTGGTCCATTTTTCCAGCGCCCATCTTGAATTTTCCAAAACATTGCAGGAAATCAGGTTTTCCGATAAATAGGAATTCATATAAAATGGTACTCCTCATTAATCTCTTGGGCAATTTCAACCAATTTTGGCTGGAACGATCCTTTTGTCATAGCCTCTAGAAATTCTATTCAGAATTTCTAGATGTCATAGCCTCTAGAAATTCTATTCAGAATTTCGATTGGTCAATGTTTTGGCAGCGCTCTCTAATTTTCTGAAAGTTTTCCGGAACCATTTAAAAATGGTACTCCTACAATCAATAACCAGATTTCAACAAAACTTGGGTTGAACAATCCTAGACGTTAGGCTTCAACATATTAAATGCGTCTTGATCGGTCAATTATTTGGTGACCATCTTGGATTTTCCGAAAATCATCCATCATGTCTATTTAAGTGCAAATGGTTTAAATGCCAATGGTCCAGGTGAGCGCCACAGGCCCTTGGGCCTCTTGTTTTTAAAGTTAGAATAATTATTAAATAGCATTAAACTTTGTGTTCATACATATTATACCATGCTCAGCCAAAGAACTGACCATAAATTGACCGTGATATCATTGTCGATAGTAATAACATTAAACTTTATATTGACCATTGTCAAATATATTATTTCATGGTCAGTTGGGACTGATAATTTGTCACAAAAAGGTTCATCACGTAGATAGTAATAAAATAAAATTTTGTAGTGACCATGGTCAAATATGTTATTTCATGGCCAGTTTGGGCACTGGCCATGAACTGATCATGATATCATTGTCAATAGTAAAAACATTAAAAATTTTAGTCAACATGGTCAAACATGTTAAGTCATGGTCAGCTTGGACACTGACCATAAACTGACCATGATATCATTGTTAATAGTAATAGCAAGCAGTAAAATCAGGAAAGTCATAAATTAAAAATGTTACAAATAGTGGGAGGAATGCAATCTCTGATTAGTCTTATTTTAATCTTATTTTTATATAATCTTATTTTTCATTGTAGTTCAAGGGTGTGTGGTACTGGCTAACCATGGTTAACCACAATATGTCTCATTTCATTAAATCAATAGTTTGTAACCATGGTTATTAAACTATGGTCTATCATGGATATACAACAGCAACATGGTTAACCATGGACACCAGTGAAGCATGGTTAACCGTGGACACCAGTGAAGCATGGTTAACCGTGAACACCAGTGAAGCATGGTTAATTGTGGGCACCAGTGAAGCATGGTTAGCCATGAACACCAGTGAAGCATGGTTAATCGTGAACACCAGTGAAGCATGGTTAACCATGAACACCAGTGAAGCATGGTTAACTGTGAATACCAGTGAAGCATGGTTAACCGTGAACACCAGTGAAGCATGGTTAACCGTGGACACCAGTGAAGTATGGTTAACCGTGAACACCAGTGAAGCATGGTTAACCGTGAACACCAGTGAAGCATGGTTAATAGTGAACACCAGTGAAGCATGGTTAATCGTGAACACCAGTGAAGCATGGTTAATCGTGAACACAGTGAAGCATGGTTAATCATGAACACCGGTGAAACCTGGTTAACCATGAACACCAGTGAAGCATGGTTAATCGTGGACAGCAGTGAAGCATGGTTAACTGGTGAACACCAGTGAAACATGGTTAATCGTGCACACCAGTGAAGCATGGTTAACCATGAACACCAGTGAAACATGCTTAACCGTGGACACCAGTGAAACATGGTTAAAACGTGGACACCAGTGAAGCATGGTTAAACCATGATTGACCAAGATTATATGGCCACAGTCGTGAGTGAAATTTATCATGATAAATCATGGTAAATCGTAATCAGCTTGACAATACTTAGATCTGGTACATTTGATATATAAATATATAAAATCTAAGCAATTTTAATAATAATAATGCAAAAAATAATACAGTCAGAAAATGTTGACTTGGCAACATTTACCATCAGTCACACACACACATACATGCAAGCACGCACGCACACTCTCTCACACAGGCATGCACACACTTTTCGCAGAGGAATGGTTGCAAACAGTAAGGTATGGTCTGATCAGTTTGATCATATTTAAGCATGGTCTGACCAAGTCAGCAAGGTTCCATGGGAGAAACATGCTTTGCTCAGACTGACCATGGTTACCTTCAGGTTTGACTAGCATGGTCTGATTAGTCTTAGCATGGGCTAACATGGTCTGATCAGCTTACTGACCATGATCACCCAGGGTCTGGCAATGATGAATATGTTTGACCATTTGGAACATTATTAGCTCACCTGGCCCGATGTGCCAAGTGAGTTTATGCCATGGCGGCCGGCCGTCGTCTGCCTGTCATCTGTCTGTCTGTCGTCTGTCCATCAACTCTTTGTTTAAAAATCTACTCCTCATAAACCACTCAGAAATTGTATACAGAATTTTGATCGGTGACCATCTTGAATTTTCTATAAAATGGCGGGAAATCATTTAAAATGCTACTCCTCATTAACTGCTTGGGCAACTTTAGCCAGACTTGGCTGGAAGGATACTAGGGTGGGAGGTTTCACAACTTGTATACAGAATTTTGATTGGTAAATTTTTCTGCTGCCCATCTTGGATTTTCTGAAAATTTCTGGAAATCAGTTAAAAGCCTACTCCTCATTATCCACTTGGCCACTATCAACCAAACTCAGCTGGAAGGACCCTAGAGTGGTATGCTTTGCAACAGATATAGAGAATTTTGATTGGTTGATTTTTATGGTGGCCATCTTGAATTTTCTGAAAAATGGCGGGGAATTGTTTAAAATGCTAGTCTTCATTAACTGCTTGATCAATTTCAACCAGATTTGGCAAGAAGAATACTAGGCTCGTAAGTTTCAGAATTTGCATACAGAATTTTAATCAGTCAATGATTCTGGCAGCCATCTTGGATATTCTGAAAATTTCTGGAAATCAGTTAAATGCCCACTCCTCATTAACCACTTGGCCGATTTCAAGCAAACCTGGTTGGGACAACCCTAGAGTGGTATGCTTCAGATCATTTTTACAGAATTTTGATTGGTCAGTTTGTTCGGTGGCCATCTTGAATTTTCCGAAAAATGGTGGGAAATCATCTAAAACGCTATTCATTAACTGCTTGGCCAATTTCAACCAGACTTGGCTGGAAGGATACTAGGCTGGTATACCAAATTTTGCTTGGCCAATTTTTTCGGTGCCCATCTTGGACTTTTTTAATTTGCCGAAATTGGTTAGAACGATTTCAAGCACACTCGGCTGGAAGGACCCTAGAGTTGTGTGCTTCAGAACTTGTGTACAGAATTTTGATTGGTCAATTTGTTCGGTGCCCATCTTGTTTTTTCCCAAAAATTTTGAATTTGTTTAAAATGCTACTCCTCATTAACCGCTTAGGCAATTTTAACCAGATTTTCCCGGACAGATCCTATATTGGTAACCTCTTATAATTCTATTCAGAATTTTGATAAGTCAATGTTGTGGCAGCAATCTTTGACTTTCTGAAAGATTTCTGGAACCATTTAAAAACAGTATTCCTTAATCAATGGGCCGCTTTCAACAGAACTTGGGTGGAACAATCTTATGATGATAGGCTTCAACATATCAAAGGATAATCTTTTTCGTGGCAATCTTAGATTTTCCGAAAATTATCCATCAAGTCTGTTCAAATGTTAATGGTCCAGGTGTGTGTTACAGGCCCTTGGGCTTTGTGTAGTTCATTACCAACCATGAAAATTCATTGATCTGTATCGCAAGTATTTGTTTTGTAATATCGAGTAAATGTTGAACAGTGATCGACACCATTTTGACTCCTCAAGCTATTGTGTGTGATGTCATGTAAGCTCCAAAGCATCACATTCTTTATTATGTAATGCTCATCCCATGGAATATTTTGAAACTAATTTGACTGGAAGTTGTTGTTGCCTATGGCAGCAACAACTTCCAATCAACTTTGTTTCAAAATATTCAACACCTTACCTGTAGGATTGCTTTTATACCACATTGCCAAACTATAGCTGGAGCCTCAATGACTGAGCATATATACCGAGGCAGACACACTTGGATTTTTCTGATTGGTTGAAAAGTAAATCAAGACAGCCATCATAGTGTGTAGAAATCTACCAACATTTAACTACTAAATCCTTAATATCTTTCCTTAGAGGCGTGATAAAAAGCTTAAAATTACCTGGATAGTTTATGAGCGGCGTGTTAGATCACTTGAATAGCTATCAAAAAATGGGATTAGTTATGCTTGCTGTAAGTTATTAGTGGCACTTTGTCCTGATTTATTATTCCTTTAGTGGTCAAATTTGGTTAATAAAATCTAAATATTTGCTTAGTGAATGTCGATGGAGGAATATAGTTTTAGCTATCCCTCATCCATCTCTAGCTAAGCTCCACCCATCATTTGCCTGTGTTGGGTTCGATCGATCTCTGCACTCTCTGAATCTCAATTTCAATCTGAATCTCAATTTCCAGAATATTCTACAGGTAAGCTGTTGAATATTTTGAAACTAATTTAACTGGGTACTGTGTCTGCCTATCAGCATGCTTATTAAATTAGTAAAGACACAAGTCGTACAACCTGATGGCTTAAGACGGAGTAAATCCTGTCATTCATGACGTAATTGATTATGACATCATATGATTGATGGATAAACTAGATTTCTCCATTGGCAAGCCAAGTGAACAATATTTTTTATACAGCCTACCACTAGATAACCAAGTACGTCATTCCTGTGGTAAATTTTCAAAAGTAGTCAACACTTGAATATTTCTAAAAAAAACACTGCACAGGATTGTTTGGCCGGCTTGACCATTAAAGGATTTAATCTCTTAACTCTCGAATTTGTTCAAGAAATTTTCAATTTTCTCATAGAAAATGTCCATTTGCAGACCAAGAGAAGGCTCTTTTTACAAACGTACCACTGGAATTACTGGTAAATTTTAAAAAATAGCCTTCTCTCGGTCTGCAAATGGACATTTCTCAAGACCACTTCAGAAGGCATTTTTTTGCTGATACGATGGTTAAAGGGTTAAAAGAGGCTAGAGCTCTGACGCCATGTTCATGAGGAGGGCACAGCTTATGCCTTGCATAATTTATGCTATAGTGTTACGCTCATCGCAACAGTGTATTCACAGAGAAGAGCATAAATAAAGGCGTCACTGTCTAAGGCAAGAAATCGTTGGTCACGTGGGCCACTTGTGATGTATTAACCATGGAAGTACAGACGATGTTCTGCATCATACAGCTGTCAAAATTAATTACTGAATCTTGCCTATTTGTAGTTTGGATTCTAATAGGATAAGGGCTGTTAATTGTTTAAATCAAAGTCTCTACGACTTCTATTAGCTGTATTTCAAGCAAAAGTTTAAATCGTTTCTCTAAAGATAATAAGACAATAACAGTAGCACAAAAATTAAACACATTGTCACGGTACAACTTCTTGCCAGTTTACGACTATGCTTAATGTATACACTTCAATATACAGCGTTTATTACATCAAAATGAATCCAGAATTGGACATAAAATTGTGTGGCGAAAATATTTGTTGTTGGTATTCTGCTAAGCACGAGTTTAGGTTGTCATGCTCACGTCACTCGAGTGGCACGAAAACTCAAATATTCATACCTGGTAGGATTCTCATGTTATGTTTGTGGCTGTATGAATAAAAGAATTCTATCCACGAGTCCTGTGACACAGTTTGGTGACATGAGATAATGAGCATGCACACTAAATATCATTAAACATATCACATTTTTTGCATTCAGTCTTGCAAAAAGTTTTTATTCATTACGAAAAGTTGAACAGTTTTGGAAATACTTAGAGATATATTAGGAAGGGGACACAATTGTCTCCCTTCGTTTGTATGACGAGGTTTAGCGCGAGTTTTGTATTTGTTAGTTAATTTAGGAAGAAGTAATTCTCGGAACAATTTCCGTTCTAAGAAGTTTCTAAGAAAGAGAATAATGGCGACTGAAGAAACTGATTTGCAGACAATTCTGTCAGGTCTTCAGAATGATCTTGATGGCGGGAATTCAGCCGACAATTCGGTTTCCCGTTCAGGAAAGGGATCGGATAAGGCTGACGTGACATCTAATGATGGTCAGCCCATTTTGTGGGATGAGTTTTGTATGCTACAAAAGCCGGTTCAGGGAAATTATGAGAGACTGGAACAACTCATGGATGTAGTTTCAGAATCGTACATGGAGGAATCTGGCGGGCGGAAGCTGAAGATGGGGAAATCCCACTGAAAGTGGAAGCTTCCAAACCGTCTACATCAAAATGGAGTGCTTCTGGACTAGATTTGTCAGGCTTAGAAAGTTATTATGACCTCTCAGATAGCGTTGCGAGCCTAACGACAAAGACATTGCGAAGCTAGTTAATAAATTAATGGGAACTAGACTGTCCGAGGATTAAGTTAAAGACTGTCACGGAAACTGCAAAATTTTCACAGTGACACGGGTTACTGGCGAGATTTGGAGTAAGGTTTCACTGGGATGTCGCTCTCGGAACATTAAACTGCAAAAAGTACAAGCTTCACTGGTCAAAGTTATGCTTCCATTGCTACAATTAGCAGACTGTGGCTGTTGCCTGAAAAGAAGGAATTAAAAAGTTTGGCAACCTTACAATTGCTGATATGATTACTAAGATCATTGGCTCTGTTGCTTTGTTGACTAATGCCAATGCTGAATTGGATAATAGGAGACGGGAACAGATGCAGCCAGATATTAATTTTGATTTTAAGTAATTATGTGCTGGTGACATGCCTCATTCAACATGGTTGTTTGGGGAAGATTTAACACAGAATATCAAGGATATTCAGGAAACAAATAAAGTTTCACAGAAGGTGGTTGGACATGAAAATCAGTCCAATTTTTGTTTCCACCCATATCGCGGGTATGCCAGGGGAGCAGGGTTCTCTCCAAGATCATGAGGTCATTTTTTAGGACCAGGCTTGCGAAGTTCACGCGCCGGATCCAGAAGGGCTGGGACCAGAGACCGAAGCAATTGCTACCAGCAGATGAAGTAGTTGAGGTAGGAATTAACAATATAGCCAATGAACAAAAATTTGTGGCTGGCAACATAAAAAATTACTATAATAAATGGGAACAAATTACAACAGATCAGTTTATTTTAGAAATAGTCAATGGTTACAAAATTGAACTGCACTCAATTCCTTTTCAGAGATTTGTTCCAAATACAATTAAATTTTCCTCTTCCGAAGAAAAAGCTATTCAGATGGAAATATCTGCATTTCTTAAAAAGCAGATTATTGAAAAGTGTTCTCACTCAGATGGAGAATTCATTTCAAACATTTTTGCTCGGCCTAGGAAAAGTGGTTCATATCGTATTATTTTGAATCTCTCAGAATTTAATAAATATGTAGCATATTATCATTTTGAGATGGATACTATTCATGATATCATTCAGTTAATTGATAAAGACTGCTTTATGGCATCAATTGATCTGCAGGATGCCTATTATACAGTTCCAGTTCATGTGGACTTTATACTATTTTTGATATTTTTATGGAACGGACAATTGTATCAGATCACTGTGTTACCAAATGGTCTGTCATCAGCCCCTAGGATTTTTACTAACCTACTTAAGCCAATTTATGGAAAATTGTGGTCGAATGGCATTATGACGTGTGGATACATTGACGATTCACTCATTGTTGGTGATTCGATGTTAGAATCATCTAAGAACTTACAGGCGACTAAGAGACTTGTGGAATCATTGGGAATTTTTGTTAATGAGGACAAGTCCGTTTTATCACTATGCCAATCTATTGAACACCTCGGTGTCAATTTAAATTCAGTGGCAATGGAGATTACCAAATCACAAAGTTGAATCGATTATTGAAAAAGCCAAATCATGTCTGAAAAACTCTCAATTACCTATTAGGACTGTAGCTGAACTTATTGGACTTTTTGTAACCAGTTTTCCGGCTGTGAAGTATGGTCCAGTTTTTTTATAAATGTTTAGAGCACCAGAAATCTCAAGCTGTAAGCTTAAATAACACGGAACTATGATTCAATTATGCAGTTGACTGGAGAAGCCAAGCAGGAAGTTCATTGGTGGATTAACAGTCTGAACACATCCTCTAATGACATTTCTTAAAGCTACTAAATTTACTTTATTCGCTGATACGTCGAATGATGGCTGGGGAGCTGTGGTTGATGATAATAAGACTAGTGGATGATGGACAGACTCGGAGCGAGGATTCCATATTAATGTTCTTGAACTTAAAGCGATTTTGTTCGGAGTTAAAGCATTTTTAAAGAACTTCCATGATATTCACATTTTGATAATACTACGGCTGTTGACTATGTTAATCATATGGGCAGATCTAAGTCTTTGGACTGTAATTCAGTAACTAAAGAAATTTGGTTGTGGTGTATTGCTAATAATGTTTTGATTTCTGCTACATATTTGCCTGGTTCTATGAACAAGGAAGCCGATCTACAGTCCAGGTTGTTTAAAGATGAGACAGAATGGATGTTAGACCCTGAGGTGTTTAATACTATTACTCAACATTTCCCATCACCTAGCATTGACTTATTTGCCTCTAGATTGAATTGTCAGTTAAGATCATATATTTCATGGATGCCAGATCCAGGGGCTCTGGCAGTAGATGCATTTACTGTTGACTGGCATTACAAACATTTTTACGCTTTCCTTCCATTTAGCATCATATCCAGTCATCAAAAAGATTTGGGAGGACCGGGCAATAGGAATTCTTGTGGTTTCGGATTGGCCCACTCAGGTTTGGTATCCGAAGCTCATCAAACTGCAAGTCAGGAAACTGCTTCATCCTCGCTGAAATATCTGTGCCAGATCGAGCCCTGTTCCATCTGGATTGATAGTGATCTTCATCCCCTCAGGGGCAGGGGATAGCTGCTTCACTCTGCTGCCATCTAGGAAACATAGCTCTCGGACTATATGAGTCGTTTGCAGGCTAGTGAGTCCGAATCGCTGAAGCAGTTTAACAGCACCCTTGACTTTGGAGACATGTGACACACCATCTACCTGTAGGGTGCCCTTCTGGAGGTTAACAGCTTCTTCTGGTCCATCGAGTGGACGACGCAGCAGGAGCTTTCCACCTGTAACCCCGATCCGGTGACCCACCCTCATCAGGGAGACACTTTCACCTATGTAGGTGAGGAAGGATGATCCCCGATTGTAGAGCTTTTGAACTGTCCCATCCTTTTTCACAACAGTGGAGAGGGGAGTAACCTCTATGTCAATGACTGCGGGAGGCCTATATAGGGGCAACCATGTTGGCCAGTCACCCCCAGGTCCAGCACGGTATCACACTTCATTCTTCTCAAATATGAACTGCAGGTTTTTTGCCAGGGTCAATAGCAGGCCATCATGGGCCATCGGCGGAGCACCGCTCGAATAGGGTTTGACCAGATGAAAGCTGAGGTCGTTATTTAGGGTGTTGATGTCTGCCACCTCTGTATCCGAGAGCACAATCAATGGCTTGAGGATGTACTTCCTCTTCGGGAAATCGTACCGAAACATGATCTTGTGGCCATCTATGTTGTGACCCAGGTGCTCCTTCATCACATCCTTGAGGTCTGTGAGCAGCTCCACCCCATCACCACCAATGGGGTGGAGGGAGAATGCCTTTGAGCTTGCTTTGTACAGTAGGGCGAATGACTTGCCATCGCTCTCTTCTACCTTGGCAGCATCAACTGCATACACATCTGCTAAGACCAGTTGAGTGAGCAAATATGGGTTTCATAGCATGCTATAGGAGGGGTTTAAACAAGACATATAATCATGCCGATTGTCCGACTGCTGCTCTCCGGTGGTGAGAATGTAATCTCATCCTCTCTAGAAGGGAGACGGGTGGTACAGTACCATGTAGAATGGGTCCTCTTCAACCTCCGCGCAGTGCACACAGCAGCTCACTAGTAGAAGTCGGCCGGGATGTGATAGAGTATCTCCCAGGTGCCAACAGCAACCTATGGAAAGCTATCAGTCCTAGCCTGTTCACACCTGTAAATCACCTGTTTGACAGCCCCTCCATTAACATATATGCCAGCACGGATGGGATATCGGATGCCCATTTAGAGTTTACACTCTTATTACTCATTGACCTGACATGATATCATACCAGCATTATGTGACCTTGGCCGAGATGACGAAGAAAGTGGTTCACCCCTTCATGACCCCTGCACAGATAAAGGCCTTAAACGAACAGAGGCTCGCACTGCAACAAGAAGGAGAGCAACTACAGCGGGAGAACTGGTATCAACAGAATGCAAGCCTTGCAAGGAGGCAAAGGAACAGTGAAAATTTCCGATACTGGCAGGCCCTCGTGGAGGAGAGTAAGCGGGACGCAGGAGTCTTGACAGACGACAATGAGCTAGATGTCTTCACAGACGAGGATGAGCCAGGTGGCTTCTCAGATGAGGATGAGCTAGATATCATACAGTGGAAAGAGGTGATGGTGCAGAAGTGTAAGACCAAGAAAACCATCCAGCAGCGGACCTACCATCTTAGTCATAAGGTGACGGTCCAGATGTCACGTCTCAGAAAGCTACTGGCACCCGACATAGTGCTGGATGACCTCTGTCTAAGAGACGTCTGTCTCGAAACCAGCAAGCTGGCATGGCTCGCCAGGCTCTCCAAAATGAACCCTTCTATGACTCATGAGCAGATTCTGCAGGTGATGCAGGTTTAATCTCCAGGTATACTATGGCAAAATCAGAGTGGCGGAAGCAACCAGAAATATACCCCTCCCTGACATCTGATGAGGGGGGTACAGCACACGGCTGGCGACTCCAGCAGATAGATACCATCAGACAGAATCTCATCCATGAGGCAGAAAAGTACAGCAGAAGGCGCAGGCGATATAAGACAGCCTACAACATCCTCGCGCGTACACCCACTGCTGCGGGTGTGATTGGAGCCAGTGCTGGGGTGGCAGCTGTGGCCACTCTTGCTACAGGGGTGAGGGCCATCGTCGTCATCCCGCTGGGTGGCGTGGCACTAGCCGCCACTGTCTTGGCCACATGCTTGGGGGTGGGGCAGTGGCAGATCACAAGGAGGCTGGAGAAGCATGCTAAGTATGTGGCACTGGCACAGAGTATGCTATGGACTATCGACGAGTCTGTCATCAAAGCTCTCGAGGATGGCCAGGTCACCGATGAAGAGTACCACCATATATTGAAGGTCCAAGCCCTGTACCGCACGGAGAAACCTAAGTGCGACAGCAATACCTCAAAGGCTCCAGCAGGTGGGTTGATATGGAGGAGTTAAAAAACGAGATGTTACGGCGAGGTCGCCTCGCTGGTCTCTGGAGTCGAGACGACTACAAATAGTGTGCTGCGGTAGCTTTATGAACACCAGTATGAATGGCCTTCCCACTGAACCTCACGACAATCATCCGGAGCCAACCACCCCTCGTGGTTATACCCTTGACTGGATGATATACCAGAGCTAACACTGTTCTCCATCACAGTCGATGGACGGTCCCGAACCAGCTTCTTCGTCAACCCACGACCGCTGACCAACCACCCCATCACCATCAAGGATGCAAAGCAAGCTCATACTTGGATGGTTGCTCCAAGCCTCTCATACTGGAATCAGCAGCTGAACTTTGCCATGTGGTGTGCCACGGCAGGATGTGGAGTAAGTTCCACCCTGCTTCACTCCTATTCTGGTACTCCTGAAGCTGTGCTCATCACCAGCTGTCTCAGATTCCACGTGTACTTCACGGTGCGATGAATCCTCCATGAGCTGGGTGCAAGCCTCCCTGATACAAACAACTTCAACCTACAGCTCAACAGTCATAGTGTCTCAGTGACCAGCAGACTACAAAGAGAGTTCAGCGCTCACCCAGACTATTGGTGGCATGGTGGTGACAACAGCAGTGTAGGGGTTATGTACGGTGACCCAAGATGTGACTACTCAGGATTCACTAATCGAACACCCCGACGAGTAGGCCGTCGGAAGACAGCGACATTCTCGTTTGTACCAGACTCCGACCCTGGAGCGCTGGTGCAAAATATGCACATCACTGGCTTGCGGCAGGACTATCCAGATGTGTGGAAGTACTTTGTCCCCACCACCTCAGGCCTCACACCAGCAGGGATCATTCAGATCAACCAGTCCCTGGAGGCACTGTGCTACTGCCTCCTTACAGCACAGACCAAGCTGCGTCATTCCATAGATCGTGTCAGCGGCGCAGAGGTCCAGGCCATGTTCATCAGTCTCGTTGAGGATATGATCATCGTGGCAGACCCCAAGTAGTCTTATTGGTTAGTTCCAGCAGGGGTTGCAGAAGGCCCGTCGCAAACTTGACTTTGCTATTTCGCCACACCTAGGGTTGATTCCGAGCAACATGATCATGAACATCGAGGACCTCCAAGTCAGGGGCTATAACAACATGATAGTCGAGGAGAGTTCCCCCGGTGTCCACTTCGGCTTCAACACTGCCATCAACACACCTACGCATAGTACGAGTCATACAGACGTTCCTACCCTGACACTGCAGCCAGTCGACACGACAGCTCCAGCTGCCCTGACACTGCAGCCAGTCGACATGACACTGCTTCCCGTGGTAGCTCTACATGTGGTGTCAAGCCTAGCTATCGTGGCGCTCGGGACCAGCCTACTCCGCCGCGAGCAAATCAGCTATAAGACTATCCTGACTCTCTACAGTAGCAGTGGGGACCACGGTGAGACACTGAACCAGCTTGGCATGCCCTACATCCCCTATACCAACATGCACATCCAAGGGCTGGAGGGTTCGGCAGAGCATCCTTTTGCCAGCTTGTAGTATCGCAGAGCCTTGTTCAGCCCTGAGTCCGGTGAGGCCATGGCAGTCTGCAACTGCTGGAACACATCTGACAGATACTCCCGATCCTTGTAGAAATCTTTAGCTCGCAGGAGCTGCTCGACGATACTCCCTCCCATGATAAGGTATTCGAGGAAGCAGATCTGTCCCTTGCCAAATCCTAGATAGAGCTTCACAGCTGTCAGCTCAGCACCGGAGAGCTGAGTGAGCTCATCTGGTGTCTTCTTCTTGTAGTCCTTCAACTCCCTCTGGAAGACATCATAGTACTTCTCGCATAGCGTGAGCTTCGAGATATTTAAGATGTCTCAATAGAGAGATGAATATTCCTGTGTACCAACCTGGCCACCTGGCAGATGCAGACTGGGAAGATCTTAGCTCTCTCGACAGGGGACGCAGACATTTAACCGTGTTGTATACTCAGTGCTTAAACAATGACGTCAATGGTACAGACCGTGAAGCAACTGCCCGAGAGCCAGGCGAGTCTTCAGAAGGTGGAGAACCTGCTGCGAACCAAGAAACAGAAGTTACTGACCAAAGCAAAACCTCTGGCAGTCCATGTCACCAGTAATGTGGTGGCGAATGTGGCCGTGGTGAAGATGACAGGGGGAGAAGTGAGGTTCCTCCTGCCGCCACTGCGGCTGTCCTCACTACAGTGGTGAGTGGGGTGGCCGAGCACTGTCTCGGAATAACTCATCCCATCCCAAAGATCGCCCTCAGTGGTGCCTCCTACACTGTTGCTGCCAAGATCATGGGTGAACGTGTTACGCTAATGGAGGACGCGGTTCTAGGGCTAGCAGTGAGTGCAATGGCTGAGATCATCGTCGCCTACGTTTAACCCCTCTGAATAGTGAGAGATGGATCATGAGACCCCGGCAGCATATGAGGCATGGCATGCCGGAGGGCGGTGTGTAGCCCATAGGCGAGCACGCGGACTGAGGATTGGCAATTCCCGGGAATGGTGGACCGGCCACAAAGTGTGCCCCTGAAGAGAGGGCCAGTACGCTGAGCACTGCTACCTATTCCCTTGTCCGACGGTGTGGTCATCCTATGCCCAACTATTTCACTGGGGGTATGACTAGTAGGTTTAAGCCATCTGTATGTGACTATGACTCTGTCACTCACAAACCTAGAAAGCAAAGAGCTAGGTGATCTTGCTCACTTGGGTGAGGCACGCCTCGGTTCAGAGGACACTGTTGCCCCTATCTCTTTCCTAGACTTCGATGAGAAGGGAGACCCGCGGGAGATCCAAGGTTCCATCACAGGATCAGGATCACTGATGCGGTAGGACAATCAGCCATTAACAAGGCCAAGACTGTATACAAGGGGATGGGCATCAAGGAGAGGGCGACAATGCGAGGTATGCTTGGAGTCGATGAGGCTGAAGCCATCAAGGTTATGGCTGAGTCCTATGCACAGGACCTGGTTACAGATCTCCTGAGACCATGGAGCACATTCATCCAGGATGGAGGGAATCTCAAGATAGGCACCCTCAGCCTGAACAGTATCACTGTCGACGGCCAAACAGGTACAGGTGCTGTCGACAGCCTCTGGCTACCAGAGGTGCTGGGGACAAGGTTCTTGAATTTGCCAAGTAAGTAAGCCCACAGGATAGTCATTGCTTTGCATGTATCATACAGATACTGGATATACTAGACACTGTGGGTGCTGACACAGGCCCTCTACACTATCTTCTCAGCTGCTGCTGGGATTTCATGCTTGACACCTCCATTGCATCCTTCGTATCTGCCGGAGGTGCAGGATGATCCTCCGGCTACCAGAGGTGAAGCGGTCATGGCTCTTGAATTTGCCGTTTAAGACCACAGGATAGTCATGGCTTCCCATGCATGTATCATACAGATACTGGATGTACTAGACACTGTGGGTGCTGACACAGGCCCTCTACACTATCTTCTCAGCTGCTGCTGGGATTTCATGCTTGACGCCTCCATTGCATCCTTCGTATCTGCCAGAGGTGCAGGATTCCCCGCTCTGCAGGCGAAAGAGCTGGTGCAGGAAGTACTGCCGTTTAGTCTCCCAGATATAGACGAAGCTACCGCCAACCATCCTCCAGGTGCTAACCATCCTCCGCATGCATGTCTGTACCATTCGACAGTAGGCCGGCCAATGCTGGCCAGGTGGTGCTGATCATTGCCCTGTCAGGACACGGGAAAAACATCTTGCTGCTGGCTCTCCTGGGTGAACATCTACACTCTCAATACATCCTTCTGGTGTCTGACTCCGCCGCTGAGGCGGTTGACAGTAATGATCAATGGCCCAATCACCAAGATGCAGAACCTGCAAGCACTGATGGAGAAGCTGCTGGCAGCCCGACTGACAGAACCACTTGTTCTTGATATTGATGACCCTGCAATGGACCAGAAAACAGTCACCTACCTCAGCAACATCAGCAGGCGCATCCGGCACACAAAGATAACTGTCTTCATCCTCTTTCAGAAGTACACCCGCGAGATCTCACCAGACATCTGCCACAATGCCCAGTTGCTATACTTCAGCTCCAAGTGTGGACGTGCCCTGCTCGAGACCATATACGACAGCCTGACCCTCAAGGAGACCAAAGGGGACTTTATCGCAGGTGTACAGAGGGCAGCTGAGCTGTACCGCTTCATCCTCAGCAACAAGGAGACAGGTGAGCTGTCATACTTCAAGCCATCTCTGGAAAAGGCACAGACCTTCACCTACAAGCTGAATCCAGCCAGGAAACTAGCCTGCTCTACACGACATCGCTGACAGACTGTCGCAGCTGCCGCAACTTTTTTCATTTATCAGACGGCTGCGCAGTCTCCACTACTTTGTCCGCAGTCTCTGCTACTTCATCAGATGCTTGAGGAACTTCATCAGAAGCTTGAGGAACTTCATCAGAAGCTTGAGGAACTTCGTCAGAAGCTTGAGGAACTTTGTCAGAAGCCTGTCACTTAAACTCTACCCACTGAGGGTCAGAGTCCAGGGCTCTCTTTTTCTGGAACTTCTCACAGAAGATCCACTTTGTCCATGCGCAACGAGCATCTGACTTGCGAACGTATTTGATGAGGTAGTCCTGGTAGTTATCTGGGAATTCCAGAAATGCTGCCAGATCACTGGCCAATCTCCTGCGCCATTGTTTGTTGAAGATGTGCTCAATAACCTCCTTGCAGCCAACAGTGCACCCCTCCTGAGTACCTTCTGTCTGCATGACCGGTGTCATGGCTCTCCACTACAGCGGCACTGACCTCCTCCCTGAAGTGGTTATTTTCTCCAGACTGGAGGCTATCCAGCATATCTCGCTCTTCCTAGCTATGGAGGCTAAATACAGCAGCCCACTTTGCGACCGTTAGTAGATCTTTGGGGTCGACCCTCGCCCTTTGGAGAGCTAGAATAACAGGACTGTTGGTTGGGGCCATGGGTAGGTCGAGTGTCCTGCCCTCTGTGCTGTCAAACTTCCGGTAGAGTATCCAAGTCAGGAGTTCTTTTGTACTACGAGCTGGTGCTCCTTCCTCTATGGCATCCAGTATCTCCGCATCAGACGGAGGGATGACCTTGGCTCGCTCATGGATAATGTTGATGTCACAAAGTAGTCCTTGGACCCTGTCATGCCGACTTGTCCTGCTGCCTATAGACAATCTGCTAGAGAACTTTACCAAACATGGCAGCCGTTTAACCCCTCTATATACCCAGACCTTAAACATGCTGCAGTATGTGCAACATTCAGATGGGGCCATTGAACCTGCGACATCGCACTGCACTGATCCATGGATGGACTGCCTGATGGTCATTCAACCCAGTATACACGATGAGAACCCATCGTCCGCTGCTGGGAAGTACATTAACTTTGTAATTTTGACACAGATCCACGAGATCAAGAGCATGACACTCGAGTTCAAGCTTCAGAGCACAATAGAACAGTCGGTAGAGCTCCCGCAGGGTCTGAACAGGTGGGAGATCATGCAGAGCAACAGCACCATGGACTCCACCTATGTGAATGATGAGTACCGAGTCCTAGGTCCGCTGGCTCGTAGCCCAACCATCTATGCGAAGGGAAAGGGGTACTACGCTGTGGGGTGCAATGAGGGGTTCACGGAATTCGAACTACGGGCAGGTGTTGAGAAGCCTGTGGCAGTTCCACTCTTAACCATCCTCGAGAACACACACATGAATCTGGCTGGCATGCAGGATAGGCTGTTCATCCGGGTGTACACTGAGAAGCTCGCAGATGCAACAATGAATGCTCCAAGACTTCATGTCTGGCATGACGAGAATGACCAGGAGCTGAAGCAAACGGGTTCCAAACAGCGGATCGTGCATGTGGAGCGAGAACACCAGCAGGTCCAAGCCACAGCTAACCAATGGGTAGAGCTGACATTGCATCGTGGTGCATCGGACCATGTCACTGTTGCGGTCGTGGTTCAGAAGGGCGTATCCATCCAGCAGGTGGATAAGCTAGACGACTTCAAGCTTGTGGTTGCTGGGACCAATGTTCTTGTTGAGGTACGTGAACTGGCTGATTGCCAACTCTACAGACAAAAAACTAAGTCATATGCACTTCTGCGCCTAACCAGTGGAAGCGACGACCTCGAGGGCCGTCACCACCTCAGGAGCTGGGACATTCTACCTAATCAGGGCAAACAGCTCAGCTTCAACATCGGAAACCTCATATCTGGGACTCGCTCATTAGGTGTCACGGTACTTTACTTTGGCTATGCTAAGGTATACGTGATTCAGCTTGTGTGCATAGAGCACGACTCCTGTCATCACCGCTGCAGCTGCCACCACTACTATAAGCTATATATGTCTTCTGACCTGTCGATGCTTCATAGTCGAGCGTTGTAGCCTCATAGTACTCATCGACACTCTCATCTATCTCTTTGAGGCTCTGGTTGGCCTGAGCTCGGAGTTGTTATCGGCGTGCTTCCCTCTGGTGCATATGCTCGAGTGATTTGCTATACTCAAACTTCTCCTTAGACAGCTTCTCCATCGCCTGGTTATGACGCTCATGCTCGACCTCTGCCACCTTCTTGTCGGCGAAGCTGAGTCCCCAGTTCGCTAAGGCAAACACGCCCGCATTCGAGATTGCGGATGCCATGCTATAGACTACAGTTTAAAGCTACTATATAGCTGTCCCCCAGCGACGGATCCCCAGAGGATGTATGAACCAGAGGCTTATGAAGATCCAGTCGAGGATATAGATGATGAGGACTATGAGGAGGACTATGATGAGGAGGATGATGCAGACAACTACGATGTAGCGGAGACCACGGGTGAGTATAATGATGTAGCGGAGACCGCGCCTGAATCCTGCAAGCTAGTACACAGAGCAAAAGGAACCTATCACACTTACGCAAAAGGTTCTATCGGTCTGCTGGCAGCGGTGGGGGCTCTGATCGCTCTGTTCACACCGAAGGCTGGCGAGACGGTCCGCAAGATCACCAACAATGCTCTCCATGGGGTGGAGAAGATTTCTGGAGCCATACCAGCCATCGCCTCAGGAATAGGTACATTCTTCGGAGTCACAGTCCCTTGGCTACCATACATTGCCATGGTGCTCGCGGCCATCTGGGCCGCTGAACATTTAAGCCATACTATATAAGGATGGCGTCTCTGTACGACCTGGTCAAGGCCCTTAACTTCCGAGGGTTGGTCGATAAACTACTGTTCAGTGAGGATCCAGCAGAGATTAGATGCCAGTATACGGAGGTGTTTGAGGAGGTCTTCAGTGATTGTCGAATGAATGACGGCCATCTGTTCGTCTGTTTACAGTTCACCCAGGCTGTGCGTGACAGGACGGGAGTGGACGTCAGTGATGAAATCCGGGAGTTTATCAACCGTCTTTCTTGAGGAGCTCTACTATCAGCCTGATGGATATTACCGTGAGACCCCTCAACTACTCGAGGCTGCACATCGCAAGGGCAACAACTTCACATTGGAGACAGTTAGCCAGTAGCTCAGCCGCCAAGCAATGTGGCAGATATACAGACCTCGTCCATGGCACATCAGGCATGCCCATTTCAAGGAAACTGTCCCGAACAGAGTTCACCAGGCGGATGTTCTATTCCTTCCACATGGCTCAGTTGGTCGTAAGACCTACAAGTATGCCCTCACCATCGTCAATGTCACCAGCAGGTACAAGGTGGCAGTACCGCTCACAGACAAGTCAGCTGGCCAGGTGGCCCAGGCATTCCAGGGTGTCTACGAGGCTTCGGAAAATCCCCTCCAGTGGCCGGAATTGTTGCAGGTGGATGAGGGTAAGGAGTTCAGAGGTGAGACTGCAGCCCTCATGCAGAAACACGGTTGTAGTTAGGCGAGGCGAGGTAGGGCATCACCGTGCCCAGGCTATCGTTGAGCGGTGGAATCGGACACTGGCAGAGAGACTGTTCCCACACCATTACGCCCAGGAAATGGCCGCGCCGAGTGAACGTTTTAGAGTATGGGTGAGAGGGCTGCCTGCTGTGGTGGAGAGATCCAATGCCGAGGTTACCAGGCTAATCGGGAAGAAGCCGGTAGAGGCTATCAGACATTCTGCTGGTCACAGCTCTAGAGGAGCAAACAAGGGAGAGGAGTGCCTAGCACCTGATGCTCTGGTTCGGTACCTGTATGAGCCTGGTGAGCTGGAAGGTGGTCGACGGCGTGCAGCAGATCCTAACTGGTCGTTAGATGTTCACAGGCTTGACAGGTATGTGGAGGCGGAGGGGCGGCCTACACTGTACTACCTGGCATGCCAGCACAGAGTGCCTAGGTGACCATTTGTCATAGAAGAGCTTCAGCTACGCCCTGAGGACACACAGCTACCACCCCGATGGGCTCGGTATGGACCCCATCTAGCAGCACATGGCGCTTATCATAGTATGCGGAGTCTGAGTTTTTCCTGCGCATACGTCACCATACCCTGGTTGCGCATGCGTAGGCCTCGGTTTTTAGCTCGGTCCACCCCGCCATGTAGGGCACTGTAGAACCTCTGCCAAGAGACCTCATTCTGCCGCTTTGACATTCCCTTAGCCGAGCACTTACTTACAGCTGCGCTCTGCATGTGGTAGCATTTGGAGCAGTGAGCGATTCCACAAGAGCCTTCGAACTCGAGCTTGAACAGTCCCGGAGTCCGTCCAGACCATTTGTCCCAAGCTAGCCAGTCCCGCTTATGAGCCTGGTACTCTGCTCGTATCTCAGGGCGATTGACGTCATCGAGGTTGGAGCCTGCTATAGCAATATACGCGGAGTCAGTGTTCATCTGCAAGTACTCAAAGCTGTCATGAGCTACATAGCGATCGAGGAAGTCGTAGTAGAACTCCAGCATTTTCAGCTTCGCGAGCTCATAAACGGCTATCCCCACCTGGAAGGGCCTTCGAATAGTGATTCTCGGCTTGCGACTCTGGAGCTCGTATGACTCACCAATCTCTTCGAGATCTATCAACCATGCACTACGCAGGGCCTTGTCTACCACGCGTTCATCCTTCATGAAGCTGGTGTTGCTATGACGTTCTAGGGCCTCGATGAGCTTCCCGTAGGCACTGTTGCCGAGCAGTTTGAAGAGATCTGCCAAGAGCGCTTTGCTCTTATCTACATCTCCCGAGTGGTGGGCCTCCGTAACATTCTCCATGAACCACTCGAATGGGCGCTTGGCCTCATAGTCTATGGTGCGGTATACAGCAGTGATTTCCAGGCCATGGGTTATATACCACTTGAGGGTCGGGGCGTACAGCAGCCGCTTCTTGCCTGAGAGGGAACTGACCAGCTTCTGGGTGGTGGGCCGCTTCCTCCCTGTTCGCCCTAGATATGCCAGCATCTCAGACGGGATTGCCTCTACCGGGATCTCGCGGTTATAGAAGAGAGAAGGCATTTCCTCAAACTTTGCCCACAGAGCCTTGGGGATCTCTATATCCACCTCAGCAAACCCAAACCAGCCATCTGCTAGGATAGCCTCCTTAAAGCTATCTACCCCACTGGCCCCGGACCAATGACTCACTTTCTCCTTACCACATGGCATCTCTTTGGCCATCGCTGACAGGTACAGAGCATTTGCGTCATAACCAAGTAGACGTTGGCAGACACGCTCACTCTGGCGGATTCACGTCACACCAGCCTCATGGTATCTGGTGAACACGATACTGGGACCGCCAACAACAGCACCCTTCAGCATCTCATAGGCTTCCTTGTCTGGTGAATAGAGGCTAACATCCGGCTTGTGCTGAGCGGTTCCACATAGGGGGTGCTGCAGTGACACACCTGGGAGATGAATGGACTGATGTCCAGGTTGTTGTAGTATCGCAGCCAGTTAGCGAATGTCCGCATTCCATGCTCGCTGAATGTCTGGTTACACTGTTCCCACTCTGTTCGCATCAAGAGGTATCCCCCCCCCCCTTGAGCTTAGATGTCCATGCTGAGAAGTCAGGAAGCCCTGGATAGTTGAGCTTCTCATGTATGTCAAACCATTCATACGGGAGCCAGCTCTTCTGCTGTGTACACCCGTAAGCTTTGACCCATACCTCGTACGGGACTCCTGGGCTGAGGTAGTTCAGCACATCAAGAAACCGTAGCTCAGGTGTTATGAAGAACATGGTCTGACTAGCCTTCTTGGTGACTTTCACTGTACCTGTACTGTCAGTCAGCTCATCGACAAAGTATTTCTTGATGAGGTTCCGGTCATACCATCCAGAGTTGAACCCCAGTACAGGCACTTGGTCACACCACTCATTGATCAGTCACTGCTGTTGCTTTGGGAGCTTGTCCAGGTCTGTCGGTATGTACTGTGCCCTAACCTTTGTCCAGATTAGAGATGCTCGCTGTTGGATCTCCAGCATGAAGTCTCTGATCAGTTCTTTGGGGTCAGGATTGCAGAGGTGAGTGGGCTCACTCATGGCACCCTCTAAGGAGCAGCCAACTGACACAGAGATAGGTGTGTGAGTACTCTTGATCATGAGAGTCTCTGTAGGATGAGTCTTGATACCATCTAGGAGTGCTTCAAAGTCGTAAACTATGAAGTGTGGGTATGGGACAGTCCGAACTCATTTAGGGACGCTTGGGCAGCATTTTATACAGCACTCCCACTGTACCACAAGCATGCATCCAGAGGCTCTCAGCTTCTCCTCTCTCAGGACTGTCTTGCGGTATCTTTGTTCGGCATCCTCACCTCGCTGGTGTTGTGAACACCCGTGCCAGTGACAGCCATGGTAAATGGTGTTGGTGGTCGGATCATAACCATCTACGGGAGCACCCTCGATCCAATGCTTTCCACCGTGCCCACACTCTACATGGTGTATGTGTGCGCCTCTGTTTCTGGACTCATACTCGATCCAATGAGTAACTGCTTAACTGGATGGCTGGGGCGGATAGAAGGGTTTCTCATATGCAGACTGTGGCGCCTCAACCTTCTTGTCAGGATAAACAATTTTTGTTTTGCCGCCTGTACAGTGATCAGCGTGGCATTGAAGATGGCATGCCTTTCTAAACCTCTGTTGACAGTGACTGCATGATAGGACTAGTGTATGTGCCAGCTTGGAGATGTTCTTGATGTAGAAGGCGTGGTGGTCCCACACTCAGATGGTCATGGTGTCATGGTAGTGAGCCACTTGCCTGATCATGTTCCAGGTGCCCTCTTCGGTTGTTTCATACACGTGAATCCCGATCTTGGCGAAGAACTCTACCTTGTCCAGCTGATCCAGCGAGGTCTTGCGGACATCAGGTACTGTCTTGCCGTAGAACTGTGTGGCAAGCTCTCATGCAGGAGCTGTACTTCTATCAGCTCTCACTCCTCGGTGGAATGCTAGACATCTCCAGTCGCTTCTGCCACTCCTCGGCACAGACCTGTCCAATCATCTGGAGCAGGTTGGCTTTCTTGGCCTTAGAGTCAACTCTAAGGCCAAATTGCTTCGCAATAGCACGAAGCTGTGCAACAGTACTCATGGTGTATATCCCTGTGGATGCCTGCATAGGGTGCAGCGGCCCCCTGCATTGGAGAGTTAAGGGCTCCAGTGAATGGGCCTCCATCCACCTCGCTACAGCCTTGGCTCGCAAGCTGGCAGTCACCTCCTCATCCAACTGACTAAACTCACATATCCACTGTGCTTTCTTGTGGGGATTCCAAGGATCCTCAGTAAGCGCTCGAAACCTTCCCGTATTCATTGCTCGGGAGAGTCGCTTCTGCCATTCCTTGGCACGGACCTGGTCGATCATCCGGAGCAGGTCGGTTTTCTTGGCCTTAGAGTAGCCTCTAAGGCTGAATTGCTTTGCAATAGCGCGAATCTGTGCAACAGCACTCATGGTGTATATCCCTGTGGATGCCTGTCTGGGCGTTCAGACCTATTATGTGTGGTGCTGGTGATCAGTACCTGTGGGTGGTGTATCTCCCTGTGGATGCCTGTCTCTAAATGGGTGTTCAGACCCTATTATGTGTGGCGATCAGCGTTCAGACCTATTATGTGTGGTGCTGGCGATCAGTACCTGTGGGTGGTGTATATCCCTGTGGATGCCTATCTCTAAATGGCCATTCAGATGCTATTATGTGTGGCGATCAGTACCTGTGGGTGGTGTATATCCCCTGTCTGGGCGTTCAGGCCTATTATGTGTGGTGCTGGCGATCAGTACCTGTGGGTGGTTTATATCCCTGTAGATGCCTGTCTCTAAATGGCCATTCAGCCTCTGGTAGTAGTAGTGTCGGGATGATCCTAGGGCTGGTGGGTGTAGGGCCTGGGTATCTTGTATGGATTTGTGGTTCTCCCGGATAGTGAGGTCCACATGGGAGTTTTATATTCTTGGCCATGGCCATTTGTCTAAATGGAAATCCAGTCATCTAAATGGAAATCCAGTTGAGGGAGGTGATCAGGGAAGTGGTATTTTTCTACTCCCGGCTATACTACTTCATTTCCAGTCTGCAATTGTTAATGGGTTAATAATTTTTAGATTGGATTATCTGTTTTCCATTTGTGCTGATCATTTATCAGGTGTGTGACATTTTGTAATAATTCTATCCACCTGCGCTATTTGTCTCTTGTTAATAAGTGCTATTAACGACCCATCCATGATAGAGTAGGCGGTTTAACCCTTTAATGGTCCAATTTGGTCAGGAAAAGTGAAATATTTGCCTATTAAATGTCCGTTTAGAGGCCAAGAGAATACAATTTTTGAAAATTTGTTACTGGAATGACTGGCTTGCTGATCGACCCAGTCATTCTAGTGGTAATTTTTCAAAAATTGTATTCTCATGACCGGTAAATGAGCATTCCACAAGAACATAACGGAGGCCGGTTTTGGCCGGCTTGACCATTAAAGGGTTAACAAACACTGAATATTAATGGACAGTATTGAAACCCTATAGCTAAAAGGGTTTTAACCCTTTAATGGCAAAGCCTGCATTTTTACCATCTTCTGCAGTGGTCTTGAAAAATGTCTATTTAGGGACAAAAGAAAATATATTTTTTTAATTTAGCACTGGAATGACTGTCTTGATAATTAAGCCATTCATTACATTGGTAAATTATCAGAACGTGTTTTCTTAGCATTTGAGAAAATATTTTAATTTATAGTTAATTTATTCTACACATAGACTGACAATTAAATTGTGTGCCTTTTAACAGGATTTATATCTACCGTGATAGTTTTTTACTTGCTTAATGAGCCTTTCTAATTTTAGCTATGCCCTGCCCATCTATAGCTAAACACCACCCACACCTCGCTAGTGTTGGGATTGATCAATCCCTGAACTCCCTGACTAGCAATTTCAAGAAAACTATACAGACAAGCTGTTGAATATCATGAAGCTAATTTGACTTGGCACTGTTTCTGCCATATGGCGACTCAAATTAGTCTTAAAATATTTGATAGAATGTTTATTAAATAGTAAAGACATACAATTCGTACAAAATGTTGGACGATTAAGCATTTAAGACATACTAAATCAAGTTATGCACGCTGTAATTGATTATGATGGCATCCCCAAGATCGTAGTAGAGGGCAGTTTTGGCCGGTATGACTATTAAAGGGTTAATGACCCATCTATGACAGAGTAGGCGGCTTAATGACTTCCTGTAATTTAGCTTTCTGGTAGACTTTTATGATTGAGACAAGTTTATAATGATTGGCCACAGCAATTTTTGTTTTTGTTGCCCATGAGACTTCGACTCTCTCATTCATTTCAGGTTTGTGTTTCTAGGATTCAGCCTTTAATGGTCAAGCCGGCCAAAACCGGCCTCTGCTATGCTCATGTGGAGAGGCAATTTTTTTAAAACCAAATTTGCCAATTAAAGGGTTAACATATGGTGATATTGGTGATGGTGCAGTTCTTGAGTTCTCTTCTGTTAATGAGTTTCTGAGTAATGCCTTCAAAAGCTTTTCAGTGCCAGATCCAGGAGGTCATTTGCAGGGGCACAAGCCGGTAAGTAAAAAAACGACAGCCCTGCCATGTATGGGGGTTGGGTGGCATGTGCCCTGGGTTCTCGCCCCCCCCCCCCTAAATCTGTGACTGCCTATGAAGCAAGATCAACTTTAAAATGCTTGGATTCATGAAAAGTAGCTAACTTATGCCCCCACCTAACTGCCAGTGCATATTTAGAATGCTCGACTACATTGTAGTCATGAATTCGGTTATTCATGTGATGTTGGTGAATACAGACTTAGATGTTTTTTGGTCACCCTATTTAGGCATTTTTCCTGACTAAAGTACTCTTCATGAATACGACCCGGTGTTCAATAACTATAACTAACTCTGGTTAGTTTCAATTGAGAATTAAACAAATAAAATGGCAAATAAACACACTTTTTCATATAAATATAGGTGAGGGGGTGGGGGTGGGGGTTGGAACATATAGCATTTGCTTTGTCCGTCCGTCTGTTCAGGCTTTCATTTCTGGATGATACCCCGAGTTCTATTGAAGGGATCATTACCAATCTGGTGTGGGAGCTAATGTCCTTGGTGGTCCGAAGAACCCTATCAATTTTGGCATCGAACGGTCAAAAGTCAAGGTGACCTAATTAATGATGCAATATTACGTTTCTTGATGATAACTCATGTTCTATTGAAGGGATCGTTGCCAATCTGGCTTGGGAGCTTGTCCTTGGTGGTCCGTAGAACCTTATCGATTTTGTGCTCAAAGATCAAGGTCACTGTGACCTAATTAATGATGTAATATGTTTCAAGATGATAACTCAAGTTCGATTGACGAGATCGTTACTAAGTTTAGGTGGGAGATTGTCCTTGGTATTTTTGAAGAACCCTATCGATTTTGGTGTCAAACGTCAAGGTCATGATGACAAATCTTGAGTGGAAGATTGTGCTTGGCAGAATGGAGGGCATAATTTAGCAATCTCTGATTGTTGTTCTTCTTATAGGCAAACAACTACTAGGTATGCACTATATATGTGTCTTTCTAAAACAGGTGTTAAGAACTTGACCAACTGATTTACCGACCAATAGACAGACCGACCCACCTGCCCACGCTCTAACCAATTGACCGCCCAACAAAACGATTAACCAAATGACGGACCCACCGACTGATCACCCCACTGACTTACCCACCAACTGACCCTTTGATTCACAGACAGACTGACTGACCCAAACCTACCTGACCCTATGTCCTGCCCTATGCTACCCTATTGTACCAAATCATAAGTTGAATTCAGGTTGAATTCATTATGATGTTAAGAAACATGCATTTTAAAAATAATTTGACTGGATGCAAATTATTCCAATCAAATCAATCTCCCAGTCATATCATTTTCAAATTATCATAATTTTGTGTCTATATTGTTTTTTGCTCATTTTGCTCCAGGCATATTATGCATTAGTATAAACTTTTATCACATTTTTGGGCTCAGAATTTTGGTTCATAACGGCCTCCCTGATGTACAATTCGGCCCAAAAATGTGATATTATCAAAGGAAAACCGATCTTTCCTCTTGCCTGGCATATTGCAATAACCAATATTGTGGGCTACATTGTGTGTAATAATAGTATTCTATGTAATATTCTTAAATGATGAAATAAAACTCAAACTGACAAGTCACTGTACATGTAAACCAACATAAAAGGACCCAAAACAATGTAAGAAATAAAATGAGGTTAGATCCGTTCTTAAGTTGGATGACCAAATTAAAGGTCTTTTGTGATTGGAGGCATTCCACTGAACTTTATCTGGACTAGAAGGAGACCTCCCAAATAAAAACAGATTTTGCGACGTTGCAAATGCTAATATCGCAAATTAATAATAAATATATACAGAAGATAATGTTTTTAAAACAATTTGAGCAATAAATTCATTATTACCTAATCAGTAAATGCATTCGGCAGTATATTTACTGGCGAGATTTTTGTCTACTTGGTCGATTTCGTCCCGGCCAACTTGGTTACATTACATTCTACCGAGTATTAATCGCCGTATTAATTAGCTATAGGATGAGTTTATGTTGTCACTCTCGTAGCTACTCGAAGCTCCCCTCCTATTTGTGGATTGGGCAAATCTCTAACTGGGTACTACTATTAGCCTCTTTGCCCTACTCAGGTAACAACATAAACTTGTCCTATAGCCTAATACATCACGTGATTTATCTTTTTTTTCGTGACGCCATTTTATGTCAAACTTTGGATTAAAATATACACAATATTTAGACGGTCCCAATTAATAATTTCACTCCCGCGATAATGTATATAAGATATACATTAAGCATAGGCATAAGATGGTAAGAATTTCTAGCGTAAAAACTTTAGAATGTGTTCAAATTTTATGTTGTTTTGTTGTATCATTTCTTTTCAATTTTTTCTTGAAATATACCTAATAGAAGTCGCCACCCTTTCTCAGAGGTTTGGATTTAAAGAATTTACAGCCCTTGTCCTATTAGGAGCCACAGTTACTAATGATCGTTTTATGGTACCAATTTTTGTTTGTCAGAAAAATGTTTTACAATCTTTCTGAACTATGACTGCGTGTTATATACCTGTATAAGGCTTTTTAGGCTAATATTTTGTCCAATTTTGTGGTGCGTGTTATCTATTAGTGTGCAATATAGACACAAAATATGGAATGTTCAAATTACATACAGTGCTAAAGCAATGGGAAAATATAGATGTCTTCCCAAGAATGACTGACCAGATTTCAATTATTGGCTCATCTGGCCTGAAAAGCCAAGTGAGCTTATGCCATGGCGACCGTCCGTCATCTGTCCATTGTCCGTCATCTGTCGTCCGTCAACTTTTCTTTTAAACGACTTCTTCTCAAGAACCACTGGGCCAATTTCAAATATATTGGCAGGAAGCATCCTTAGGGCATAAAGAGTCAAGTTTGTTCAAACGAAGCTGATCTGGCAATTTGACCGGCGGACATCTTGAATTTTGGCCAATTTTTTTAAATGTCTTTAAAAATCTTATCCGAAACCGCTTGGAGGATTGATTCAAAACTCATGAAATATAATCTAGGGCATGACTAAGGGGCCATTAAAGTTTGTTCAAGAGAAGTTAATACATAAAGAAACATGGCCTCTGTTTTCTTGTTACAAGTCTGCTCAACTCATTAGAGTTCTACTTATTGTTAATGACCATTCTAGTTGAGATGCCTATGGTCCAGGTGAGCGATACAGGCCCCTTGGGCCTCTAGTTTTTGTCATAACAACTTTTTCAGAACCGCTTAACTGATTTGGCCGAAATTTGGGAGATCTGATTATGGACTAACGGCCAATAAAGTGTGTTCAAGGGAAGTTGATAGATAAAAAACATGCCATCAAAATTTAGTGTTTAGCATTGATTTTTTTAACTGAGGCATTTTGAAGCTGAAATTGGTTTCATTTTGCTTTTTTGGCATGCTGATTTAAAATTTTTAATTTCAAAATTGTCAAATAAACGGTTTTGTGGCCATCTTGGATTTTCATACACCCATCATTTAAAGCAATAGGAAATTTAAATTGTCTTCTCGAAAACCTCTGGAACTCAGTTATATTTGGCAGGAAGCATCCTTACAGCATAGAAATCCAAGTTTGTTCTAAGGAAGCAGATCGGCCAATTTGGCCAGTAGTTATCTTCAATTTTGGCCAATTTTTAGAAGCATCTTAAAAGGTTTTCTCCGAAACCGCTCGGGGGATTTATTCAAAAGTCAGGAAACATTATCTGAGGCAACAGCTGAACCAAGTTTTTTCAAGCGATCTTGAATGGCCATCTTAGATGACATGTTTGTGTGAAAATGACTTCTCCAGTACCTCTGAATAGTTCAGGCTGAAATTTGGGAGATATGATTAGGGACCAATGGCCATTAACATTTGTCCATGGAAATTTGATACATCAAAAAAGCATGGCTGCCGTGGATCAATTAAAATTTAGCGTGTTTGAAGACTTTTTTGGCTTTTCTGAAAATTTCTGAGAAAATCATATAAAAGACTAATTTTAATAAAACTTGGCTAAACCTTCTTCACAGAAATTAGATTGAAAATTTTTTCCAGTGGTCATCTCATTTTATTCGGTTTTGCCAGTGGCCAATAATTTTGTGTGAGCGACACAGGCCCCTTGGGCCTCTTGTTTTGAATTATTTTCTAAAACATTCAAGTGATTTTCCATATGATTGGTTCGCCCTGAAGTTGGGATAAGTTTTGTAGGCATGTTATTATTAAAATGATTTTAATCTTCAGAATATGTGCCAGTTTTCATGCTATGGTGAACTAAATAACTGTTTCTTGTCATTTAACCCTTTAACACTCATATCAGCCAAAAATGCCTTCAGCAGTCAGTCTTGAGAAATGTCCATTTGAAGACCAAGAGAAGACTATTTTTGAAAATTTACCACTGCAATGACTGGCTCGATAACCAAGCCAGTCATGCCAGTGGTAAATTTTCAAGTCTTTTTCTGAAAATTTACATTTTCTTTGAGAAAAATTTAATTCTTTTGAACAGATTAGACGGTTTAAGGGTTAAAGTTATGATTGTTTTAACGAGTAAACCAATCACGGATCACCGTAGCTCAATCGGTAGAGATTATCGTTTATTGAAGTAGTCATGTACATGGGAGGTAATATTTGCAAGTATTTAATACACAGAGTTCTCTCCCTTGAGATACATTATCATCATTGTATGGAGTCACTTGGATCAGATATCAGCTTGATACATGGTATCAGACTTATTATTGGCGAAAATTAGAATTTTCAACAATATATCAATGGGTTCTGTAGCTCCGTCTGTCTGTGTGTCTGTCTGTTTGTCGGCATCCAATCTTAGTTGAGCTCAAGGGCACTGGGAACTTGGTATAAGATTTATATTTTTGGTTCAATATATCGTCTTATATCTTGGCATGGCTTCACCCAATTGGGACTAAACTTGGAAACATGCTTTCTTATATCAAGGGAATGGATCAAAATGATATTGAGGTCAACGGTTAAGGTCACAGTGACCGAGGTATAAAACTGGGGTTTTTTTCGGTTAAGTTTTGTGTTTAGCTCAACGATATGTCTTATATCATATTGAGGTCATGACGTCAAAGTTCAAGGTCACTTTGATCTTGTTATAAGACTCATTGTTTTTTACGGTTCAGTATTTGTTTTAGCTCTAAATATCGTCTAATATCTCGGCATGACTTCACCATATTGGGACTAAATTTGGACATATAAGTACATATAGCGTAAAATTCCGTAAATACTGCGCTATCGTGCATAGTTTGACCACAATTGGCCTGAAAAAAACTTGTTTTCGTGTATAGCGCGCAGTAAGATCGAGAGACACGTGAATGAAAACTGGTAACAAAAAATCACTGACTTGTCGAATATGCTTTCCTTATAAAATCTCATTTGTGGTGTGCATTAATCTGTTTTTTAATCACAGGAATATCATTTGCCTACACTTTTAGCAAATATTTTGTATTAAACATTATTGAACGATATAAAAATACAAATATAATTTCTATCAAAACAGGTTAGAATCTGAATCTTTGACAGCTGTGACCTTTAACCATAACCAGTCAATCATAATCATCATCCTGCCTTCAGACTGGTCAAAACATTGTGGCGTTTATCACATAGAAAACATTCCTTTCTATATCTATCTAAATGCTAGATCACCTTGCAAAACATGGGCTCTGTCATTCTTTTTTAACGCATTTATGTATGTATCTGGGTAGCAATCTATGGATTTTAAACATCTCTATGTCCAACTTGGGAAGACAAGAGTAACGTCCCTTTATAGATATGATAAATGCTAGATTGCCTTGGAAAACATCGGCTATATCGTACTTATTTTAACTCATTTATGGCCGTGTCTGGATAGCAATCTATGGATTATAAACATCTATGTCCACCTCTGAATAAATTAGAACAAATTATAGGAAACAATGACATAAAAAAGTTGAATGATGTTTTATTTGGTCATTTTACAACACAATATGGTATTTAACAAAGGTATAACACACTATTTAGACAGTTGTAAGACATTTCTACAATCCAGTTGAGGTAGTACCATTATAGACATGATAGAATGCGATCGTTATACCCGACTGATTCCTGATCCATAAAATCACATTTTCAGCTCTGAATTCTGAGATTCTGATGAAAAATTCTGAGGAAAATAAATGTGACAAATATTTATCCTTGTATATAGTGCGCAGTAGCTTTTTATAGCATGTAATTTGAGCCAAAATGTGCGCAATATCTACATAATTTTACGGTATCAACCGGATGGAGCACAATGATATTGAGGTCAAAGGTTAAGACCACCATGTCCTTGGCCTAGTTTACATCCTAAGTAGAGTAGCTACTCGAGTTACTAGAGTAGCGCCTAAATGCCTAAAGTACCTACTCGGATACGTACTCGAGGCTTCCCACCTATCACCAAGGGTAAGTTGAGTAGGTCACGTGTTTGCATTGAAATGAATGTAAATTAAACACATGCTCATCTACCCTAGAGTATGTACGCGAGTTTTGACATAAACTCGCTATTTGGTGTAATACTGTATTGTTTCGAGTTAAGTTTTTATGTTTTTTTGAAAGATTTTGGGACAAGCATATAGTCGCTGCTTTGTCCGTTCATTCATCCGTTTGTCCGTTCGCCCATCAGTTCACCCTCTACAAGCTTGTCCGGGCCATAGTTTCAAGACTTTTATATGTATGATCATGAAACTTGGTATGTGGATGCATCTTATGGAGAGGATGTGCAGTGTGTAGAAAGTAGGTGAGCATTACCTACTTTTTACCTACTTTACATGGTTCATTGAATATTGGCAAAAAATTTTGTCTGTGCTGTAGTTTCAAAGGTTTTTGCTATACAGGAACTAAACCTGATATGTGAATGCATTTTATGGAGGTGTGCAGTGTATGAAACATTGGTCAGTGTGGCCTACTTTTCACAGTTCATTGAACATTTCAGAAAATGTTTGTCCGGGCTGTAGCTTCAAGAGTTTTTGGTATAGAAGAACTAAATTTGAAATGTGTAGTTCAACTGGTCAGGAACTCTTCTTATGGTTTTCTTATGCTGGATCAGTTGGATCCAAATCCGAATGTCAGTGCTCTGTTCTGCACTTGCTTTTATACTCTCGGTCCCGGTTACAGATGCTCCTTGGGTGTAACCAGAATGAGGAAAATCTGGTTACGTGTAACCAGATTTTCTACTTTGTAACCGGAAATATTGAATTTGTAACCAAAAATTTCATGTTCTTCCTCATACCCTGAGGATCTCAACAAAAAACCTATGTTGGAAAAGAACAAATGAAGTACGGGATACACCCACCCCACACGCCAGATCCCATAGGGACCAACGATGTAGATTGGTGATTCCAAAATCTGAGTTGTTTTTAAATTTGAAATGTGGATGCATCTTAGGAAGGAGGTCTACAATCTATGAAGAGTAGATCAGCGTGACCTATTTTTGACCTACTTTTCATGGTTCATTGAACATTACAGAACATGTTCGTCTGGGATATGATTTCAAGAGTTTTTCGCATACTGGAACTAAACCTGGTGTATGGATGTATTATACGTGTCGCATATGAAAAGTTGTGGCCTACTTTTCATGGTTCACTGAACATTACAGAGGATTTTTGTCCGGACCATAGTTTATACAGTGGGGAGCATAAGTTCATCTGTTTACTGATATGCCGTGTTGGTTTTGTTAAACATATCGTTTTATATCTACGGATTGGTTCAGCCCATTGTGACTAAAGTTGGACACATGGTTACGTATATCCACCAGATGCAGCACAATCCTATTGAGGTCTTGAGGTCAAAGGTCAAGTTCACTGTGACCTTAATACACCGTAAATCACCTATTAGTAACCACGACTTCTATTAGGGAAAGGGATCTAAATTCTATAAGTCCAAATCGCTGAAAAAATGTGGTTACTTCTATTAGGCATATTTCAAGAAAAAAATTGAACTCAATTCTTAAAAATAATAAAAATAATAGCAGAAAAACACGATTTCATGACACAAATTCTTACTGTCTTATGACTAAGCTTAATGTATACCTTATATCTATCATCGTGTGAGTGAAATTATTAAATAGGACTGCCTAAATATTATGTATGCTTTAATAAACCTTGTTTATTTCATCAAAATTAATCCTAACTTTGACATAAAATGTTGTCAAGAAAAAACATAAATCATGTGATGAATCTGCTTCCACTAAGATGAGTTTAGGTCGTTACTCAAGTAGCGCAAACAGTAATATTCGTACCCGGGTAGATGCTTGCGCAATACACGTAAATAGGAGGGTAGCCTCAAGTATCTACCCCAGTAGCTACAAGAGTGACGGCTTAAACTCACCAAATTAAGAAGTATCAATACTAAGAGCGAGTACTCAGTAAAATCGTCTCCGATTTATGGACCTAATATTCTGGACTCGGGAACTCCGAAATTACTATATACATATAGTACCATAATAATTAAGCGATGGTGACCGAGTATCATAAGGATTACCTCTGCATAGCGGGTTCCCATTTGATAACATTTTTCCTTGATAGTTGTTTCATATAAGGAAGTACTGTAAATTTTGATGCTGTTTCTGACAAAATTATTATTGAAACTTATTGAAAAAATTTCTTCTAAAATTTCTTTTTATTTGACATTTATAAGTTATTTAATTGACAAAAAATCTTCATTTACACAAACTGCTGAAATTTGGATGCAACTTCTATTAGATACATTTGCTGTTTTAAAACTACTTAAAAGATTAAAATGGCTGAAGCTAAAAGATTGGCATGCAACTTCTATGAGAGATGCAGTTACTAATAGGTGATTTATGGTAAAACTTTTATTTTCAGTTAAGTTTTTGGCTTAGTTCAGCATATTGTCTTATATCTCAGAATTGGTTCACCCTACTTGAATTTAAATTGATCACATGTTTACCTATATGAAGTACAATGATACTGAGGTCAGAGGTTAAGGTCATTGTAACATTTGTATAAAATGCAGATTTTAACAATTTGATTCTGCTTAGCTCATCTGGCCTTTATTTCAGAAATGGCCAAATTATTAGAACTAAGCATCATCAAATACCGTAGTTACCTCAAGCAGGAGGATCAGCACAGACAAGTCAGACTTGAGGTCAAGGTCATTGTGATCTTGACGCAAAGCTAGATTTGTATTTGGAAAATGTTGGTATATCACTCATGTCTTGTTTAGTTTAATCTGTTCAATCGAAGCACCCCAATAAGCAAATAAAAAGGTTTTTTTGTAATCTGTTGAATATTTTGAAAATAATTTGACTGGAGGAAATTAGATTAGGATTAATAGTAATTTTGACATGTGAAATATATCAGTCTTTAACTATATTGATTATCCTCTTAGTGGTCTAATTTGGTCAAGAAAATTAACATCTTATCATAGAAAATCTCCAGACCAAGAAAATATTTCTGAAAATTTACAACTGTAATCAGTCAACAGTAGATTAAAAAAAATTCTCTTACTAGACGTGTGCGATTACGTGATTAAATCGAAAATCGCGATTATGTTTTAAATTGTGAATTTATATGATTAAAAATTAAATAATCGAATAATCGTGAATATTTTCTGTTGTATAAAATATTTAAAAACCTAACTTTCAATTACTTTTCATGTGATCGGTTGTGAAAAATGGCATTTTGCTTATTAACTGTATGTCCATTTGCGGGGCAAGAGAAGACTATTTTTGAAAATGTGTTACTGGAATGCCTGGCTCGAGCCAGTCATTCCAGTGATACATTTTCAAAAATAGTCTTCTCTTGCACTGCAAATGGAATTTTTCTAAACACCATTGCAATTTTCGTAATTGACATTCTTTTGTTGTTATGTCTTGGTAATTTGTATCCACGCTGATTAATCGAGTGATCACTATTATCTTTTAATAATCGATCGCGATCACTCAACACAATAATCATGCAAGCATCTCTTACTCAGTGCAATTGGGAATTTTTCAAGGGTAAGTGCTGAAGCTGTTTTTAACCAGCATCCCTATTAATACGTTAATGGTAAAACAATTACAATATTTTGGTTTTTGAGAAAGTTCATTTGCAGGCCAAAACTGAAGGATAATTTTGAGCCATGAATTCCAGTGGTAAACTTTAAGCTAGAAAAAAGGCTTATGTGAGCTAAGGTCCAGAACACTCCACACCTTGCAAAGAAATTTTGAAACTTAAGGGCCCTTCTAAACCCCATCATGAGGTGAGTAAAAAATGTACTCAATTATAAGTTACCTCTAGGATACTCTCTCAAGTTTGATCAAGATCCGTTTGTCAATAATGGAGGAGTAGCGATTTTAAAATTAAAGTGTGGACCACCATTCTAAAACCCAGAAGGGCAGTGAATTGACAATCAGGCTCCTCAATCATGTCGACAGTGATTGAGTAGCGATTTAAAATTTTAAGGGTGGGGCATCCTACTAAAACCCAGCATGGTCTTGCATTGAAAAGTGCGCTGCATTATAAAGTCAAGAGTTTAGATCTGTCTGTCAATCATTGCATCATCACTTCATGCATCCAGACCGAGTATTCACTTCATATTGGTGAAGCATCAAAACCTGGTATCCGTTGCACATGCTAATGTCATTACAATTTTTTGTGCTAAATAAGAATGTTAGATTAATTAAGGGAAGTAACTCTTGTAAGTTTTAGAGCAACCACAATCTGGGGAGACCACTGCTTCAGGTATATTGCTGTATCATATACAGCAATCCTTGCTTGCGCAATGGAGGAATCCAGTTTTAGATATGCCCCACCCATCTCTAGAAAACCTTCACTCAAGCTTTGCCAGTGTTGGGATCGATCCCTGCACTCTGCATCTCAATTTCCAGAAAACTATACAGGTAAGCTGTTGAATATTTTGAAACTATTTTCACTGGGTGATGTTGCTTATAATGTTAGGAAGCAGCATGCTGAGTTGCTAACACTGAAGTCACAATGTCGAAGGTCACGGTCATTCTGACCTCTACAAAACTGTATTATTAGCTCATCTGGCCTGAAAGGCCAAGTGAGCTTATGTCATCCGTCCGTCCGTATGTCGTCCATCAACTTTTCCTTTAAACAACTTCTTCTCAAGAACCTCTGAGCTGATTTCAATTATATGGCATAGGGAGTTTGTTCAAAGGAAGCCGATTGGCTAATTTGGCCAGTGGCCAACTTGGATTTTGAACGATTTTTAGAAATGTCTTTAAAAATCTTCTCCGAAACTGCTTGGTGGATTGAAGCAACTCCCATGAAATATGATTTAGGGCAAGAGTTGAACCAAGTTTGTTCAGGGGAACTTGATTGACCAAATAGTTCAGTGGTCATCTTGGATGACCTAGTCTTCCCCAGAACTGCTGAAGCGATCAGGCCACAATTTGTGATATATGATTAGGGACTAAGGGCCATTAACATTTGTTCAAGAGAAGTTGATCCGTCAAAAAACATGGCTGCAGTGGGCCAATCAAATATATAACGTGTTTGGCGGCCATATTGGATTTTTTTTATGATGGATTTTGAGGCTGAAATTGGTTTTATATATGTTTTTGGGTATTCTGCTCTCAAGTTTGAAATTTTCAAAACTGTCGGATAAACGTTTGGTGCCCATCTTGGATCATTTTCCTGCTGAAAGCTCCCATACTAAAGCAATGGAAAATTTTTAAATGTCTTCTTTAGAACTGCTGGGCCGATTTCAATTATATTTGGCAGGAAGCATCCTTAGGGTGGAGAGATTCAAGTTTGTTCAAACGAAGCCAGTCGGCTAATTTGACCAGTCGCCATCTTGGATTTTGGCCGATTTAAAAAAATGTCTTTAAAAATCTTCGCTGAAACTGTTTGAGCAATTGATTCAAAACTCATAAAAAAAATATCATTTAGGGCATGAAAGCAATTTCGCCACTGAACGGATTAGGCCGAAATTTGGGAGATATGATATTTATGACTAAGGGCCATTAAAGTTTGTTCAAGAGAAGTTGATACATAAAGAAACATGGTTTCTGTTTTCTTGTTAAAAGTCTGCTCAACTCATTAGAGTTCTGCTTACCGGTATTGTTAATGACCATTCTAGTTGAGATGCCTATGGTCCAGGTGAGCGATGCAGGCCTCTTGGGCCTCTTGTTTATTAATGTTAGGTTTTTAGGCTTGGCTAATCTTATCTGGTTATATTTAGGGATTGCTTAGCGCTAATGGAACACAACTTGGGTACATGGTTGCTTATGCCAAGAGAATATAGGATGGTGACATGGAGGCCCCCAGGTTAAAGGTCACGGTCGTTCTTACCTTGCTATTTTACCTCTGCTTTTTCAACTTTAATTTTTTCCATTTATCAATTTACCAGTCATATAGATTTATATTTCAGAATTACTTAATATTACCAGAACTAATCTTGGACACATGGTCCCGTATAAAATAAAGGAAGCTGCATGCTGATAGTGACATCACTAGATCCAAGGTCACAGTCATCACAGCCTTGATGTTACCCTCTGTCATGTTTGTATTTCCAATATTAAGGGTTTTTTGTTTGCCTATATTTTACGATTACTCAATCCTACTGGAACCAAACTTGGGCACATGGTTCCACATACTATACTGAGGCAGCATGGTGATAGTGAGCTCATTAGGGCAAAGGTCAAGGCCATTCTAATATTGTTATTTGACCTCTGCTTGTTCAACCGTAAGTTTTTCCATACAGCAAATCCTTTAAAGGACCTCGTCTCAAGAACCACTAAGCCGATTTCAATTATATTTAACAGGAAGTATCCTTAGGCCATAGGGATCCAAGTTTGTTCAAACAAAGCCGATGGGCCAATTTGGCTGATGGCCATCTTGGATTTTGGCCGATTTTAGGAAACGTCTTTAAAAATCTCCGAAGCTGCTTGGTGGATTGAAGCAAACCCCCATGAAATATGATCTAGGGCAAGAGCTAAACCAAGTTTGTTCAAGGGAACTTGATTGGTAAAAAAATGGTTCAGCTGCCATTTTGGTTTAGCAAAAATGACTTCTCCAGAATCGCTGAAGGGATCGGACAGAAATTTGGCAGAAGTTATTAGGGACTAAGGGCCATTAAAGTTTGTTCAAGGGAAGTTGATCCATAAAAAACATGGCTGCAGTGGGCCAATCAAAATACAGCATGTTTGGCGGCCATATTGGATTTTTTTTATTTGATTGATTTTGAGGCTGAAATTGGTTTTATATATGTTTTTGGGTATTCTGATCTCAAATTTGCAATTTTCAGAACTGTGGGATAAACGGTTTGGCAGTCATCTTGGATTGTTTTCCCACCAAAAGCTCACATACTAAAGCAATTGGAAATTTTAAATGTCTTCTTGAGAACTGCTGGGCCGATTTCAATTATATTTGGTAGTAAGCATCCTTAGGGTGTAGAGATTCAAGTTTGTTCAAACAAAGCTGATCGGCCAATTTGGCAGGTGGCCATCTTGGATTTTAGCTGATTTCTAGCTCACCAGTGGCCTGAAAGGCCACGTGAGCTTATGCCATGGCGATCATCCGTCCGTCGTCCGTTGTGCTTCCATCCATCGTCCATCAACTTTTCCTTTAAACGGCTTCTTCTCAAGAACCACTGGGTCGATTTCAATTACATTTTGCAGGAAGCATCCTTAGAGCATAGGGATCCAAATTTGTTCAAATGAAGCCAATCGACCAATATGGCTGGCGGCATCCTTAGAGCATAGGGATCCAAATTTATTCAAACAAAGCCAATCGGCCAATATGGCCGGCGGACATCTTGGATTTGGCCTGATTTTAGGAAACGTCTTTAAAAATCGTCTTCTCCGAAACCACTTGTGGAATCAATTCAGAACTCATGAAACAGCATCTAGGGTAAGAGGTAAGCCAGGTTTGTTCGCTCAAGAGGACTTGATTGACCAAATGGCTCGGCGGTCATCTTGGATGACCTTGTTTTCTTGAAAATGACTTCTTCTCCAGAACCACTGAAGTGATCTGGCCAAAATTGGGGAGATATGATTAGAGACTAAGAGCCATTAAAGTTTGTTCAAGGGAAGGTAATCCATAACCCCCCCACCCCATGGCCGCCATGATCCAATCAAAATGTAGCGTGTTTGGCGACCATATTGAATTTTTTATTTGATGGATTTTGAGGCCGAAATTGGTTTTATATATGTTTGTGGGTATTCTGATTTCATATTTGGCATTTTTGAAACTGTCGGATAAACAGTTTGTCAGCCATCTTGGATCTTTTTCTTGGCAAAAACTCCCATACTAAAGCAATGGGAAATTTAAAATGTTTTCTCAAGAAACACTGGACTGATTTCAAGTATATTTGGCAGGAAGCATTCTTAGGGCATAGAGGTCCATGTTTGTTCAAACAAAGCCGATCGGCCAATTTGTTTGGTGGCCATCTTGCATTTTGGTCTATTTTTAGAAATGTATTTAAAAATCTTCGCCCAAACTGTTTGATGGATTGATTCAAAACTCATAAAATATCATTTGGGGCATGGGATGAACCAAGTTTGTTCAAGGGAACTTGATTTGCCAAATGGTTGTGTGGCCATCTTGAATGGCCTGGTTTTCATGAAAGCAAGTGCGTCGCCAGAGCCACTGAACAGATTGGGTGGAAATTTGGGAGATATGATATTGATGACTAAGGGCCATAAATGTTTGTTCAAGAGAAGTTGATACATAAAGAAACATGGCCTCTGTTTTCTTGTTACAAGTCTGCTCAACTCATTAGAGTTCTACTTATTGTTAATGACCATTGTAGTTGAGATACTTATGGTCCAGGTGAGCGATACAGGCCCCTTGGGCCTCTTGTTTAAAATTTACCACTCGAATGACTGGCTCGATGACCCAGTAAAAATCTTTTAAAAACAGTCTTCTCTTGGTATGCAAATGAACAGTTTCTATGAGAAAATTGAAATTTTCTTGAACAAATTTGAGCGTTAAAGGGTTAAATATAAGATTTTAGGTTTGCAGTAAAGGCTGGGTACACATTGTCATTGATGGTGTTGGTTTTGTTTATTGGCCACTCACACCTAGGTTTATTTGACCCATGACTCACTCTGAGAGGTGCTTCCCCGAAAGGTTTCTCTAAATAAAAGTCAGAAACTTAAATATTAAAAAATTAAGATGTTTCTAGGGTTGTATGCATTGCCTGTTGCATGGTGTGTAAAGGAGGGGTAGGAGGGGGAATTATTTTATTTCTCTTGGAGGGGAAATAAACTGCTCATCAATAAATATAATAGATTTATTAAGGGAGACAACTCTCGTAAATACTGTATAAATCACAATCAAGGGAGGTGACTCAGTTATAGATAATGATACAATAGATTATAGAGCTTGTTTGTGTAATGTTTTGTACTAATTAATAGCTAAAAGAAAAGATTATGAACTGAATTGTTCAATTATTGATTAATTGATTGATTGATTGGTTGGTTGGTTGGTTGGATAATTGATTGATTGATTGGTTGGTTGGTTGGTTGGTTTGTTGGTTGTAGTCCTGGTTTACAAAGATATGAGTGGATTATGGTTTTGGTTGCATCCAACTGTATGTTTGAGCTTTCATACAAGCAACACTATGCTCTCTGTATGGAACATTTGAATCGTTAACAGGGGATCGAACCCATAACTGGTGACAGCGCCTAGCATCATAGCCAACAAACTGATCCATGTAGATAGTGATGGTGAGATTGAACCCATAACTGGTGACAGTGCCTAGCATCATAGCCAACAAACTGATCCATGTAGATAGTGATGGTGGGATCGAACCCATAACTTGTGACAGTGCCTAGCATCATAGTCAACAAACTGATCCATGTAGATAGTGATGGTGGGATCGAACCCATAACTGGTGACAGTGCCTAGCATCATAGTCAACAAACTGATCCATGTAGATAGTGATGGTGGGATCGAACCCATAACTGGTGACAGTGCCTAGCATCATAGCCAACAAACTGATCCATGTAGATAGTGATGGTGGGATCAAACCCACATCTTGTGACAGCGCCTAGCATCATAGCCCACAAACTGATCCATGTAGATGGGGGGGTGGGGGAGGTTTACCAGGTTTGTTCAAGGCTACTTGATTGGCCAAATGTTTTGGTGGCCATCTTAGATGACCTCATTTTCTCCAGAACCACTGAACGGATTGGGCCAAAATAGGAGATATTTTTAGGGACGAAGCGCCATTAAAGTTTGTTCAACGGACACTAACCATTAGTGTCAGGACAAACCTAGCATCTTACAAGCTTTTCACAAAAATATCTTTGTTCAAGGGAAGTTGATGCATCAGAAAATATGTCCGCTGTCAAAATGTAGCGTGATTGACGACCGTATTGGATTTTTAGCTCGCCTAGGTAATCATGATTTGTCTGTCTGTCGCCTGTCAACAATTGTGGCCTGTTTTGCCATTTGTTGATGGATTAAAACCAAATTTAGCAGATATATTCCTTTTTGCAATATCTATTTGGGCTATGAAGATGAAGAGACCCACCCACAAATAGCAGAGTTATGGCCCTTGCTATATTTTCAACGCTTTGACGCCTATGTGGAAAATATGTTTGTGTCACGTTTCATCATTTATCAATTGATTAAAACCAAATTTGATAGACTTGTTCCTTTAGGCAATATTTATTTGGACTGTAAAGATGAAGTGGGCACACCCTTAAACAAGGGCCATAACTCTGGTTCATTAATGCGTTTTTAAGTATTGAAGCCTAAGAGTTAAATACGTTTGGGGGACGTTTAGTCATTTATCAATGGATTACAACCCAATTCAGCAGATATGTTCCTTTACACAATATCTATTGGCGCTACGAATATTAAGTGGCTATGCCAACAAATTACAGAGTTATCTCCCTTTAAAGCATTTTAAGTATTGAACCCTATGGGGAAAATAATCTGTGTCACATTTCGTAAATTAGTAATGGAATAAAACAAGATTTGTCAAAAACGTTCCTTTAGTACACTTCAATCAAATGGCAATAGTGTCAGGGATGGCTGCCCCATTGAGTAATGGTACTCTTCCTTTTGGTCAATCATGTCAATGTTCTTGCATTTCTCCATCCAAATTTGTTACTGTGACCTCAGCATTTTTTTTGTCTCTTTGGTAAATGTCAGTGTTGTAACAATTTAACTAGTGATCAATAGTATCTGTGATGGCTGCCCCATTGATCAATGGTACTTTTCCTGTTGATAAGTAATGTCAATGACACCAATATTCCTGGATTTCTTTATCCAAATTTTTTACTGTGACCATTGACCCATTGGTAAATATCATCTGCTGGGTCAATAATGACAGGGATGGCAGCCCTATTGATCATTGTACCTTTCTCATTGGTCAATAATGTCAATGACACTAATTTTTTTGTATTTCCTCATTCAATCTTTTTACTATAACCATCATCCAGTTGGTAAATGTCATCTGCTTCGTCAATAATGTCAGGGATGGCTGACCCATTGGTTAATGGTACTTTTCCCATTGGCTAATAGTGTCAAGGACACCAATATTTTGGCAGGATATTATGTGATGGCGCCATCCAGACAGGCGGTAGAGTGGTTTCCGGATGATAACTCATTTGACATTTATCAGATCACTTTGAAACTTCATAGTGTGGTTGGACTAGGTCTGTAGAAGAAATCTTGAAATTGACAATGATCCGAAATCAAAGATGGTCACCAGCCACCAGTATATGGTGGTAGGACTAGGTTTGGAGAAGATACTCATTGAAATTATCAATAATCTAAAATCCAAGATGGCTGCCAGCCAAGGGTGTCCATCTTGAAAATTGGTTTCTGGATGATAACTCCATTACCATTTATTGGATTGCTTTGAAACTTGATAAGGTGGTTGGACTAGCTCTGGAGAAAGAAACTATTGAAGTCTACGATGATCTTAAAGTCAAGATGACTCCCAGCCACTGGTGGCCATCTTGAAAATTCATTTCTCCATTTTTGTTTAGCGGATCGCTTCGAAACTTCAGGGTATGACTGGGCTAGGTCGGAGGAAAAAGATTATTGAAATTGTAGATGATCCGAAATCTAATTTTGATTTCCAGACAATAACTCTATAACTATTTGACAGATCACATTGAAACTTCATAGGATGACTGGTCTACTTCTGATAGCTCTCATTCATTGGTTTGCCATCATGTTGTGGTATTATGCACCATTTGCGTAGCTCTTGTATTAGTTGTAAGGATGATTGCCACCGCAGCATTGGTCAATAATGATAAGGACCGTTGCCATCTGTCTATGGCAAGAGTTATGATTGCCTGATGGACCAATGATCTTATTGTGCATTAATTAATCTAAATATGTTTACAGTTCCTCATCAGCTAGCTGAGCACTATGGCCCTTGGGCAATTTTTTTATTTTGATGGATTTTGAAGCCAAAATTATTTTTATGTAGATTTTTGGGTATTGTGATTTCAAATATGCCATTTCAAAACTGTCAGATAAATGGTTTGGTGGCCATCTTGAATCTTTTTCCCACCATCAGTTCCCATACTAAAGCAATAGTAAATCTTAATGTCTTCTCGAGAACCACTGGGCCGATTTCAAGTATATGTGGCAGAGAGCACCCTTACGGCATATAGGTACATGTTTGTTCAAACAAAACTGGGCGGCCAATTTGGCCAGTGGAGATGTTGGATTTTGGCCAATTTTTGGAAATATGTTTAAAAATCGCTTGGGAGATTGATTTAAAACTCATACAATATCATCTAGTATGATAGCTGAACCAAGTTTCTTTGAGGGAACTTGATTGTCAAATGCTTCGGTGGCCATCTTGGATGACAGGGTGAACGGATCAAGTCGAACCGTGGGAGATCTGATTAGGTACTAAGTGTCATTAAACATTGTTCAAGGGAAGTTGATATATGTCTACAACATGGTTGTCGTGTACCAATCAAAACGTAGTGTTTGGCGTCCACATTGGATTTTTTTTATTTGATGGATTTTGAAGCCAAATTTGTTTTATATAGGTTTTTGAGTATTCTTATTTCAAATTTTCCATTTTTGAAAATGGCGAATAAACAGTTTGTCAGGGATCTTGGAGCTTTTTCCCACCAAAATTTCCATACTAAAATAATAATAAATTTCAAATGTTTTCTTCTCGCAAACAACTGGGTCGATTTCAAGTATATTTGACAGAACGCATCATTACGGCATAGAAATATAGGTTTGTTTAAACAACGCTGGTCAGCTAATTTGCATGGTTGCCATCTTGGATTTTGGCCAATCTTAAAAAATGTATTTACAAATTTTCTCCGAAACAGCTTGGGGGGATCGATTCAAGGATTTCAGGAAAACGACTTCTCGAGAACTTCTGAACAGATCAGGCCGAAATTTCAGAGATACGGTTTGTTCAGGCGAAGTTTATATCTAAACAAACGTGGGCACTGCGTTCTTGTTACAATGCTGATCAACTCCTTAGGGTTCTGCTTGTCATTTCTAGTTCAAATGTCTATGTTCCAGCTGAACATTACAGGCCCCTGGGCCTCTTGTTATAGTCAATTGATTCAACTCTACATTTTATTTTGAGCCGTGCGGTAGCTGATGTATTTCCAGATTTACGTCGATCGGTCATGCAGTTTTGGAGAATAAGCTTCTTTACCAGATGAGTGTTTCTAAAAATTGTAGAAATTCAAAGATGCCCACTGATCAACTTTACCAATCTACTACGTTTGTAAACCTGATTGATCAAATTCATATTATTTATCAACCACGAAAACCTAGAAAAGGGTTGACTGAATGACTGGCTGTCTGGCGGTCTGGCTAGCCAGTGAGGGATCGACTTCACTAATAAAGAGCTTATAGGTTGGCTAACTTTCTCTTTGACATTTAATAAAATAACAGTTTGCCAACACTAGATTTTAACACATAATATGTCTTTCTCTTTCATAAGATTTATCAGCCTATATTAGATTGAAAACAATATTCAGACTCCTGTCGACAAACCGCTGCCACCTGTAACAAATCAATATAAATGATGTAATTTTAGGCGGCTTTGGTCAGTATCAAATGTGCAATTAAAATATAATGCAATTAAAACATAATTACTTTTCAACCAATTAATTATTAATAAACAAATGTCGACATTGATAATTACCGACTAATTTTAAAATATGGAAATATAGAGAAGCTGTTATTACACCACAAAAACATCTATACCGTTCAATCACTACTTGCTAAATTAACTACTCTGCATTTAGCCACCAGAATAAGATTTTTATGCTTGCTTACATACCCCCATATGCTTATTCCATTTCAATATACCCTCAACCAGGCTACTGGTAGGGTACACCCCCAGCATATGCCCTGATAGAGACTGGCACCAGTCTGTACTCACTCATTGGTGACACCTGTCACTAAGCATGTCTGTGCATGCACAGTGGAGCCCAAATAGGAAACATATTAACTTTTCTAAATTTAAGTGGCAAATATAAACAGATGCTCAAATCATTCCCATGCAGGGTGGCTGAGGCCGGTCGTAGTGATTAAATGGTAAGTATGTTTTATTTTTTAGTTCAGCCAAAAACCTGCAACCCATCCCTGACCATATATGCACCTGTCTGAGTTGTGGAGGATGGTGGGAACAACTGCATCAAATTTCTGCATATTTAATATATTCAGCCAGCATTTTTTGTTATATTTTTAATTATTTCAGTTTTAATCTGCTTCAGATTATTCCTAATCAGCACATAATATCAGCATTGAGAGATCTATCCTGTTGTAGATTCTCTACGCTATCAGGGCAACCATCTCGCCAGATTTCTAAAAAACATTTTGATTTTTTACAGGCCTCTGGATTTCCGGACATCATGCCAATTATCCAGATTTTTTTCATCCACCTATCAAAAAAATGTTCTTAGCAATATCTATTTATATTTATATCAATATATAATTTTGTGCTATATCTCTTTGGTTTAAACAGAATTTTATTTTCTGTTTAAACCAAAGAGATATAGCACAAAATTATATATTGATATAAATATAAATAGATATTGCTAAGAACATCTTTTTGATAGGTGCTATATCTCTTTGTTGAATTAACGATATTGACGAAATGTTCCGTTTTTTGTTTTATATAGTCCAACCTTGACACTATTCAAGCCGACCCAATGAACCTTTCCAGTTTTAGGTATGCCCTGTCCATCTCAAGGTAAGCTCCACCCACACTTAACTCGTGTTGGTATCGATCGATCCCTGACCTCGCTGACTATCAATTTCCAGAAAACTATGCAGGTAAGCTGTTAAATATTTTGAAACTAATTTGATTCAGTGTAGCACCCAGTCAAATTAGTTTCAAAATATTAAACCAAATGTTTATTAAATGGTACAGACATACAAGTCATATGACGATGTGTCAGACCTTTAAGCATTTAAAACAGACTAAATCATGACATTCATGCTGTAGTTGATTATGAAGTCATCCTACACGTAATGTAGTTGATTATGACCCACATATGATGGATGGATAAACTGGAAAGGTCCACTAGTTTGAGTGGCCATGTGATTCAGCTATTTGATGTTCTGATGCATTGTGATGATAACAAACATATTTTGTGTTTATAAATAAATCTGTTGAATTATATTTATGTATTTGCAATTTGTAATAGACAAGTTATAGTTTAAATCTGCCCTGTAGGTGGGACTTAGAATACACCTTCCGTATCCTCTGCGTGTCGTAAGAGGCGACTAAAGGAGTTACGGGTGAGGTAACCCTGACAGAAACTTCGAGTGCTGAAGACGGAGGTTCCAGGCCGCACGGCACACTCTAATAAACAGTGGATCCACACACTTAACGCTTATGATAATGTCGATAGTCACTTACAGGACTGGCTGTATGATCAGCGAACGAAAAGAAGAAGAAGAAAGAAGTTTAAATCAATATTTTGTATGCATTTCTGCATGCTCACATATGTAAACACCGGAGGAGACAAATCGCACACTATGTTTGAAAATGACAAACCACCCGCTCTTGCACTCATCCTGTACAATAATACAGGTTTTGGTTGGAAACCTAAAAAAAAATAAAATCATTGCTACAGGTGACCTTGCCATATACTTTTTAAATTTTGCTTCCAAAATGCATCGAATCTTCCATGAGTGAATGTTGTATATTTGTTCAATACATAACTAATGTGCCGGTTGTTATGCAAGTGAAATTCTGACATTTGATAACTAAATTTTAACAAATAAGCAAGGAAACATTGTGATGATTAATGGGCCTGGAAATAACCTGTACCATGCATTGAATTATGGGATATTAGCTGAAGACTGACTCTGTGTGACCTTGTCTCTGACAAAGAGAATTATTTCTGTAACATAAATGCTACTATGCAGTAGAACGTGTGGGCTCAAGGGCTTAACAATGCTAGGAAGCTCTACCATTGAATTTGTGCAACATATTTATTTTAAAAAGGCCTGATGATTTTAGAGGATCCTCAATGGTATTTGTCTGTTGTTGACACTTTTGCTCTGGCAATGTAATAGACAACAGGCAGGATCTCATTAAAGGATAACTATCCCCATCTCATGATATCTATACAGATGATCTAATAGGCCACTCATAAACTATGCATGCAATTTTAAGCTTTTTATCATCCCTTCAAAGAAAGATATTCAGGCATTAGTAGTTAAATGTTGGTACAGTTCTACAGCTTATGATGGCTGTCATGATTTACTTTTCAACTAATCAGAAAAAAACTATCGTGTTTGCCTCGGTATATGCCCTCACTCATAGAGGTGTCACCTATAGCTTGACAATGTGGCATAAATGCAACGATACAGGTAAGCTGTTGAATATTTTGAAACTAATTTGAGTGGAAGCAACAACTTCCAGTCAAGTCAGTTTCGAAATATTCAACAAGATGGTTATTACATAATAAAGAATGTAATGCATTGGCACTTACATGACATCACATGCTATCGCTAAAGGAGACAAAATGGTGGAGATCGATGTTCAACATTTACTTGATATTACAAAGCAGATAATTGTGATACAGATAAGGGAATGTGACAGAATATGAATGATATGGAATCTATAAACCATAAGCTATTGGTGCAATACAACATTTGAGATGAGATTAGCATCCCTTTAAAGCACACTTTGTTGCACCTAAAAACTGAGATCACATATGATATAATATTGAAGATAGTGTTGCTGTAAGCTATTGTTGTCTTTGAGATGGTGTCTTTCAAAGGTACGGTTTCAGCAACATTGTGTTCAAAGTTATCAGTAGTTGTTAAATAAATTTGATTTAAATATATACACTTTGTGTTTGTATGCTAAATATCTTCATGATGCAGTGTCTAGTTCAAGTTATTGAATGCGGATATTAAATCCTGTAGTGGCTACAAACACAATAGTAAAAGCTTATGGATTATATTCCTTTGCCTGTCATTAACAATTAACCCTTTCCACTCTGATGTCAATATTCTGTATTTTACAGTGTTAATATCAAAGAAACTGATGTACATTTTTCAACAATTTTGGTGGAAGACGTTTCTGTCTATGACTGCACCATCTCCCACCAAATTTGCTGAAAAATCAACACCAGTTCATCATTTATTTTAATTTGAAGATTAAAAATTTTGACACCATAGTGGTAAGTGTTAACAGGTGTCCAAAATTAATTACAATGTTACACTTGAGGATATTAAGTACAATTGTTTCATTTTAAATTTTGAGAACAGCTGTTGCATATGTTTGGACATTCATTGTCATCTGCATTAGGTAATAACTCATCATGTGTCAGCATTGTCAGTCATGTAAGGTGACATTGAGACATGATTTAGGTGCAGCACAGTCACAATGGGGCATTGTGTTAATGAGACATGCTGTCGGTGAGACATTGTGTCAGTGAGACAGTGTCAGTGAGTTATGTTGACAATGTTAGATGCCACACTATATTTGCGCTAGTCATGTCACTATCTTAATGTTGGTAGTAAATATTCCGGTGAAATATAACCCTTTGATTGTCTAGATTGATCCAGAAAATTAAATTTCACCCTATTTACTGGCCAAGAGAAGATTATTTAAGGTTTATGACCTCACCTGAATTTTGGCCGATTTTTAGAAATGTCTTTAAAAGTCTTCTTCGAAACCATTTAGGGGATCGATTTAAAACTCATGGAATGCCATCTAGGGCAAGAGCTGAATCAAGTTTATTTGAGGGGACTTGATTGGCCAATTGAACGGCAATCTTGGATAACCTAATTTTTGCAAAAACAACGTTTTCTCCAGAACTTCTGAACAGATCAGGCTAAAATTTGGGAGATATGATTAGGGACTAAGTTCCATTAAAGTTTGTTCATGGGAAGTTGATATATCAAAAAACATGTCTGCCATGGACCAATCAATATGTAATGTTTTTATTTTTTGTTTGATTGATTTTGAAGCTGAAATTGATTTTAGATAGTTTTTCGGTAAGCTTATTTCAAATTTCCACTTAGAAAACTGTTGGATAAACAGTTTGTTAGCCATCTTGGATCTCTTTCCTGCCAAAAACTCCATACCAAAGCAATGGGAAATTTTAAATGTCATCTCGAGAACCACTGGCCTAATTTCAATTATACGTGACAGGAAGCATCCTTAGGGCATAGAGATCCAAGTTTGTTCAAAGAAAGCCGATCGGCCAATTTGGATCTTCGATTTTAGCCAATTTTTAGAAACATCTTTAAATACTTTTTACGAACATCATCTGGGGCAACAGCTGAACCAAGTTTGTTCAAGAGAGCTTGATTGGCCAAATTCTTCAGCGGCCATATTGGATGAGATAGTTTTTGCCAAAACATCTTCTCCAGTACCGCTGAATGGATCGGGCTGAACTTGGGGAAATATAATTAGGCATTAAGGGCTATTAAGCTTTGTTCAAAGGAAGCCGATTGACCAATTTGGCCTGGTGGACATCTTGGATTTTTGCTGATTTTTTAAAACATCTAAAAATCTGCACGGAATCTGCTTGGGAGATCGATTCAAAACACATGAAACATCATCGATGACAACAGCTGAACCCAGTTTGTTCAAGGGAACTTGATTGGCCAAATCCTTCAGCGGCCATATTGGATGACCTAATCTTTACCAAAACGACTTATTCAGAACCATTAAATAGATTGGGCTGAAATTTGGGAAATATGGTTAGGCATTAAGGGCCATTACAGTTTGTTCAAAGGAAGTTAATACATTAAAAAACATGGCCGCCATGGACCAATCAAATGTAGCGTGTTTGGTGGCCATATTTGATGTTTTATTGGATGGATTTTGAAGCCGAAATTGATTTTATATAGCTTTTTGGATATGCTGATTTAAAATTTGCCACTTTCAAAATTGTCGGAAATGATGGATTGGTGGCCATCTTGGATTTTTTTATCGGGAAAAACTCCCATAGTAAAGCAATGGGAAATTGAAAATATCACCTGATGACGTTTCTAGTTGAAATGCCTAAATGTTTACATTATTACTGGGACACCCCTCATTCCAGAAAACTCCCTGATCACTGGACCGATTGTAACCAAATTTGGTAGGACACATTCTTATTCTTATTATGGCTCTGGACAAATCTTAATGTTCTACATAAAAGTGATGATGATTTTTCTAGTTGAGATGCCTAAATATTCCAGGTAAGCGATAGCTTGCTTAAACCAAATATGCTGAAATCACTTAGAATTTAAGTACTATTAGTTTCAAGAGCTTTTAGTGACATAAACAGCTCAATATCATTGGTCCTTGTCTTGTCACAAAGTAACACGAGATTATTGTAACATATATGTACGTATGTGTGCGTGCGTGCATGCATGCATGCAAGCATAAGCACATACACGCACGCACACACGCACGCATGCACGCACGCACGCACGCATGCACACACACATGCATGCACGCACGCACGCACGCACGCACGCACGCACACACGTACACGTGTAAAACAGGGACAATTACTTACACACCAATCTACTGTGGATACCCCTGACATACTGGGGATGTTCCCATTAGATCTAAAATAGACCTCGAAACTGTTTCTCAAACTTTGTTTTGATCATTAAATTACTTTAAAAGTTTGACACCTATTTGGGTTTGATAGTGTTTATATGGTAATTGTGTCAAAGCCAAGACAAGTATTTACTTACACACCGATTTACTGGGGACACCCCCTCATACCAGAAACATTGGTGATTGTTTACTGTAGACACCCCTTATACCAGAAATATCCCTGATTACTACTGTGGACACCCCTCATACCTGAAACATCCCTAATTACTACTGTGGACAGCCCCTCATACCTGAAACATCCCTGATTACTACTGTGGACAGCCCTCATTCCACAAAACATCCCTGATTACCACTGGGAACACCCCTCATACCGGAAACATCACTGATTACTGCTGGGGACACCCCTTCATACCAGAAACCTTGCTGATTACTACTGGGGACACCCCTCATACCGGAAACATCCCTGATTACTACTGGGGACACCCTTCATACCGGAAACATCCCTGATTACTACTGGGGACATCCCCGGGAGATTAAAACTCATGTGTATGTCCCCGTCAGGCACCTTTGACAAACATGTGTCAGGGTGGTGAGGTTGTTGATCACGATAGCTCAGCTGACTGATTAATCAGCAGAGCTAAAAACCTTAGTGGAATATATGCATAGAAAACATCTATTTCAATATGACCACTACTGGGCATAATGGTAGTCACGTTATTAGCTCACCTGGCCGGAATGGCCAAATCAGCTTATGCCATGGCGACCATCCGGCGTCCATCTGTCCGTCAACTTTTGCTTTAAAACGCTACTCATCATTAACCGCTTAGTGGATTTCAACCTAAATTGGCAGGAAGGCCCCTAACAAGGTAGGCTTCAGAACTTCAGAATTTTGATTGGCCAATTTTTCCGTTGGCCATCTTGTATTTTCAGAAAATTTCAGGAAATAAGATAAACGCCTACTTCTCATTAACTACTTGGTCGATTTCAAGCAAACTTGGCTGGAAGGACCCTAGACTGGTATGCTTCAGAACTTGTATACAGAATTTGAATTGGTCAATTTTCTCGGTGCCCATCTTTAATTTTCAGAAAAATGGCTGAAAATTTGTTAAAAACCTACTCTTCATTAATTGCTTGGCCAATTTCAACTAGATTTGGTAGCAAGAATATGAGGTTAATAGATTTCAGAACTTGTATACAGAATTTTGATTGGTCAACTTTTTCAGCGCCCATCCTTGGATTTTCTGAAAATTTCTGAAAATCAGGTAAAAGCCTACTCCTCATTAACCACTGTACTGATTTCAATCAAACTCAGTGGGAAGGACCCTTGAGTAGTATGCTTCAGAACTTATATACAGAATTTTGATTGGACAATTCTTTTGGTGGCCATCTTGAATTTTCCGGAAATGCCCTTTAAATTTTTTAAATGCTAGTCCTCATTAACTTCTTGGCCAAGTTTATCCAGACTTTGCTGGAAGGATACTAGGACAGGAGGTTTCAGAACGTGTATACAGAATTTTGATTAGTCAAGTTTTCCGGTGGCCATCTTGGATTTTCTGAAGGTCAATTAAAAGCCTACTCTTTAACCACTGGGCCGATTTCAATCAAACTCAAGGTGAAGTACCCTAGAGTAGTATGCTTCGGAACATATATACCAAATTTTGATTGGACAATTTTCTCGCCGCCCATCTTGGATTTTCCGGAAATTGGTCGGAAATTGTTTAAAATGCTACTCCTCATTAACTTCTTGGACAATTTCAGTCGGACTTGGCTGGAAGGATAATAGACTAGAGTGGGAGGTTTCAGAACTTCTGTACAGGATTTTAACATTAACCACTGGGCCGATTTCAATCAAACTCAAGGGGAAGTACCCTAGAGTAGTGTGCTTCAGAACATGTATACACTTTTTTGGCACCCATCTTGCATTTTCCGGAAATTGGTGGAAATCTTTTTTAAATGCTACTACTCATTAACTGCTTTGGCAATTTCAGCCAGACTTGGCTGGAAGGATACTAGGGTGGGAGGTTTCAGAACTTGTATACAAAATTTTGACTGGCCAATTTTTCCGAGGACCATCATGGATTTTCCGGAAATTGGTGGGGAATTGTTTAAAACACTACTACTCATTAACTGCTTTGGCAATTTCAGCCAGACTTGACTGGAAGGACCCTACGGTGGTAGGATTCAAAACATGTATACAGAATTTTTCTTGCTTAATTTTTCCAGTGGCCATTTGGATTTTCAGAAATTTTTTGGAAATCATTTAAACAGCTACTTCTCATTATTAACCGCTTGGCCGATTTCAACCAACCTCAGCTGGATGGACCCTAATCTGGTACACTTCAGAACTTGTATACACAATTTTGATTCTGAAATTTGATACAGGATTTTTTTGGTTGGCCATCCTGGATCTTCCCGAAAATGGGAATTTGTTTAATACGCTATTCCTCATTAACCCATGGGCAATTTAAACCAAATTTATCTGGAAGGATCCTATAGTGGTAGCCTCTAGAAGTTCTATTCCAAATTTTTTGAGGTCAATGTTTTGGTGGCCATCTTTGATTTTCTGAAAATTATCCTAAACCATTTTAAAATGATACTCCTTAATCAATAGTCTGATTTCAACAAAACTTGGGTCGAATGATTCTATGACTAGGCTGATGTCAAATGAGAATCTGGATTGGTCTATTTTTTCGAGTCCATCTTTGATTTTCCGAAAATTATCCATGTCTATTTAAATACAAATGGTTCAAATGTTAATTTGGTCCCAGTGAGCGTCACAGGCCCTTGAGCCTCTTGTCATTGATTCTGATTGCTTTCTTCTCTATACTCCATATATTCTATCGATAGAATGGTGAAACAATGCCAGGAACAAGAGACACGATTTGCGATGATATCTTGGAGGCACACTGATTGGTAACTCCCACAACACTGTTTAACAAACAGAAATCTTGTACATCATTAGCAGGTCAATTTTACATGCAGCAGAAAATGCACAACCATTAGAAAGCATACTGTGTGAATCAGCGATGATAACTCGTGGGTGTGACTTATGATAGCTGATGTGTTTGAAGTTGTAAAAGTGACATTCATATAACCTCATGGACCCGTCGCATCATTCAGATCAAGTCAAAGCAATGACATGTAATATGCTCCATTATGTCAGTATAGACGTGTTAATTAAGTCTAATGTCATATACATGTAATGGACAAGGAAGTGTAGTATTTTGCTTTTATGATGTCATACCATAGAAACCAATAAATAGTCTGCACCTTTTTGCTCAATTTACATGTTCTAAAAAAGTTAGTGTGCACTATATACAAGGATAAAACTTAGTCACCTTTTTTCCTTTAAATTTTTTACCATTTCTGAACTACTAAGATACCACAAAAATTGAACACAATTCCTGGTACAAATTCTTGCCACCTTGTGACTGTTTAATGTATATGTCAAAAACATCATCTCGGAAGTTAAATTATTAAATTGAACCACCTAAAAATTGTCTTGAAATTATATAAATCACGTGATATTAAGAATTCACTCGGGTTAAATAAAATTTTAAAGAAGTATGTTGTGCCTTCAATCACAAAAGAGTTTAGAGTGGGTACTCGGATATATAAATATCCTGGACTCGGAGATGCGATTCGGCTATGCGATCTACCATTTCCATTACCTTCTTCCACCAGCTGGTTCACAAACATAAGAAGCAGTCTAACTTATTTTAATTCTTGGTCATTCAAGTAATTTTTCTCGTACTTCTCATTTCGTTTTGGATCATTTTGTGTTGGTCGCTTACATTACAATAAAACCAGTCATATATGATTCATTTTCTTGGTAGATTTAGAAATCAAACCCGAATATTTCATAAATTTAACAAGATATTAATCTATTACTCAGTGCTAGCTAAGAATTTCAATGACAGTATCAATATTGTCAACTTGTTGCATAACTATGAATTGGTCGTGGTCGATTTTGAACTATTCCGCAATTACTGTGATCATGACTATAAATAAGATTTAATCCAAAATACTTACTAAAAGAATAGCCATGTGATACACCCGTGACATAAAATATAACTGACAAATATTCAAAGTGCAGTGGTTGTTTTGTTACCGGTTCTCATTCACATGTCTCTCGATATCACAGTGCTCAAGCCAATTTGGGTCAAATTTAAGGGTGCATATTATACATGATAGCAGGCTATTTTTAAGTATGTACGATAATGGACCTTTCCAATTTTAGCTATGCCCCGCCCATCACTAGCTAAGCTCCACCCACGCCTTGCCGTGTTTGGATTGATCGATCCCCGAATGCCCTAGCTATCAATTTCCTGAAAACTATACAAGGAAGCTGTTGAATATTTTGTAACTAATTAGACTGGATGCTGTTGCTGCCATAGGCAGCAACAGCGCCCAGTCAAATTAGTTTCAAAATATTCAACAGAATATTTATTAAATAGTAAAAGCAAACAATTTGTACAACAGCCCATAGACCGTCATCAAATATGCGTTCGTGACATACTTATCGACGTCATTCATGACGTCATTCATTATGATGGCATTGTACACAGCACGCAGTTCATTATGACGTCATATGATGGGTGGGTACTCTGGAAAGGTGAATTGTGAGTTTATGATGTAATCCTTTGTTGGAGATAAAGAACTGTTTTTATCTTAATTTAACCCTTTCATGCCAAAACTGTCCATTTGCAGACCCGATAATCGAGCCAGTCATTCCAGTGGTAAATTTCCAAAAAATAGTTTTCTCTTGACCTGCAAATGGACATTCAATAAACAAATATATGTATATAGTGGGTTTTTTTCTGACTGATGATGAGAATTATTTAAACTACATACAAGTATTTCATAAGGGGAGACAAGCTTTTGATGCCTTGGAAGCTGCTATGCCCGGGTGTGTGTTGAATGTGCATGTACTAACTGAATGGAGAGAAGCAGCAGCAGCAGCAGCAGCAGCAGCGTACCAGAGCATTAGATTTATGTCACCGACTTACATGACTGCATGACTGAGGCTCTATAGGGACAGCTATAGGTGTACTCTATCATAATAATTGAATATTTTTCCAATCTCTGTATCTCCACCGTGTCCACTGACATGCTGTGCTCACTGACACGCCGTGCGGAGATACGCAGAGCGGAGACACGCAAGAGTATCACAGGAACACAGGTGTTTGAAACATGCATATTGCCCAACCCTATAAAAGGACCAGGACAATGTAAGGTTGCCATTATTCACTGAACACTGACCGACTATGACACGTTGAACCACTAACTTTTAAATATTGTTGTATATACACATGTAGTTGTATATAAAGTAAACTGCGCTACCAAATAATGAGTTTAGTGAAGCATACAATTAGTTGGGTTCTTTTGTTTTGTTTTAAAATGTTTATGTTCTTGAAGTTAGACAAAGAACCCGACAATATATATATTTATAAAATTTAACATTGACTTAACCCTTTAACCCGTACAGACCAGAAAATTACAAATTCTTTATGATGTAATGAATACTCTATTGAATATTTTTAAAATAATTTGACTGGAATCTGTTGCTGGATTATTATGGTGGATGGTTGCCATGCATAAACACACTTGGCTCAGTAAAGAGCTTCTACATAGAATTGCATAGACACTCATAAGCCAACTTGGCCATACTGACTAAAGCCAGATTTCCATTCATCCATTTTCTCATTAGCCTATGCAAATTTAGCTTTTAAAACTGGACTGAATATGCGGATGAATGGAAATGGTCAGATAAGAGATAATACTAATCAAACAGTTTGTAAATGTATGCAGATGCGGATTGCGGATGAATGGAATGTCGGCTTAACCCTTACCACTCTGATGTCAAAATTACAAATTTTCACATTAAATTAAGAGATGATCTGGTGTTTATTTTTCAAGAAATTTGGTGGAAGAGACAGCGACATCGTCCACCAAAATTGTTGAAAAATGTACACCCAGTTTCCTGGCTATTGACACACTAAAAAGATAGAATATTGACATCAAAGTGGTAAGGGTTAATAACCGAACTAACAATGAAATGTGAAACTGGTAATGCAATGTCATAATAACAGAAAAAGGACAAACGATAATACAAGAGGTGTTCAGTTTATTTTGTCACAAGATTGCACGATTTCTTGCTGCACACTTTTGGTCAATTGTCTCACTCACAATACCTTTTTACAAAGCCCACGAGCTTACCATCACACTAGTTTAGTTTGTTAAAAGTTTTCAACATGCCAAGACATAAAATAAGCGAGGGAGTGGAGAGTATAATTCTCCATCTTTTGAGGAGGGGAATGACGCGGTCACTGATCAGAAATTAACTTTTGGAAGAAAATATCAGTGTCAGTGTGAGGACCATTTATCGCATAAAGAATAACATCGGAAAAGAACGACAGTTGACGAATCTAACACATGGAAAATATGCTACATTGAAAATCAGAAGAAGACAAACTGTAGTATCAAAACAAGTGATAGACAAAGTCAAGAAAATAATAGCAAGAGTTAACCCACCGACACAACGTGAGATGAGCAATCTATTAGGAATTAGTTTGGGATCCGTAAATAACACCATAAACAGTGTTATCAAGGCAAAACTGAGAAAAAAATGTTTGGTTCATAAATTATCCCTAGAGCAGATTGAAAAGAGGAGGAAGAGGAGCTGGAGGCTGTACCTGAAGCTGTGTGCGGGGAAGTGGAAAAACTTTGTCACCACAGATGAGGCTATGTTTTATCTAGGTGGAAGCTACAGAAAACGGCGAGTCTGTTATGTTAGGAAAGGACAAATTGATATGGATGAGTTGAAGTTTATTAAACGTGACAGTTTCGCGCCTGGTTTCATGGTAGGGACAGGCGTTAGTCATTACGGAAAGACCAGTCTTAAATTCATTAATCGGAGTGTGAAAATCAATGCTGATTATTACATCAAACATGTTTTGAGACCCTTTTTGAAACATGATGTTCCCAAATTATCCCCAGGGAACAAACAGAAGGACATGTTTTTTAATCAAGATAGTGCCTCCTCTCATAGTGCACGAAAGAGCTTAACATACTTAAAGCAGAACAATGTTAAATTCATTAGCCCTGAAGAATGGATGCCAAAGTCACCGGATGCTGCCCCTATGGACTTTAGTATCTGGGTGATTGTCAAGCGCCGTCTACAGAAATGGAAAGTTACAAGTCTTAACAGTCTAAAACGTGCTCTCAAAACCGAATGGAAGGCACTAAGTCAAACTGTGATCAATAAAGCCCTTTCTGATATATCATGCTCATGGGTCTCAAATTGAACATCTTCTGCAATGAAATTATTTTGTGATAAATTATTGTTGATTAAATACTTATTTGAAATTTGTGACAAAATAAACTGAACACCTCTCGTACAGGCAGGCCAATCCTATGCCCAATGGTCAAAACAATAATGTAAAATTTGACGATCAAACCAGTAAGATAATATCAAACCCATGGATAATATTGTCAAACAATATTGATTATCAGAACTCCGTCTAATGCACACGAATACTCCTGTGTGACTACATATCTGTATCTGTAAGAATACTAGGAAAAATCCTATTGGACATCACACCTAGATGCGGGCCTCGTGAACATGGCTGGGTTGATAAAATGTTGTTTATTTACAATATGAAGTGATAATTGATCTGTACACTGTTTACACATGTCTGATCAGGTATGTTAGATTGTCGTCTGTCGGATGTAGGTTTGAACTTCTCTACATCTGGAGCAGTGATTATGTCTTTGGCCAGGTTATTCCATGTTGGTATGGTTCATGAGAAAAATGAACTTTGGAACTGGTTGACTGATGGTTGGTATGGTTGTAGCTTCCATGGGTGACTATGCCTGGTGGTGCCTACGTTCACCCACCAAGGGTGATACTCTGCTGGTAAGGCTACCTCACCATTTAGGATCTTATACATAAGGACAACATTGCTATTTTTTCACTATTGTTCTAGGCTCTCCCATCCCAATTGTTCTATCATAGCAGAAACACTCTCATGGATATCGGTATACTGGGCGGCCGGAGACAGGTGCTCTGGTCATTCTCTCATTTACGGAACATCAAACCGCCCTCTTTCTCAGCTTCCTAAATTGCAACTGGGTTAATTTAATTACCATACATTGACTGCATGTCCATCAGGCTCATTAGGGTTCCCTCTTTAATATGGTACATTTCAGAAATAATGTATCATGTTTCCAAAACAAAAGCAGTTAGTAAAATGTTGAACATGATGTAAGAATTAATCTGTTGAATATTTTGAACATAATCGGATTGAAAGACCTTGCTGCCTTAGGCAGCAATGTCTTCCAATCCAATTTTGTTCAAGATATTCAATAGTAATTTTTATTTTGTTAACATGTTAAGTTTTTTCTCAGCTTTACTTTATAACAGAGATCTGTATAAGACTACATTCGTACATGACACAATCTATCCTGAATCAGGCTGAATCCTGTTGCTATGGAGATACACATTGTGCACAGTGATTATCATTAACCATTTAATCATCACAGATGCGAAATGACAAATTCTTCTGGATGTAAGGAAGATTCTGTTGTATATTTTCAAACTAATTTGACTGGGCGATATTGAACAATAAAATTAGTTTCACCTATTTCCGAAAAAGTTGGTGCCGATCCCAGGATGATTCATAATAAGGAAAAATTAGTTACCTCTCCGAGATGTCATGAAAGCTACTAAAACAATTTCTACATCCTGGAGAGGTAACTAATTTCTCCTTATAGTCTCACCTAATTTCAACAGCTTTGCTGAATAGCTGTCTGAACAATGAGACACTGGACTATCAAATGACGTGTACAAATGAACACGTCTTCCTGTGTTCATCCTTCTCATGACATTCAATCTTAGACTGTTTTCCTTTTTTTGGTGCATGAAACCTGCTGTGTTCATCAAACTACCTCTGTCACCTCTGATCTTCTCTTCAAAGGATACTTCAATAGGCCAGAGGTTTCTCCTAGCCTGCGCATACCACTCATAATGCTTCAAGAGGTGTTCTGGTGTGTCTTCTGCCTTTTGGCATGCACAAGGTGCTGAGTCTGTAATCTTGAGGTGGTGAAGATGTGCATCGAGATGATTGTGGCCAGTCCTCAATCTGAATATACATGTCTGATCCTCCCTACTGAGGGATGTGTATTGCATCATTACGTTGCCTGCTAGAAGTTCTTGTGGCTTTAATGATATGCTTCAGTTTTTTAAAGTCAACGTCAACATTAAACTGTTTCTTCCTTGACTCCTTAGCCAGTTGGCCAGCTTTGTCATTTCCTGATATGCCACAATGCTAGGGGATCCACTGTAAGATTTTCATGAATTAAATTTCTACTTTGTTTTCCGAGGGAGTCTCGAAGACATTGCAAGGGAGTCAATCAGGAAGATAATATTTTCATTTCTGGTTTCACATTGTATCAGCTTTCGGCTAGCTAATATTAGTGCCTGAATTTCTGCAGCGTAATTGGTACAGTGCTTCCCAGTTGACAAGTATGAGTCTGTCATATCTCCACATTGAAACTGAATGTGAGCACCTACCCATCCCTTCTTGACAGCCTAGATAGTTGATCCATCTGTATAAACATGGATCCACTCGTCCTCAGTGTATTCTTCTGCAATATGACTCAATGCAAGAGTTTTGTTTGATCTCCCTTGCTTTCAATCCCTGGAATTGAGGGCCTGATGGAAATTGTGTTTTCTATTTGAGAACCTTTCCATGGTTCCCTCTCAGAGATAGCAGTTATGTCTGTACAACTGGGGAAGTAGTCTAGCTCGCTGTTGGATTGAAAGGAAATGATTGAAAAGAAAGTGATTGCTGCAAGCCAGGATTTTCAATGAAATTATTTCCATGATATCAACTGAATTGTTATTCAGAAATATATCAACCTGTAGTTTCAAATTGTTTGTATACTTGCAGTAACCAAACTTGGTGAAATGACGAAGTGCCAGATCTAGGAGGGGGGAGCCAGTGCCAACTCAAACATTTTTGTTACAGCCATATTTTGTTACGATAATATATACATAGCACATGGGTGTATGTTTTTCCCTTGCCTTAGACCAATTATAGACTTCGATGAGACGCAACCCACGTTGATTTGAGCTAATTGTTGTGTTAACAAATGGTGATAAATGGACTTTCCATGAGTGTGGCAGCCTGCCTGGCTTTAATTGGCGCTAATCCCTTTTAACAGCTGTAATTCTCACCTTTAAGCTGTATAGAGGAGACAATTGGGCATGGTGTTAGCGTGATTGATGGGTAAACAGTCGGGCAGGGTTCAAATCCCACTTGAGTATCAGGAGATTGGGTTGCGGAGCAATTGGTGGAAACATAGGCTTCACTCCTCATTGCCTCTCAACTCAGGAGTATAAATGGATACCAGTGTAAAACTGGGGAAGTTACCAATAATAGACTGAAATATAAACCATCTTAGATATGGTGTGAATGGGACCTGGAATCAGGGACTCAATAGACACCAATTAAAATCTAATAACCTTTAAGCGGTAAGCATGCTGTAAAAATCATGGGTTATTTTAAATCCCAAATGGAGATACCAATTCTAATGGCAAAATATGTCCAAGATATGTCCAAAACACACTTATGTATGCTATGAGGAGCTTATGTCAAGTAAAATGGTCCTAGATGGATAACTATTGAATGAATTGTGCAATTTAGGACATTAATAAAATCATATTCTTATTGGCTGACAAACATTTAATAGTACCATACAACTTTAGACTTCTTTGTAGTGACTGTCATGGTGAAAATCTTATTAAAAATCGGAATAATATTAAATAAATTAAGCAATTAATCATAAAGTTGACCTGCGTCATGGCAACTTAACTGTTTAATGGTCAAGATAGCCAAAAATGCATATGCAGTGATCTTGGGAATATAGAAGTCTACTCTTGAACATTTACTGCTGGAATGACTGGCTCAGTAATCAAGCCAGTCATTCCAGTGGTAAATTTCCAATAATATTCTCATTTCATGCAAATGGCCATTAACTAGGCAAAAAACAATTAATTTTAATTACGATTAACCCTTTGACCAAAACGGCACATGCAGTCATCTTGATGAATGTCCATATGCAGTGCAACATAAAGCTTTTCCGTGTTAAATTTGCAAAAAAATTGTAACTTATAATTTTCTTGAAATATATTGAGCATTAAATGGTTATCTGGTATAAGTAGCATTTTGAGCACTTTGAGGTGCTGTTCACACACACGCATGCATGCCTGCACGCATGCATGCACACACACACATGCACGCACCACACCACACACTCCATACCCCACCAGTTGACCTGTATCCGGCCCTGTGATACATTGTAAGATAAAGGTGTATTACATATCAAAGGTATGTTGGCATCATGTACCTTTCATGGTTCACTGAACATCACATACAATTCTTGTCAAGGCTGTAGTTTCAAGCTTTTGTCGAGACATACACTAAGAGAAGAATGGCTTGACTTAGTGATCGAAATGGCCTCTGCCGTCCTTGAGTCTGCCATCCGAGAAGTTGGTAGAATGTAAAAGTTTTCAAAATGCCCTGATGGCTCGACGTCCAATCTTGGTATATGGATGCAATAAAATGTGAGTTATTTATCAAAAGGAGGCCAGTTACCTATGTTTCGCAGTTCGCCGAACATCGAGTAAATATTGGTGTGCAAAACATTGCATGCAAACATTTCTCAGGGGATTTCAGTGTTATCTTCTGTGATGTAGCACATCACTAAGATTATAGCTTTCTTTTTATAACCAATAATAAAACATTCAAACCATACATCCTGTATTATTATTAGCTATTTGGGCTGAATATATTGAAATCACTTTTGGTATTAAATACATGTTATCCATGTAAGCACCAATTAAGTGTAACACTTAGATTTCATAAGCGGGGGCCTGGGGACAGAAGCATTAAGAATCGATCTCATTAAGTTTAATATGTATGATATCATAAGAACAGAGGTGGCCACAAATCTGACATATTAGATTTAATGAGATCGATCTTTACACTTACGCTTAATATGGAATCCTAGCTCTTGTTTTGGCTAGACTTGTTTTATGGGGCCCATGTTTTATCTAGAAGGACGCCAAACATCCTGTGTGTCAATCTCTTTGGTTTTGTTGCGTATCACACATCGTATATGGTGATATCGTGAAATAATGTGAAATATCTTGAAATAAGGATTGTTATGGTATGGTATGCTATTTCATAGATCATGGTATGGTATGGTATGGTATGGCATGGTATCACATGGGCCTGGTACATTATTAAGATCAGATTAAAACATGCTTTATGTCCATTGACAAACTTGTAAAACATTCTTTTAATTCTTGGTGCATACAGAAATAAATTATTTAACACTTACCACTCTGATGTCAATAATCTATCTTTTACTGTGTCAATATCAAAGAAACTGGGGTACATCTTTCAACAATTTTGCTGGAAGATGTTGCTGTCTGCGACAGCACCATCTCCCACCAAATTTGTTGAAAAATGAACACCAGTTCATCTTTTAATTTTATTTGAAGATTTAAAGTGTTCACACCATCGTGATAAGTGTTAAGAGTATTCAAAAAATTTGAGAATCATTTATTCAATATGATGGAGACTGGATTCATTGATGGTATAGAAGAAATCTGTAAAGTTTTATTAGATCGAATAAGTCCTTGATGGATTAAATGTAAATGCCCCTTGAAATAATTTAACATTTACCCAATTTTTGGCAGATGCTGCATGCCAAACACCATTTGGATCACTTTATAGAGCCATTCCACTTCAGGTAATGCTCGATAATAAATGAGCCAAAAGCCATAGTGCTCAACTGGCTGATGAGGAACTTTAAGTAGTTATGTAGACTGGTGATTCTTTTATAATTAGTTTTTCTCATGCTTACTCAGATCACCACACCACCATGTCATGGCAACTTTCCTATGACGTAATCACAAATGTCACACATATGACATCACACTGATCACTACGTTATTTATACCAATGTACAGTCCAATTAAACTAGCCACTTAGCTAGGAAATATCTGTAACCCCGGATGTTACGGTCTCATTAGAATCATATCGTGTTACATAATGAGGCACAGTGGCAGAGTGGTTAGGGAGTCGAGCTCGTGACTTGAATGTTGCGGGATTGATTCCCGGCCGGTCAGCTGCATTGTGTCGCTGAGCAAGGCATTTCACTTTTCATTGTTCCCGTGCACCTGTTTGTAAATAGGTACCTGTGAGGGCAGTGTCGACACTATGGAATGTCAGCAAAAAAACCATCGCGCACCTTTAAATGGCAGCCATAGTATAGATGTATGCTCCCAAAAGGGAGTTGAGATTGTGCTGGAATGAAAAGCCCAATGACCAGGGGGTAACGTTGGAAAGTTGGCTGAGTAGGCATGTGGAAGCAGACTATAAACTCGACCTATACCTATATATATAATAGGATTCATGGTATAGGAATTTTGATGGGCACTTAACTGCAAAATATGCCTAACCAATGGACCTGAGTGCAGACTTTCTTCCTGTTTATTCCCTGTTAGGTGGGGATCAGAACCAACAACCGACCCTAAGGACAAGTTCTTATTATTACAGGTTATATCGGCCGGCACAAATACTTGGAATGTTGAAGATGACGATTGCGAGTGTCCTTTCTCAACCTTTACATGGCTTCTTGAAGGAGGAACAGGAGGCTTCCTTTATATTATATTCGTGGTATCAGAATTTTGATGGGTACTTTTTGTAGAATACACCTAAATATCAGAACCGAGTGCAGCCTTTCTTCCTGGTCTGCCTCGCAAAACAGGGATCAGAACGTATATCTGACACTGAGGCCTATGGGTCTGATTATTACAGTCAATATCGGCCAGCAACAATATTTGGGATGTTGAAGATGATGATTGTGAGTGCGCTTTCCTAAGCTTTACATGATTTCTTAAAGGAGAAGCAGAAGGCTTGCTATCTACTCCAGAATGCTTCTTTATAATCCTCTTACCTTTAGAAGTCTAACCTCCTGATGCGATGTTAGAGAGTATGGTCTTCCCCATTTCGTACAACGCTTATGGTCACCGCTATCATCTCCTGATGGGGCATCCAATAATTTATCGCTTGGGGAAATGCTAGACCATTGGGAAGAATATAGAGATGCTTTTATATCTGAATTGAACCGTTTATCCAAGAAAAACATCAGTACGGTCGCAGAATACTTGATTCTTTGAGAATAAAGTCATAACATCTTTCGGCAGATGCCATGCTAACGATCTCTTAAAACACAAAATAAATGCAAAAAGAGCATCTAGCCAGGCTAGCAAATTGTCAACTTATTTATAAGCTGATCTGTAGATAGGAGATATATACCATTGAGAACTTCTACATAAATGATAAGATGAGGTGAGAATTTAGGTCACGGAGCCTTTGTTAACAAAAACGGTTGCAAACTAGACAATCAGTCTAAATAAAAAGAATGCAAATAAGGCAATCAGCCAGGCTAGGTCAAAGAAAGAACTTTTAACTAAATGATACAGTGAGGTGAAAACAGAGCCATTCTTATCTTTGTTACCCAGAAAAGGGCGGAAAAATAAACAATCAGTCAGTCATAATAGAGCCTTATAGAGGCTAAATTTTAAGAGTAACGAACTGTCAATATGAATGTAAAACAAGGCTTATAGTAGCAAAAGCCATTATAAGGAGTACATAAGAGGCGTAATAATCTTACAAAAAGAACTCACCTCATACGCATGCGCCGTGACACAAGTTAGTCACAGAGTTCATTGGACTGGTTGGTTAGAATTAAGGAGTTGAGGTTAGTGTGTGTGTGTGTGTGTGTGTGTGTGTGTGTGTGTGTGTGTGTGTGTGTGTGTGTGTGTGTGTGTGTGTGTGTGTGTGTGTGTGAATTTAGCAAGTAGTTATTGAATGGTATAGATGGTGGTGTAATAAATCTACACTTCATATTCAGAGGCCAAATAGACATTAATGCCTAAAGGAACCTATCTGATTATTTGGTTTTAATTCATCGACAAAACATGGCACAAATGTTGACAGATGACAGACAGACAGAGGACAGACAGACAAATTTGGATTGGTTAGCTAAAAATCCTCAGAAGCCTACCTATCTAGAGTATTACTTAATAAATATAATCTGGAAAAATAGACTAAATTTGATTACGCTTTACAGCTCCGTAGCCAGCAATATTCGATTTATTTTAAATAAATATGTCATGTGCTGGAAGATATAGTAATATTGGGTGAATCCCTTTAGTCGTACTCTTTGAACTTGTACAGCCTACATTGTATAGTTAGTTCCTTCTACCTGACTACAGATGATATTTAATTTTTAATTTTCATAATTGTTCATAAAAATCTAAGCCTTTCCTTAGAGAATGTCTATTTGTAGGCCAAGAGAAAACCTTTTTGATAATTTACCACTAGAATGACTGGCTCGAAAATTACAAAAAGAAATTGTCTCTTGGCTAGTAAATGGACATTCTTCAAAACCACTGCAAAGGCCAGTTTTGTGCTGATGTGACCAGTAAATAGTACAATAGGATGGTTGATATACTTTATGACTAAATGAAATAGTGACTAATTCTCATCTTTCCCTGAGACAATAATTCTTTATGACTTTTTTATTAGCGGTGAATCAGAGCTCCTGAAAAGTACACTTGCAACGTCACTGAATTCATTTTCATGCATCAAAGTAACTTATGTCCATTGTGAGAATTGAATTGCTGAAAGGTGTTGCTAGTATGCGCTTCAACAATACTATGAAAACATAGTTCTATTACTGGCAGCTGAGTATGTCAATCACTGCATTCCTGTGCAGCACTAAAAGTGTTATGCAATCGCAAAAATAACATTGGCTTTCGATCAGGTTTACGATGTTTTACGATCACCGCTGATGATGTTTTAAGTTAATAATTTGAGCAATTATCTAATGCAGGATGGAAACAATATAAATAGCATGTTATTATCACATTATGAACATAAAAAACAACTTTTGAACTTTGAATGACTTATGTTCAGTGACTACATTGATTACCAAAGTGCATTTTATGCACTGAAGAATGTATTTGCAGTCCACTATATGCGTTTATATCTCCAACGCTATCAATGGACCTTTCCAGGTTATCCATCCATCATATGATGTCATATAACATCATAATCAACTATGTGATGTGTAGGGTGATGTCATATTTATGACGCCATGAACGACTCAATTTAGTCAGTCTTAAATGTTTAATACTTCATCATGTTTAACGAATTGCATGTCTTTAATATTTAATAAACACGCTGTTGAATATTTTAAAACTAATTTGACTGGGCGCTGTTGCTGCCATATTCAATAGCTAACCTGTATTGTTTTCTGGAAATTGATAGTCAGGAAGTTCAAGGATCAATCGATCCCAACACGAGCAAGGTGGAGCTTAGTTAAAACTGGAAAGGTCCATTATTATCTCATCTGACATGAAAGACCAAGTGATTTTATGCCGTGGCACCCGCCCATTGTCCGTCTTTCCATCACCCATCCGTCAACTTTTTCTTTAACTAACTTCTCAAGAAACACTGGGCAGATTTCAATTATATTTGGCAGGAAGCATCTTTAGGGCATGGAGGTCCAAGTTTGTTCAAACGAAGCCAATTGGCCAATTTGGTCGGTGGCCATCTTGAATTCTGGCAGATCTTTAAAAATGTCTTAGAAACTGCTTGGGGCGTCGATTCAAACCCCATGAAATATCATATATGGCAAGAGCTCAACCAATTTTGTTCAAGCGAATAGTTTGTCGGCCATCTTAGATGACCTGGTTTTTGCGAAAATAACTTTTCCAGAACTACTGAACAGATCGGGCCAAAATTTGTGAGATATGATTAGGGACTAAAGACCATTAAAGTTTGTTAAAGGGAAGTTAATACGTTAAAAAAACATGGCCGCCATGGACCAATCAAAATGTAGCATGGTTGGTGGCCATTTAAAATTTTTTTTATTTGATGGATTTTGAAGCCGAAATTTTTTTTTCAAATTTTCAAATTTGCCACTCAGAATTGTCGGAAAAGGTTTGGCGGCCATCTTGGATTTTTTTTCTGCCAAAACCTTCCATACTAAAGCAATGGGATATTTAAAGTGTCTTCTCGAGAACCACTGCGCTGATGAAAAAAAGGCTGGATATAGGGATATCCAGGGAATAAAAGCTAGGATTAGCCTGAATTGATGCTAGGAATTCCTGGGATATCCTGGCATTTCGAGTCCGGATAAGCTAGGATTAGCCACGACGATATTTGGACAGGATTAGCCCGGAAAAGCCTGGATCATCTCACGTTGGAATAGCCCCAACTATTTTCTCGGAATAGCCAGGAAAAGCCTGGCCCTTTAATAGCTTTGCAAACCTGGAATAGCCAGGAATAGGCTGGACTTCAAAGTTTTTGCTGCAAATTTTGGTTTAAAGCTCGGAATAGCCTGGAAAAACTGGGAGTAGCTTGGTAAAATGAGGAATTGCTCGGATAAGCCAGGAATAGCTCGGATAAACCAGGAATAGCTCGGACATTAGCCAGGCCAACAAACAACTATTTATGGAAATGTATGATTTAAATTCCTGGATCGATAATCTACCCAGGCATTACATTGGTAAATTTATCAAAAAATAGTCATCTCTTGACCTGCAAATGATCATTCAAAAAGACAGAAAAGGGACTCCTAAGGAATTGTCTGCAATCTGGGATGGAAAAGGGACTCCTCAGCAGCCATGTTACAGAATATCTTAGTCTTCAAATTACCGGGGAATCTGGATCAGATAGCCAAAGAATATTCTATAATGGCCTCCTACGCTCAGGCTAAAAATTCAAGATAATAATCTTATTACGCGTCGGGTGAGCTAATAAATGATAACTAATTCAATTTCATTCAGGCATTAGTACAGTATATGTTACCATGTTAGTTATGTTTGCTACAAATGGGGATTGTTAAAAAATATTGTATTAGAAAACCTTGTCACTGCATTACTTATATATAGATAGAGTTTAAGAAGTTGAACCAAAACTGGTAATTCAGCTAATACAATTCAACTAAGCAATAAATACATACCTTCTGATATAGGTCTTAATTTCCATTACAAGGTTACTAGTGCTAAGTATTCTATCCAACAGTTTTATTGTGTTTTTAAATTATTAAATTCAGTATACATAATACCAGCATGTATATATTTTCCACCAATTTGGCAGGTCATGAAGTATGCTTTAAATTCTTGTCAATAACAAATGTCCCGGCATATCCTAGCTCTAACTTAAAAGCTCAGACTTTTTCACTTTATTAAATTTATATTCATTACTAACATTCCTGGCTTTTCCAGGCTTTTCTTGCCTTATGCAATTGCCACTTTCTGTCCGGGCTTTTCCTAGCTATTCCAGGCTTTTGAGAGACAGGAAAAGCCTGGATAAGCCAGGAATCTAATTAATGCTTTCAGTCCTGGCTTTTCCTGGGTTTAGAACCTGGGAAATGCCAGGATATTACAGGCAAGAAAGTTTCTGGCTTGAAGAGCTCCGAGTAAGCTCGGAAATGCCAGGATATCCCAGGATATCCAAGCTTTAGAGCAAAAGCCTGGATTTATTCTCACCTGAGTGGGCCGATTTCCAGTATATATGACAGGAAGCATCCTTAGGGCATAGGGATCCAAGTTTGTTCAGAGGAAGCCGACGGGCCAATTTGGGCCATCTTGGATTTTGGAAATTTGTAGAAACGTCTTTAATTTTTATCAGGAACCGCTTGGGGATCGATGTAAAACTCATGAAATTTGATCTAGAGTAAGAGCTGAACCAAGTTTGTTCAATTGAACTTAATTGGCCAAATGCGTCGGTGGCCATCTTCGATGACCTAGTTTTAGCGAAAATGACATCCGATATGATTAGGAACTAAGGGCCATTAAAGTTTGATCAAGGGAAGTTGATACGTAAAAAAACATGGCCGCCATGAACCAATCAAAATGGAGCATGTTTGGTGGCCATATTCGATATTTTTATTTGATGGATTTTGAAGCCAAAATCAGTTTTATATATTTTCTAAATGTTGATCCCGATCCGAGTATGATTCAGAATAAGAAAAAATTAGGTACCTCCAGGATGTAGAAATTGTTTAAGTGTTTCATGACCATCTCGGTCACTTCTTCAGCTGTAACTGACAGTCTCTGGCAACATCACTCTGGTCAGTTCTTGTGGAGTCATGTGACAGCATAGACTGGTAGACTGCTGTTATTACTACATTACAACCTACCTCCTTGCATTACTATTGCTCTTTCCTTCTCTGAAGGGAAGCATAGTAGGATTCATTTTTTACAGCCAATGTTTGCTGGGTATTGTGGTTACAGAGTGACTGAAGGCTTCTTCAGGAATCTCCATACTCTCTCTAATGATGAGATCCATAGTAATTCGCTTGGATGCTATATCTCAGAATGAGGCAAGAAGAGGATTAATCCAATACCCAGAGCCGCTGGAGTAGGTCATTAAGCACAATGACAACCTCATTGGCTGATTATAACTATCACATGACCTTGTTGGTAGCAACCAAGACTTCATTCCTTTTCCTACTCTTGAAGGAAGAGGCATTTAAATTTACAAGCCAATTTAAAAGTTATTTATAACTTGCTAAAGTCACTGTGGATTATTGAAAAGTGAAATAAAGATCATCGAGATGTCGGATAAAAGAAAGAGACCTCCGAAGATAAGTGGCTGTAGGTCCTGGTGCCTTAATGATTTATTAGATCATTTCTATTTCCGTGGTAGGCGCGTTAGCAGTTTTTGTTACTTATGCCTAGAGTGTATTGAGTTGTCTATTTGTGCTTCTTTTTTAACCAGTAGCTTATAGAGCTATTGAATTGACATGCTTGTAAGGTATTGAGCATGAATCTACGATTATCTCGATAACATACTCTCTCAAAGAAACCAAAATAATTTTCAAATTTGAGATTGGTAAGGTCTCTATTTATAAATCTTGGGATTAGTGCTGGCTAATCCTGAGTCATATCCAGAGCTTTACTCTATCAGATCTTGCTGTTTTTATGATTCAGATTTGGGAAAGTCTCCGAAGAGGTCCAAGGAGACGAATAAAGAAAAGAATATGAACCATTCAATTAGGTGTTCTAATAGCAGCTGCCATAGATTTATTAAGTCGGATCACACATGTGTGTTCCAAGTGCACATCGTGTTCTCTTGAGTCTACCTGTTTGATATGCGGGTCATGGTTGCTAGCTATTAGAATGTCGTTTTTCAAACCAAATTCTCCTGTGACTAATAAAATTCCTGAAAATCCTTCTCCATTAGGAGAACATAAAGGCCAAAATACTCGAGAAGATTGTTTTGTCACTGGAATGTCTCCAGAAACAAGTCAGTAATATAGATTCATCTATTGACAGCAGGATTGAAAAAATTATCCTGGACTAGTCAGTCTTCAATACTTCATCTCCTGACATAGTTGATGGTGAAGCATTGGAGCTGGCTCTTCCTAGAAAGCACTTATTCACCAAATCTAACAAATTACAATTAACTGATTTGCACTGTTTCAAGGGTACCACAAAGAACGGAAAGAACTAAAGCACAGTCTTGGTTTACGCGTTGTTCACCGCTCATTCAGAAGCCAGTCATATCAATACAGGATACTTCTGCATCATCAGTCAACATGTCACAGCCTGCACCCTTGCAGACCAAGGAAGCTTGCGAGCCTAATCAGGTGATAAGTCAGTCCTGTCTGTCATCTTCTATCGCTACTACTTCTTCACTGGCTGGGTCGAAGGATTTCCCAACCAGAGTGGGCCAGGTGATCTCACATCCGCTGTCATCTACAAAGCCGATTGTATCTACTTATTTTATATCTGCTGTTACTCCGGCTAGATTTCCGGCCCCGGGCCCAGATTTTTTTTCTGGCCCCGGGTCTGGACATTGACCAGCTTAGGTTACTGATTTCATCCTTGAGGCTGGACCCAGGTTTTTGTCCAGGTCCGGCCATTAAGAATACTTCATATTCTGTTTTCTTACTGGCTCTGCCCCCCCCCCCCCTCCCCGGGTCCTCTCCTCTCTGGTAATTTTCCATGCGTTACCAGCCCGAGTCGGGACCGGTCATTCCGGCATATCAGAATTAAATTTGAATTTTTCTCCAGGTTTTCCCGCCCCGGCCCAAGTCGGGACCGGTCATTCCGGCATGTCAAAATCAAATTTTAAAATTTCTTTCACTATTTTTTAAATTTTTTCTCATGTTTTCCCATGTTCTGAATGGCCTAAGATTCTGGACCAGGTTTAGTGGAACCGTGCCATGATCCCTTTTGTGGACCCGGGTTCGGCTCTTTTCTTTGGATAGGGATTCGGTCCTCCTATCATCTTTTTTGTTTCAAATTTTAATTTTTCTTAGCTAGATAAGTTATTTCTTTTTTCGATGGGATCTTTTTCACATTATTACATATGTGCATATCATTATCTTATCTAGCAGTTCTCTCATGCAATATCTTGGTAGTTTAGGCTTCTTTCTCCCCCTTTTCTGCGTGTTATCTCTCCTTGCATTCTCACAATTTAAGTTATAGTAATTTTTATTCATTCTCAACCTGTTCTTCTCGCACTCTTTCCTATCTGTCAGATTACTGCACAATTCTAATTAGCTATGTTTTGGTAATTTTTTCGTCCCGAGTTAGAGGCGCACTTCTATTCCGGCCGTTCATCTTTTCGTATAGTACACCTCCTCCGTTCTTTGTTGGCAGGTTGACATACTTACTTTCATAAATTTAGGAGAATTTACTTGTCATTCTATATTTATCGTGAATATTTAGTTCTTTTAAGGCTATTCTTCCCTATTTATCACCCTGTTGTTTTGAAAAAATTAATTTACTAAAAGTCAGATTAGATTTGCTGTCATGGTATTTTGTGATTTTCTTTAATATAAGTTTCTTTGCCGTATTTCTTCATTCTTTAGGTGGGCCAGTTAGTTTCAGCCAGATCTTTCTTCAGATTCATAGGCCTCATGGTCTAGGTATAGAAAGTGATTCCTTGAGCTCCTCTGATGAAAATACCCTTCGAGTTCTATCTTATGACCCACTGGAATCAGTCTAGATTTCTGAATCATTGGATTTTCATCAATTTCAACTCATGAACCATTGCCGGTTTTGGAAAGTCAGTCAATCCCTGTTATTTGGGGTCCCACTTCATCCACCATCTCCTCAGGCTATCTTTTTCACGGATACATCCCTGCAAGGATGGGGCGACTCCAAGAAGATTTCAGGATCCTGGTCCCTCACAAAATCTTCCTTTCATGTCAACCATTTAGAAATGTGGGTTGTTTTCCCTGCCCTAGTTCATTGGGAACCCTTGATTCTCGGTCTTCAATCTTTATCCGATCAGACATTTCACAGTAATCTCATTCCTCTATCATCATGTGGGGGGGGGGAAAGGGAGGGGGGGGGTGTCCAGGTCAGTCTATATCTGTCGAGAGTCACTGATCATTCTTCACTGGTACATGTCCTGCAGCTTTCTCTTCAAACATCCCACATCCCAGGCAATTTGGTTTTTCAGGCAGGTTAGTTATCTCAGCCTTCCAGGATCCCAGAATCGGAAGGGGAGTTGATAGAGCCTGTAGCCCAGTCAATTTTTCTCAAGTTAGGTCTTCCCCTCATAGACCTGTTTGCTTCTGGCAAGAACAGAAAGATATCCACCATCATATCTCCCTTTCCAGAGGTCATGGCTCTTTCAGTAGATGCCCTAGCTCAGTATTGGGACATGTTCACTTATATTTTTTCAAATACGATTCTCATTCCTCTGTTACTCTGAAAGATCAGTCAGCTTCATTGTGTGGTCCTGTTAATAGCTCAGTTTTGGCTGACATAATTCTGGTTTCTGGATCTCCTGGACCTTCTTGTAGATCTCCCTCTGTTACGTCCTGTCTCCCACAACCTATTGTCCCAGATCAGAGGCAGGATTTTCCATCAGAATCCAGAAATCTCTCTTTTCAGTCTGGAAGTTGTCGAGTTGCCCTTCCTTTGTCAATCTTTTCAGTCAGTTTTCAGGAACCTTTGGAGAAATCACTCAGAACTTCCACTTATACCATTTATTAGTCTTGATTTGAGTTTTTCAACAATGAATTAACTTCTCCCAGGGACAATTCATTAGTTGGTGTTAAAGCCCATGATGTTAGTGGCCTTGCCACCTCTTGTGCCCTTTTTATGGATCTTCTCTTGATGATTTCATTCAAGATGCTATCTGGAAATCAGAGAATTCTTTATTAATTTCTATCTTAAAGATTCTGGTGCTTCTTCCTTCTTGTATAAAAACATTCAGAAGGTAGCTTCAGGGACCATGACTCATATTTCTTCATCATCATCTTCTCTTCCTTCATAATCTTCATTCGTATAAGAAATTTTATTTGAGATGAGGATGAGTTCATTACTTCTTTCTCATGTGGGTATTTCTCCTCTTTCATATAATCTCTTTCATCAGACTTTATTTTTATTCATTTCATTCTTGCATGATCATCTCTTCTCTCTTGTATTCTTGGGTTAGTTTAATATCCTCCTTTGTTCCCTTTAACATATACCTTGCATTACAAGTCATCTCAAGCCTCCCCTCTGTCAAATTTTGTTGGCGGTTGGGGGACTTGAGGCTTCATTTTAATGGTAATATCCTGTTAGAATAGTTATATTCAGTATAAGATATTCATTATAGTCTTCAGCCTTTGGGTATACCCAGATATGTCAGATTTGGACATATTTGGGTATTTCTGAAAGAAATTTGCCCATCATATAATGTAGAGTATTTAGGTTAATTTTTAATTTCAGCTTTAGTCAGATATTCAGAGTCAAGTATTGATAGGATCATCTGCCTCTTCATGGATCTGTATAAAGCTGGATTATATGACTGGATTCATCAAAGGAATGAATTCTTGGTTGCTACCAACAAGGTCATGTGATAGCTATCAGCCAATTAGTTTGTCATTGCGTTTAATGACCTACTCAGTGGCTCTGGGTATTGGATTAACCCTCTTCATGCCTCATTCAAAGATATAGTATTCAAGTGAATTACTATTGATCTCATCATTAGAGAGAGTATGGAGAAGCCTTTAGTCACTCTGTAACCACAATACCCAGCAAACATTGGCTGTAAAAAATTCATCCTACTACGCTTCCCTTCAGAGAAGGAAAGAGCAATAGTAATACAAGGAGGTAGGCATATGTAATTAGTAAAACATAAGACCAAACCCTCCGGGTCGTCTGGTTGGCATATGGTAGCCCTCGTCTCGGTTCAGAGTTGGTTGATGTTTAGATTTCTATGGCCTCTTTAAACTTCCGTTTAAATAAATTAGTCTCGATGTTGATGACCGAGGCATTGCTGGTGGGGATGAACACACAGAATCCACTGGCCATGTCATCCCCACTTCAGAACATGTATAAAGAATTTTGATTGGTAAATTTTTTGGCCGCCCATCTTCGATTTTGCAAAAAGTTTTGGGAAATTCTTTAAAACGCTACTCCTCATTAACTGCTTGGACAAATTCAAGCAGGCTTAGCTGGGAGGATAGTACTCTGGTATGTTTCAGAACTTATATACAGAATTTTGATTGGTCAATTTTTCCTGTGGCCATTCTGGATTTTCTGAAAATTTCTGCAAATCACTTAAAGTCTACTCCTTGATAACCACTGGGCCGATTTCAATCAAACGTGGATGGAAGACCCTAGCGTAGTATGCTTCAGAACTTATGTACAGAATTTTTATTGGTCCATTTCCGACGTCCACCTTGCATTTACTTTAAAATGGCTGGAAATTTTTTTAAGTGCTACTCCTCATTAACTGCTTGCGCAATTTCAACCTGGAAGGATACTAGGCTGCTAAGTTTCAGAACTTGTGTACAGAATTTTGATTGGTCAATTTTTCCGGTGACCATGTTGGATTTTCTAAAAAATGACCGGAAATGGTTTAAAACATTACCCCTCATTAACTGCTTGAGCAATTTCAACCAGACTTGGCTGGAAGGATACTAGGCTGGTAGATTTCAGAATGTGTTTACAGAATTTTGATTGGACCATTTTCCAGCGCCCATCTAGGATTTTCTGAAAATTGTGGCAAAGAGTTAAAGCCTACTCCTCATTAACTGCTTGAATGAGTTAAAGCAAACTCCTCTGGAAGGACCCTAAAGTGTTATGTTTTAGAGCTTGTATATAGAATTTTGATTGGTCAATTTATTCTGTGGTCATCTTGAATTTCCAGAAAAATGGCTGAAAATTGTCCACTCATTAACTACTTGGGCGATTTCAACCAGACTGGCTGGAACAAGCCTGGGGCGGTAGGCTTTAGTACTTGCATATAGAATTTTGATTGGTCAATTTTTCTGCCACCCATTTTGGATTTTCTGAATATTTTGGTAAATGGGTTAAAAGGCTACTCCTCGATTTCAACCAAACTCAGCTGGAAGAACCCTAGGCCGGTACACTTCAGAACATGTATACAGAATTTTGACGACTTGATTTTGATGGTGGCCATCTTGGATTTTCCAAAAAATGGAAATTCATATAAAATGCTACTAATTAATCGCTTGGACAATTTCAACCAGATTTGGCTGGAAGGATCCTATTGTCATAGCCTCTAAAAATTCTATTCGGAATTTCGATAGGTGAATGTTTTGGCAGCAATTTCTGATTTTCCAAAAGTTTTCCAGAACCATTTAAAAATGGTACTCCTTCAATCAATATCCCAATTTCAACAAAACTTGGGTGGAGCGATCCTATGACTGTAGGCTTCAACATATTAAACGAGAGTCTTGATTGGTAAATCTTTTGGTGGCCATCTTGGATTTTGCGAAAATCATCTATCATGTCTATTTAAATTCAAATGGTTTAAATACCAATGGTCCAGGTGAGCGCCACATGCCCATGGGCCTCTTGTTAACCACTGGGCCTATTTTAACAAAACTTCGCTGAAGGGTCTTCACAGAAATTAGATTGGGAAATTTTTCCACTGGTCATCGCATTTTGTTCGGTTGTGCCAGTGACCAATAATTACATGTGAGCGATACAGGCCCCTTGGGCCTCTTGTTCTGAAAACAATTTGAGCAAAATTTGTGGCTGAGAAGTTCATATAAAATGAGCGTGTCTGTGTACATACATGCACCTGCAGATGATATGGAGCCAATAGGCATCAACATCTCAGGCTAAAAATGGCTTCCACTTCCCTGACATAAGGCATACAACTGGCATAAATGTCAGCATGTAGTTATTACTCCCGTACATACATGCACATTTAATAGAGTTTACATGTGTGCTCATGCTTATGACCGTGCATACATCCAGCCATATGGATGCACGGACATGCATACTTGGGTGTGTGCATATGCATGTGTCTCGCTATGTGAGTGTGTACATGTGCATATATGCATTCATTTGGGTGTATGCATGTGCATGTCTGAGTGAGTGAATGTGTGTGCACTTAGGTGTGTGCATGCATGCGTGTGTGTGTATGTGTTTATGTGAGCCGAATATGTATGCATGTACATGGTAATCTGTGTGTATGTGTTCTGTATAATGTGCTGCATGTACCTGCATGGGTGAGTGCCTATGCCTGTGCATATATGCATTCATACATGTGCGTGTGCGTGTGCGTGTGTGTGTGCGTGCATGCATGTCTGAGTGAGTCAATGTGTGTGGTCTGATGTATGTGCATGCATGTGTGTATGTATTTATTTGAGCCAGATGTGTGTGAGTGTGTGCATGTACGTGCATGCATGAGTGTATGTGTGTGTGTGTGTGTGTGTGTGTGTTCTGAGTAATGTGCTGATAAATAATGTAGATCTCAATCAGGGATGAGAGACCCAAGAGACCCACACTTCACCGCCTCTGCATCACAATAACCACATCCCCTGTATTACTTTCTTTCATCCGGGAATTGGGTTTGCAATGAAGACAACTTTATCGCCTTCCATTCTCTATTCCACCTGAAGCAAGAATTTATAGGAGCATTGTTGTATATATTTTGTATGTGTGTATTCTGTATATCATTTGACTGAAAATCATTGCTGTTATAAGCAAGAAGGACTAGCAGTAAGTGTTTTCAAATTATGCACCATGATCATCATACAATATTATGAATATAATGTAACTAGCATGCATTATACCCTTTTATTGACCAAGTAGGCCAAAATCGTCATCACCCGTCTTTGCCAGTGTCCATTTGCAGGCCAAGAAGGCTATTTTTGGAAATTTACCACTGGAATGACTGGCTGGTAAAAAAAGTCTTCTCTTGACCTGCAAATGGACATTGACAAAGCCAAACCACTGATTTTCTCAAACAAGCTTGACCATCAATGGGTTAAAGCATGATTGGAAATGCTACATAGAGCGAATACTGTCACAAGTTCGGAAATTATACAAGAAAATGTCGAGGAAAATGACATAGCGTCGGCAACTTTATAAGCCGCTTCCTTAGCTGGGCCTCAGGGTAAAATATAGTGCTCCGGCGGAATCCCTTAAAAGGAAACAATTTACATCAGATGCACACACGAGGTTATAGCTTTAGAAATATGAAGCATGCTTATTCCCTTCATAAAGCTACACAGAGCAAGACCGGCTCATTGTCACAATGCCGCAGGATCCAATTTGGGTCGTGGAGTAGGCAGACTTTCCAGATAATAATGCAACAGTTATAATTTACTTCCGTATTCCAGGGAAAGAAATTGAATTTGAGTGAACAAAGTGGATGTTGGCAGTGTGCTATCACTCATGCACGCACACACATGCACACAAGCATACATGCAGACATGCACTCACACACACTAATGTAAGAGCTTTTGCATGAATGCACGCACACATGTGTGCAAGCATGCGGATACCTGCATGCACACACATACACACACAGGCAGAAGAATACAGTGTGTGTGTGTGTGTGTGCATGCGTGCGTGCGTGCGTGGGTGGGTGGGTGGTGGGTTTCTATATCGCCACCAAGTATATCAATGATTTATTGAGCAAGAGGTCATATGGCCTGTGTCCGTCACCTGCGACAACAGTATTTGAACACAGATTCGATGAACTACTAATGACAAATCACAGACATCAGACAAATTACACACAGATGAGATAAAAATCTGGTCATGAAATACCAAAATTTGGAATGGAAACATGAAAGTTTGAGTTAGAAAAGTAAAATGGGTACCATAGCGCATCTATTTTGGCAAAAAAGCAAAGATTTTGGTTAGAATATGTAAATGTTTTGGCCAAAATATATTAATTAATTTGCTGGACATAGACATAACAAACAAGCATCCGACAGACATATGGCAGACAGACGGATGGATGGATGGACGGATGGACAGACAGACAGACATTATGTCATAACCTCACTTGAATGGCCAAGTGAGCTATGAAGGGTACTCGTTATACTTAAGGATACAGTGCACCTCAGAAATAACTTAACATGTTTCCATAACAGAATAAAATATACTGTTGAATATTTTGGACTTAATTTGACTGGAAGCGATTGCTCTGCTTGCAATCAAATTAAGTCCAAAACAATCAACAGAAGCTTTCTGACATTGTGTTCAAAATTGGACTAACTAACGTGATTATTTTTTTTATTTTGGAAACATTTAAACTTATTTATGACTTGCATTTTAGGTGATAGATGGTCGCCATGCCATGAGGTTATTTTGTCATATGGGTCAAGTGATCTAGCCATACTAGATAGAGAAGCGGGCAGGCAGGTGGTCAAGCAAACAGGCTGGACAATGTGTGATAGATATATCCACATTTTCATCTGTTTGCATGGAGTTCTCAAGACATGCTTCATCTGTTTGCTTTTAATCACCAGCTTCTATTTATGTACATATTTGACATTTAGCACTTTTGATAAAAACAGATGAAGCACCAATGTCCATTGTCCATGTTTGGTGGTCAAGAAACATACTGACCAATCATTAATGGAATCATGTCAAATGGCACACAGATATAGAGATGTAGCTTATTGATTATATGATTTGCACACCAGCATGTGAATATATAAAAATGTGTGTGTTCATGCCTGCTTGTGCGCATGCGTGTTGTTGGTGGTGGTGGTGGTGGTGTGCATGTGTGGGTGCATGCATATGTGCACATTGTGTGCGTGCATATTATGTGTGTGTGTGTGTGTGTGTGTGTGTGTGTGTGTGTGTGTGCGTGCGTGCGTGCGTGCGTGCGTGCGTGCGTGCGTGCGTGCGTGCGTGCGTGCGTGCGTGTGTGTGCATGCGTGCGTGTGTACGAGTCGCCATTCTTCTCTTTTAGTGGACCTTTTGGAGCAGTTTGAACCCAAACTCAATACAGTTGTTCGGGAAATCAAAGGCAACCACCAAGTTCTGCCAAGATCCTTTAATTCTGTCACACCAACCATACTTTTATCTTTTCGATGACTTTGACAATTGATCTCTTCATCCAAAAATCAGTGTGTTTCTTCAGGCCCCTCCAACCCTAGTTAGCTCACCTGGCCAGAATGACCAAGTGAGCTTATGGCATGGCGACCATCCGTCGTCCGTCTGTCCATCTGTCCGTCCGTCATCCATCCGTCAACTTTTGCTTTAAAATGGTACTCATTAACCGCTTGCTGGATTTCAACCTAATTTGACTGGAAGCTCCCTATGGGGTAGGCTTCAGAACTTGTATACAGAATTTTGATTGGTCAATTTTTTCGGCGCCTGTCTTTAATTTTCCAAAAAATTGCAGGAAATCATTTAAAACGCTACTCATTAACTGCTTGGACAATTTGAACCAGGGTTAGCTGGGAGGATAGTATACTGGTATGTTTCAGTACGTGTATACAGAATTTTGATTGGTCAATTTTTCCGGTGGCCATCTTGGATTTTCTGAAAATTTCTGGAAATCACTTAAAAGCCTCCTTCTGGATAACTGCTGGGTATATTTCAATGAAACTTGGATGAAAGAACCCTAGCGTGGTATGCTTCAGAACTTGTACACACAATTTTGATTGGTTAATTTTTCCTGTGCCCATCTTGAATTTTTTTTAATGACGCGAAATCGTTTAAAATGCTACTCCTAATTAACTGCTTAAACAATTTAAACCAGACTTGGAAGGATACTAGGCTGGTATGTTTCGAAACTTGTATACAGAAATTTAATTGATCACTTTCCGCTGGCCATCTTGGATTTTTTTTTAATTTCTGCAAATAACTTAAAAGCCTACTCGATAACGGCAGGGCCAATTTCAATCAAACTTGGATGGAAGAACACTAGCCCAGTATGCTTCAGAGCATGTATACAGAGTTCTGATTGGTACATTTTTCAGGCAACCATCCTGGATTTTCTGAAAAATGGCGGGAAATTGTTTAAAATGATACTCCTCATTAACTGCATGAGCAATTTCAACCAGACTTGGCTGGAAGGATACTAGGCTGGTAGAGTTCAGAACTTATATACAGAATTTTGATTGGTCCATTTTTCCAGCGGCCATCTTGGATTTTCTGAAAATTTTGGGAAATCAGTTAAAAGGCTACTCCTCATTAACAGCTTGAATGAGTTCACAAACTCGCCTAGAAGGATGCTAAAGTGCTATGCTTCAGAGCTCTGTATAGAATTTTGAATGGTCAATTTATTCAGTGGCCATCTTGAATTATCTGAAAAATGGCTGAAAATCATCTACTCATTAACTAATTGGGTGATTTCAACCAAACTGGCTGGAATGAGCCTATGGCGGTAGGCTTTAGAAGTTGCATATAGAATTTTGATTGGTCAATTTTTCCGCCACCCATTTTGGATTTTCTGAATATTTTAAGAAATCAGTTAAAAGGCTACGAGAGGTGTTCAGTTTATTTTGTCACAAATTTCAAATAAGTATTTAATCAACAATAATTTATCACAAAATAATTTCATTGCAGAAGATGTTCAATTTGAGACACATGAACATGATATATCAGTCTACAGCACTTAGGCCAAGAGGAAAGGGCTTTATTGATCACAGTTTGACTTAGTGCCTTCCATTCGGTTTTGAGAGCACGTTTTAGACATCTAAGACTTGTAACTTTCCACTTCTGTAGACGTCGCTTGCCAATCCCCCAGATACTAAGGTCCAAAGGGGCAGCATCCGGCGACTTCGGCATCCATTCTTCAGGGCTAATGAATTTAACATTGTTCTCCTTTAAGTATGTTAAGCTCTTTCGTGCACTATGAGAGGAGGCACTATCTTGGTGAAAAGCCATGTCCTTCTGTTTGTTCCCTGGGGATAATTTGGGAACATCATGTTTCAAAAAGGGTCTCAAAACATGTTTGATGTAATAATCAGCATTGATTTTCACATTTCGATCAATGAATTTAAGACTGGTCTTTCCGTAATGACTAACGCCTGCCCATACCATGAAACCAGGCGTGAAACTGTCACGTTTAATAAACTTCAACTTATCCATATCAATTTGTCCTTTCCTAACATAACAGACTCACAGTTTTCCGTAGCTTCCACCTAGATAAAACATAGCCTCATCTGTGGTGACAAAGTTTTTCCACTTCCCCGCACACAGCTTCAGGTACAGCCTCCAGCTCCTCTTCCTCCTCTTTTCAACCTGCTCTAGGGATAGTTTATGAACCAAACATTTTTTTCTCAGTTTTGCCTTGATAACACTGTTTATGGTGTTATTTATGGATCCCAAACTAATTCCTAATAGATTGCTCATCTCACGTTGTGTCAGTGGGTTAATTCTTGCTATCATTTTCTTCACTTTGTCTATCACTTGTTTTGATACTTCAGTTCGTCTTCTTCTGATTTTCAACGTAGCAGATTTTCCATGTGTTAGATTCGTCAATTGTCGTTCTTTTCCGATGTTATTCTTTATGCGATAAATGGTCCTCACACTGACACTGATATTTTCTTTCAAAAATTAATTTCTGATCAGTGACGGCGTCATTCCCCTCCTCAAAAGATGGAGAATTATGCCCTCCGCTCTCTTGCTTATTTTATGTCTTGGCATGTTGAAAACTTTTAACAAACTAAACTAGCTTGTCGGTAAGCTCGTGGGCTTTGTAAAAAGGTATTGTGAGTGAGACAATTGACCAAAAGTGTGCAGCAAGAAATCGTGCAATCTTGTGACAAAATAAACTGAACACCTCTCGTAGTACTCCTCATTAATGTGCTTAGCCTATTTCAACCAAACTCAGCTGGAAGAACTCTAAGCCTGTACGTTTCAGAACTTGTTTACAGAATTCTGACGGTGGCCCAAAACCCATAAATGGGAATTCATAAAATGCTACTCCTCATTAATTGCTTGGGCAATTTCAACCAACTTTGGCTGGAAGGATCCTATTGTCGTAGCCTCTAAAAATTATATTCAGAATTTCAATAGGTCAATGTTTTGGCAGCAGTCTCTGATTTCCTGAAAGTTTTCCGGAACACATGCACATGTGTGCGTACGCATGTGCGCACGCATGCATGCACACACATGCACATGCACACACACAACACCACCACCACCACCACCACCACCACCACCACCACCACCACCACCACCATCTACCCATCTGTCTGTCCATCACAATGGTGGCACTTTTTGTGATTTCTGGACAGATAATTAGATCAGATCTAGTATAGATCTAAATGGTCAAAATGAAGTTGATTCAATAAAAAAAACCAATTACCACCTTGAAAAATCTCAAATATTGTGTCCAATGGGGGAAATGCTCATATGCTACAAGCCATATAAGAACTATGTCAGTTTAAAGTAGTTTTTGTGGAATATATTTCAAAGGTAAATTTTCCCATTTGAATCAGTAGTAAATTCATGATAGGCAAAATTAGTTACCTGTCCGGGATATACAAATTGTTTAAGCGGAGCTTTCGCCACCATCTCATCACTTCTTCAGCACTAACTAATGGTCGCTGGCTATGTCACTCTGGTCAGTTCTTGTAGAGTTATGTGACAGCAATGATTGGCATACGTATGGGATTCGATAATCCTCGTCTCGGTTCATGGTTTGTTGATCTTTGTTGTCTTTCTGTTTGAATAAATTGGTCTCCATGTTGATGAACGAGTCATTGCTGGTGGTGATGGTATGTCCACCGGTACATCTACCAAAAATTGGATTCTTTGTTGAGTGTGTTCTTACCTATACAGCCTACTCAAAGATCAGTCTGCTATATTGGTAGAAATGCAATAAGATTTTGTAATGGGCTGGTGTAAGTATGTCTTGTTCTGTCAAAGTCAAATGTTATTTCCTTGGAGTAGATATCCAGTTTGTTCTTGAATGATTTGAAAGTTGTCAATTAACTGGAAGTGAATTCCACTGTGCTAGTACCAGTCTATTAGCAAAATAGCAAAATATCTTGGTTGCTGTGTTTTATGTGGCGCTTGAACTTATGACCTCTGGTATGGTTATTACAAGATGGTCAGAAAAAGTAGTCTTTATCAATATTATATAGATCCCTGATGAGCTTGAATGTTTCAATTAAATCTCGACACTGTCTATGTTTCCATCACATTAGATTTAAGGCTTCAAGTCTTTCCATGTAGCTATACCATCTGATTTGCGGGACATTTTTAGTTGCTCAGTGTTGAACACTTTCTAACAGCTGTGATTGCCTTTTCAGTCTTGGCGACCATGCCAATTTGTAGTGTTCGAGAATATGTCTCACTAGAGACTTGTATAAGAGTATGAAATGTCGATGTGTCTATGTCGGTGAAGGTTCTGTTGATTTCCTTGACGAGGCATGCATGCATATGTAGTTTCAGGAGTTTTTCGTATACAATAACCAAATTTGGTGAACGTATTATAGGCTTATGGTGTGTCGTATATCAAATGTATGCCAATGTGACCTACTTTTCAGTGGCTACTGAACATCTTGGAATGTTTTTAGCTCGCCTAAATGGCCAAGTGAGCTTATGCCATGTCGTCTGTCTGGCATCCGGACATCAAGTTTTTCTTTAAAGGATTTCAATTATATTTGATAGGAAGCATCCTTAGGGGATGGAGAGCCAAGTTTGTTCAAAGGAAGTCTGGGCAATCGATTCAAAACTCACAAAACATCATCTAGGACAAGAGGTAAGCCAAGTTTGTTCAAGAGAACTTGATTGACCAAATGGTTCGGCAGCCATCTTGGATGACCTAGTTTTACAAAAGAACTGCTGAAGGGATCGGATGGGGTAATCAAAATGTAACATGTTTGGCGGCCGTATTGAATTTTTTTATTTGATGGATTTTGAGACCAAAATTGGTTTTATATATGTTTTTGTGTATTCTGATCACAAATTTGCCATTGTTGAAGCTGTCAGATAAACGGTTTGGCAACCGTCATCAGGCTTGGGTACAAGTGCAGGGTATTGCATTTAAATGCAAATGCAAATGTTTGCAAATGATTTAAATGCAAATGCAAGTGGAAATGCAGCCTAATTCGATTGCATTTAAATGCAAATGCAAATGTTTAAAACTTATTCAAATGCAAGTGCAAATGCAAATGCATTTACAAATGCATTTTAATATGTGGACAAACCTCTGGTACTGAAATTCTTGAATACCGTGGTATACATCTGTCAACTATGCATCTGCTGGGAGTGACTATCTTTGGGAAAAGATTTTGTAACATAATCATGTAGTGGGTTTTAACGTATGAGAAATGATTTTAGATTTTTTAATAATTACTGATGGAAATTAAAATAATGCATTTCTTTTAGATTTACAAATTATTTAAGCAGGATAAACAACAGTACTTGTACTATAAAATATGAATAATAGAATAACATATTATTATTAACCCAGGAATGGCCAAACTGATTAAACACAGCTTCTGTATTGATCTTAAAGAATGTCAATTTTCAGACCAAGAAAAGAATATTTTTGAAATTTTACCACTGGAATAACTGGCTCGCTTATCGAACTAGTCATTTCAGTGTAAAATTTTCAAAAATAGTCTATTTGTCCGCAAATGGAACTTTTCTGTGAAAGAAATAATACCCATTTCACCTTTAAGGGGTAACCATTAGAGAATTTAATTTCCTGATTTCTGTTGACTATTTTGAAAGTAATTTCACTGATCGCTATTGTGTCCATGGAAACAACATGTGCCAGTCAAATTACTTTCAAAATAATTATCAAATATAATGTTGAATATCTGGAAAGTAATTTGATTGATAGCTGCTGTGCCTATGCCAGCAACAGTTTTCAGTCAAATTACATTCGAAATACAGCTGTATGCAAAGCTTTCCAGCCAAATTTGTTTCAAAATATTCACCAGCTTGTTCAATACGTGAATTAAGATTCTCGCATTTCAGGGTTCAAATGTTTAAATGTTAATTCCTATGGCTGAGATATCACATGACTGAGTATGTGTGTAGTTAGATTGAATGACAAGTGCTTCTAATCACAATGGGTGAACAGTAAATTAACCCAGGTGTTGCAGAATTATCATCTATTATTTATTAGCTCACCTGGCCAGAATGGCCAAGTGAGCTTATGCCATGGCGACCGTCCATCGTTTGTCCGGCGTCCGTCCATCCATCAACTTTTCTTTAAACGACTTCTTCTCAAGAACCACTGGGCCGATTTCAATTATATTTGGCAGGAAGTATCCTTAGGGCATAGGGATCCAAGTTTGTTCAAACAAAGTCGATCGGTCAATTTGGCCGGTGGTCATCTTGGATTTTGGGTGATTTTAGGAAATGGCTTTAAAAATCTTCTCCGAAACCGCTTAGTGGATCGATTCAAAACTCACGAAATATCATATAGGGAAAGAGTTGAACCAAATTTGTTCGAAGGAACTTGATTGGCCAAATGGTTCGGCAGCCATCTTGGATGACCTAGTTTTCGTGAAAACGACTTATTCTGCAGAACTGCTGAACGGATCGGGCTGAAATTTTTGGGATATGATTATGGACTAAGGGCCATTAAAGTTTGTTCATGGGAAGTTGATAGGTATAAAAAGTGGCCTCCATGGACCAATAAAATTGCTTGGTGGCTGAGACACTGGCTAACTGTCTCCAATGTGAAGTTGTGGCGTTTGCGATGTGCAGCCTCGAGTAGTTGAGGGGGCTCACAGTAATATCCATCAGGCTGATAGTAGAGTTCCTCAAGAAAGACGGTTGATAAACTCCCGGATTTCATCACTGACATCCACTCCCGTCCTGTCACGCACGGCCTGGGTGAACTCTAAACAGATGAACAGATGACCGTCATTCATTCGACCATCACTAAAGACCTCCTCAAACACCTCCGTACACTGGCATCTAATCTCTGCTGGATCCTCACTGAACGGTAGTTTATCGACCAACCCTCGGAAGTTAAGGCACTTGACCAGGTGATACAGAGACGCCATCCTTATATAGTATGGCTTAAATGTTCGCGAGTGCTATGGCAATGTATGGTAGCCAAGGGCCTGCGACTCCTAAGAACGTACCTACTCCTGAGGCGATGGCTGGTATGGATTCAGAAATCTTCTCCACACCATGGAGAGCATTGTTGGCGATCTTGCGGACCATCTCGCCAGCCTTCATTGTGAACAGAGCGATCAGAGCCCCAACTGCTGTCAGCGGACAGATAGAACCTTCTACGTAAGTATGATAGATTCCTTTCACTCTGTATACTAGCTTGCAGGATTCAGGCTCTACATCATCATACTTACCACCGACATCGTAGTCTGCATCATAATCCTCCTCATTATAGTCCTCATAGTTCTTACCATCTATATCCTCGACTGGATCTTCATAAGCCTCTGGTTCATACATGACATTGCTTGGGGGGGGAGGGCAGCTATATAGTAGCTTTAAACTGTAGTCTATAGCATGGCATCTGCAATCTTGAATGTGGGCGTGTTTGCCTTAGCGAACTGGGGACTCAGCTTCGCCAACAAGAGGGCGGCAGAGGTCGAGTGTGAGAATCATACCCAGGCAATGGAGAAGCTGTCTAAGGAGATGTTTGAGTACAGCAAAGCACTCAAGCATATGCGCCAGAGGGAGGTACGCCAATGACAACTCCAAGCTCAGACCAACCAGAGCATCAAAGCGGTAGATGAGAGTCTCGATGAGTCTACGAGGCTGTAAAGATATATGAGCCAACGCTCGACTATGAAGCATCGACAGCTCAGAAGACAGCAGAGCTTATAGTAGTGGTGGCAGCTGCAGCTGTGACGACGGGAGTCATGCTCTATGCACGCTCAAGCTGAATACCTGATATGTTCGACACGCATACCTTAGCATAGCCAAAGTAAAGTACCGTCACACTTAATGAGCGAGTCCCAGCTATGAGGTTTCCGATGTTGAAGCTGAGCCAGTTGCCATGATTACATGGGATGTCCCTGCCCCCGAGGTGGTGACGGCCTTCGAGTGCCGACTCGAGGTCGTCACTTCCACTGGTTAGTCACAGAAGTGCATAAGACTTAGTTCTCTGTCTGTAGAGTTGGCAATCAGCCATCTCGCGTACCTAACCAAGAACATTGGTCCCAGCAACCACAAGCTTGAAGTCGTATAGCGTATCCACCTGCTGGATGACTCCTTCCTTCTGAACCAGGACCACAACAGTGACACAGTCCGATACACCACGATGCAATGTCAGCTCTACCCGTTGGTTAGCTGTAGCTTGGACCTGCTGGTGTTCTCGCTCCACATGCATGATCCGCTGTTTGGAACCCGTTTGCTTCAGCTCCTGGTCATTCTCATCATGCCAGACATGAAGTCTTGGAGCATTCATCATCACATCTGCGAGCTTCTCAGTATACACCCGGAGGAACAGCCTATCCTGCATGGCAGCCAGATTCACGTGTGTGTTCTCGAGGAGGGTTAAGAGTGGAACTGCCACGGGCATCTCGACACCTACCTGTAGTTTGAATTCCATGATCATTGCACCCCACAGTGTAGTACCCCTTTCCCTTCGCATAGAAGGTTGGTCCACGAGCCAGCGGACCTAGGACTCAGTACTCATCACGTACGATCTCCCACCTGTTTAGACCCTATGGGAGCTCTACCGTCCGTTCTGTTGTGCTCTGAAGCTTGAACTCATGTCATGCTCTTGATCTCATGGATCTGTGCTGAGATTGCAAAGTTGATGTACTTCCCAGCAGCGGACAATGGGTTCTCATCATGTATACTGGATTGAATGACCATCAGGCGGTCCTTCCGAGGATCAGTGTTGTGCGATGTCGCGGGTTCAGTGGCCCCCATCTGGATGTTGCACATATTGCAGCATGTTTAAGGTCTGGGTATATAGAGGTTTTAAATGGCTGCCATGTTCGGTAAAGTTCTCCAGCAGATTGTCTATAGGCAGCAGGACAAGTCGGCACGACAGCCATGGCATGCACTGTCCCACTGTGACAGGGTCCGAGGACTGCTTCGTGACATCAACATTATCCACGAGCGAGCCAAGGTCACACCTCCATCTGATGCGGAGATACTGGCCACCATAGAGGAAGGAGCACCAGCTCGTAGTACAAAAGAACTCCTGACTCGGATACTCTACCAGAAGTTTGACAGCACCCAGGGCAGGGCACTCAACCTACCTGTAGCCCAAACCAACAGTCCTGTTATTCTAGCTCTCAAAAGGGCGAGGGTCGAACCCAAAGATCTACTAATGGTCAGGAAGTGGGCTGCCGTATTTAGCCTCCATAGCCAGGAAGAGCGAGATATACTGGATAGCCTCCAGTCTTGAGCAAATAACTACTTCAGGGAGGAGGTCAGTGGCACTGTAGCAGAGAGCCATGACACCGGTCATGCAGAAGATACTCAGGAGGGGCTCACTGTTGGCCGCAAGGAGGCTGTTGAGCACATCTTCAACGAAAGAGGGCGCAGGAGATTGGCCAGTAATCTGCCAGCATTTCTGAAATTCCCAGATAACTACCAGGACCACCTCATCAAATCCACTTGCAGGCATGATGCTAGTCGCGCATGGCTAAAGTGGGTCTTCCGTGAGAAGTTCCAGAAGAAGAGAGTCCTACCATCTGACGCTCAGTGGGTAGAGCTTAAGCGACAGGCTTCTGATGAAACTGACGAAGTTCCTCAAGCTTTTGACGAAGTTCCTCAAGCTTCTGACGAAGGTCCTCAAGCATCTGACGAAGTAGTGGAGACCGTGGATGAAGTTCCTCAGCCTTCTGATGAATGAAAACAAAGTTGCGGCAGCTGCGACAGTCTGTCAGCGATGACACGTAGAGCAGGCTAGTTTCCTGGCTGGATTCAGCTTGTAGGTGAAGGTCTGCTCCTTTTCCAGAGATGGCTTGAAGTGTGACAGCTCACCTGTCTCCTTGTTGCTGAAGATGAAGCGGTACAGATCTGCTGTCCTCTGTAAACCTTGAGGGTTAGGCTGTCGTATATGGTCACGAGCAGGGCACATCCACACTTGGAGCTGAAGCATAGCAACCGGGCATTGTGGCGGATGTCCGGTGAGATCTCGCGGGTGTACTTCTGAAAGAGGATGAAGACAGTTATCTTTGTGTGCCGGATGCACCTGGTGATGTTACTGAGGTAGGTGACTGTCTTCTGGTCCATTGCAGGGTCATCGATAACTAGAACAAGTGGTTCTGTCAGTCGGGCTGCCAGCAGCTTCTCCATCAGTGCTTGCAAGTTCTGCGTCTTGGTGATTGGGCCATTGTACCATTGATCATTACTGTCAACCGCCTCAGTGGCAGAGTCAGACACCAGAAGGATGTATTGAGAGTGTAGATGTTTGGCCAGGAGAGCCCGCAGCAAGATGTTTTTCCCGTGTCCTGACGGGCCAATGATCAGCACCACCTGGCCAGAATCAGCCAGCCTACTGTCGAATGGTACAGGCATGCATGCAGAGGATGGTTAGTACTTGGTTGGCAGTAGCCTCGTCTATATCTGGGAGATTAAATGGCAGTACTTTCTGCACCAGCTCTTTCGCCTGCAGAGCGTGGAATCCTGCACCTCCGGCAGATACCAAGGATGCGATGGAGGCGTCAAGCATGAAATCCCAGCAGCAGCTGAGAAGATATCATAGAGGGCCTGTGTCAGCACCAACAGTGTCTAGTACATCCAGTATCTGTATGATACATGCACGGGAAGCCATGACTATCCTGTGGTCTTAAACGGCAAACCAAAGAACCCTGAGTTCTTCACCTCTGGTAGCTGGAGGCTGGCAGTAGCACATTTTTTGCCATCGATAGTGATATTGCTCATGCCGATGGTCCCTATCTTGAGATTCTCTCCATCTTGTTGGAATGAGCTCTGCGATTTCAGGAGATCCGTAACCAAGTCCTGTGCAAAGGATTCAGCCATAACCGTGATGGCTCCAGCCTCATCGACTCCGAGCATACCTCGCATCATCGCCCTCCTTGATGCCGATCCCCTTGTATACAGTCTTGGCCTTGTTAATGGCCCATTGTCCTACCGTATCAGTGTTCCCAATGAGATCTCGGTCTGGGATGGTACCTCGGATCTTCCGCGGGTCTCCCTTCTCATCGAAGTCTTGGAAGGAGATAGGGACAACAGTGTCCTATGAACCGAGGCGTGCCTCGCCCAAGTGAGCAAGATCGCCTAGCTCTGCTTTCTAGGTCTGTGAGTGACAGAGTCATAGTGCTATATACAGATGGCTTAAACCTACTAGTCATAAACCCAGTGAAATAGTTGGGCATAGGAGGACCACGCAGTCGGCCAAGGGAATAGGTAGCAGTGCTCAGGGTACTGGCCCTTTCTGCAGGGGCACGCCTTGTGGGTGGTCCACCATTCGCAGGCATTGGCGATCCTCAGTCCGTGTGCTCGACTATGGGCACGCCATGCCTCATATGCTGCACGGGTCTCGTATTCCATCTCTCACTATTCAGAGATTTTAAATGTAGGCGACGATGATCTCAGCCATTGCACTTGTTGCTAGCCCTAGCACTGCGGCCTCCATTAGTGTAACATGTTCACCCATGATCTTGGCGGCAGCAGTGTAGGAGGCACCACTGAGGGCGATCTTTGGGATGGGGTGAGTTATTCCGAGACAGTGCCCGGCCATCCCACTCACCACTGTAGCAAGGACAGCCACAGTGGCGGCAGGAAGAACCTCATTTCCACCTGTCATCTTCACCATGGCCACATTCGCCACCACATTACTGGTGACATGGACTGCCAGAGGTTTTGCTTTGGTCAGTAATTTCTGTGTCTTGGTTCGCAGCAGGTTCTCCACCTTCTGAAGACTCGCCTAGCTCTTGGGCAGTTGCTTCCCGATCTGTACCATTGACGTCATTGTTTAAGCACTGAGTGTACACTGCGGTTAAATGTCTGCATTCCCTGTCGAGAGAGCTAATAAGATCTTCCCAGTCTGCATCTGCCAGGTGTCCGGGTTCGTACTCAGGAATATTCATATCTCTATTGAGACATCTTAAACATGTTGGGGCTCCTCTATGTGAGAAGTACTATGATGTCTTCCGGAGGGAGTTGAAGGACTACAAGAAGACACCAGATGAGCTCGCTCAGCTGGCCGGTGCTGAGCTGACAGAGGAGCTGACAGCTGTGAAGCTCTATCTAGGATTTGGTAAGGGACAGATCTGCTTCCTCGTATACCTTATCATGGGCGGGAGTATCGTCGAGCAGCTCCTGCAAGCTAAAGGTTTCTACAAGGATCAGGAGTATCTGTCAGATGTGTTCCAGCAGTTGCAGACCGCCATGGGCTCACCTGATTCAGAGCTGAACAAGGCTCTGCAATACTACAAGCTGGAAAAAGGATGCACTGTGGAACCATCCAGCCCTTGGATGTGCATGTTGGCAGCGTATATAGGGGCCGTAGGTCATGCCAAGCTGGTTCAGTGTCTCACCGTGGTCCCCACTGCTACTGTAGAGAGTCGGGATAGTCTTATAGCTGATTTGCTAGCGGCGGAGTAGGCTGAACCCGAGTGCCACGATAGCTAGGCCTGACACCACATGTAGAGCTGCCACGGGAAGCGGTGTTGTGTCGACTGGCTGCAGTGTCAGGGTCAAAACACCTTTATGGGGCGCTGCCATGGGAAGCGTCGTGTTGACTGGCTGCAGTGTCAGGGTCAGAACGACTATGTTCTGCCATGCCTGTACTATGCGTAGGTGCATTGATATCAGTGTTGAAGCCGAAGTGGACACCGGGGGAACTCCCCTCGACTGTCATGTTGTTATATCCCCTGACTTGGAGGTCCTCGATGTTCACGATCATGTTGCTCAGAATCAACGGTAGGTGTGGTAAAATAGCAAAGTCAAGTTTGCGACCGGCGTTCTGCAACCCCTGCTGGAATTTAGCAATAAGACTACTGGAGTCTGCCACGATGATCATATCCTCAACGAGACTGATGAACATGGCCTGGACCTCTGCTCTGCTGACACCATCTATGAAATGACGCAGCTTGGTCTGTGCTGTTAGGAGGCAGTAGCACAGTACTTCCAGGGACTGGTTGATCGGAACGATCCATGCTGGTGTGAGGCCTGAGGTGGTGTGTGGGACAAAGTACTTCCACACATCTGGATTGTCCTGCCGCAAGCCAGTGATGTGCATATTTTGCACCAGCGCTCCAGGGTCGGAGTCTGGATCGAACGAGAATGTCGCTGTCTTCCGATGGCCTACTCGTAGGGGTGTTCGATAGGGGAATCCTGAGTAGTTACGTCTCGGGTCACCATACTTAACCCCTAGACCGCTGTTGTCACCACCATGCCACCGATAGTCTGGGTGAGTGCTGAACTCTCTCTGTAGTCTCCTGGCCGCTGAGATGCTATGACTGTTGAGCTGTGGGTTGAAGTCGTTTGTATGAGGGAAGAGTCGTCGCACCATGAAGTACACGTGGAATTTGAGACAGCTGGTGATGAGCACAGCTTCAGAAGTACCAGAATAGGAGTGAAGCAGGGTGGAACTTACTCCACATCCTGCCATGGACACCACATGGCAAAGTTCAGCTGCTGATTCCAGTATGAGGGGCTTGGAGCAGCCATCCAAGTATGAGCTTGCTTCGCATCCTTGATGGTGATGGGGCGGTTGGTCAGCGGTCGTGGGTTGATGGAGAAGCTGGTTTGGGACCATCCATCCACTGTGATGGAGAACGGTGTTAGCTCTGGTATATCAGACAACAGACCTCTCAGGCCAGTCAAGGGTGTACCCAGGAGGCGCGGTTGGCTCCGGATGACTGTTGTGAGGTTCAGTGGGAAGGCCATCTATACTGGTGTTCTTAAAGCTACCATACAGGCAGCACACTATTTGTAGTCGTCTCGACTCCAGAGACCCGCGAGCCAACCTCGCCGTAACATCTCGTTTTTTAGCTCCTCCATATCAACCCACCCGCCATAGCCTTTGAGGTATTGCTGTCGCACTTTAGGTTTCTCCGTGCGGTACAGGGCTTGGAGCTTCAATATATGGTGGTATTCTTCATCAGTGACCTGTCCATCCTCGAGAGCTTTGCTGACAGACTCGTCGATAGTCCGTAGCATACTCTGTGCCAGTGTCACGTACTTAGCATGCTTCTCCAGCCTCCTTGTGATCTGCTGCTGCCCCACCACCAAGCTAGTGGCCAAGACAGTGGTAGCTAGTGTCACGCCACCCAGCGGGATGGCAACGATGGCACCCACCCCTGTAACGAGTGGCCACAGCTGCCACACCAGCACTGGCTCCAATCACACCCACAGCAGTTGTTGTTCACGCGAGGACATTGTAAGCTGTCTTATATCGCCTGCGCATTCTGCTGTACTTTTCTGCCTCCTGGACGAGATTCTTCCTGATGGCATCTGTCTGCTGGAGTCGCCAGCCATGTACTGTACCGCCCTCATCAGTCAGGGAGGGGTATAGTTCTGGTTGCTTCCGCCACTGCCATAGTATACCTGGAGATTAAACCTGCATCACCTGCAGAATCTGCTCATGAGTCATAGAAAGGTTGATTTTGGAGAGCCTGGCGAACCGTGCCAGCTTTTTAGTGTCAAGACAGACATCTCTTAGAAAGTTGTCATCCAGCACTATGTCGGGTGCCAGTAGCTTTCTGAGACGTGACATCTGGAATGTCACCTTATGACCAAGATAGTAGGTCCGTCGTTGGATGGCTTTCTTGGTCTTACACTCTGCGCCATCTCCTCTTCCCACTGTATGACATCTGGCCCATCCTCGTCTACGAAGACACCTGGCTCATCATCATATGTGAAAACATCTGGCTCATCGTCATCTGTCAACACTCCTGCGTCCTGCTTACTCTCCTCCAGGAGGGCCACCAGTATCGGGAACCTTCACTTTTCCTTCACCTCCTTGCCTTGCTAGCAGCCTGTTGATACCAGCTCTCCCGCCATAGTCGCTCTCCTTCTTGTTGACAGATCTGTTGCTGTGCAAGCATCTGCTCGTTTAAGGCCTTTGGGCAACCCTCTATTGGGTTCATCATCTCGGCAAAGGTCTGATATATTCCAGGTGTGATATCATGTTGTCGTCAGGTCAATGAGTAATAAGAGTGTAAACTCTAAATGGCCATCCGATATCCCATCCCTGCTGGCATATATGTTAATGGAGGGGCTGTCAAACAGGTGATTTACAGGTGTGAACAGGCTAGGACTGATAGCTTTCCATAGGTTGCTGTTGGCACCTGGGAGATACTCTATCACGTCCCGGCTGACTTCTACCAGTGAGCTGCTGTGTGTACTGCCCGGAGGTCGATGTAGCACATTGGCATGTATGTATGTTGTGCCCTGCTGAGGCACCTCGAAGAGGCCCCATTCGACACAGTACTGTACCACCCGTTTCCCCTCTAGATAGGGTGAGATTACGTTCTCACCACCAGAGAGCAGCAGTCAGACAATCAGCATGGTTATATCTCCTGTTTAAACCCCTTCTATAGCGTGCTACGGAACCCATATTTTCTCACTTAACTGGTCTTGCTGACCTGGCAGATGTATACGCAGTTGATGCTGCCAAGGTAGAAGAGAGCGATGGCAAGTCATTCGCCCTACAGTATGAAGCAAACTCAAAGGCATTCTCCTTCCACCCCATTGGTGGTGATGGGGTGGAGCTGCTCATGGACCTGAAGGATGTGTCGAAGGAGTGCCTGGGTCGCAACCTAGATGGCCACAAAATCATGTTTCGGTACAATTTCCCGAAGAGGAAGTACATCCTCGAGCCGTTGATTGAGGTCTCGGATACAGAGGTGGCAGACATCAACACCCTAAATGACAATCTCGGCTTTCATCTGGTCAAACTCTATCTGAGCAATGCCCCACCTATGACACATGAGGGTCTGCTATTGACCATGGCAAAAAACCTGCAGTTCATGTTTGAAAAGAATGAAGTGTGGTACTGCGCTGGACCTGGTGGTGACAGGCAAACATGGTTGCCACTATATAGGCCTCCCGCAGTCATTGATATAGAGGTTACTCCCCTCTCCACTGTTGTGAAAAGGGATGGGACAGTTCGAAAGCTCTATAATCTGGGATCATCCTTCCTCACCTACATAGGTGAAGGTGTCTCCCTGAGGGTGGGTCACCGGATCGGGATTAAAGGTGGAAAGCTCCTGCTGCATCATGCATTCGATGGACCAGAAGAAGCTGTTAACCTCAAGCAGGGCATCCTATGGGTAGATGGTGTGTCACATGTCTCCAAAGCCAAGGGTGCTGTTAAACGGCTTCAGCGAGTCAGACTCACTAGCCCACACACGACTCATATATTCCTGGAGCTACGTTTCTTAGCCGGCGGCAGAGTGAAGCAGCTAGCCCCTGCCCCTGAGGGGATGAAGATCACTATCGATCCGGATTGAACAGGGCTCGATCTGGCACAGATATTTCTCCCATGTGAAGAGATCGAGTCTGTCTGCCTCTTCTATGGTGTGGAGAGGGTAGGACGTAGTTGTCTGCTGGAGACACCTGCTCAGCACCAGATTCTCTGCGTAACATGTGAGCATGCCAGAGTCTGCCATGGTGCAAATGCTAAGCACTTTAGCATCATACCCGGTGAGCGTTGTCAAGGTAGATGGAAGACACTATGGGTGGTTCCATCATGCCGATGCGACTCTGGCAGAGACTACGTGTTTGTCTGAGCCTACACAGTCCCATCTCCATCTAGAGGCATACACCAACCACATGTCTCAACAACCCTATGCCCCAGGGATTGAGAGGGCAGTTGGGGCCAAGGATTGCTGCCAGTTGAGGGAGGTGGTATCATTTTGACTAGTAGTAGGGTTGGAGTCAAAATGATACTACCTCCCTCAACTGGCAGCCATTTGGTGCTCCATGGTGGCCCCCACCGCCCTCTCAATCCCTGGGACATAGCTCCCATCTCCATCTAGAGGCATACACCAACCACATGTCCCAACAACCCTATGCCCCAGGGATTGAGAGGGCGGTGGGGGCCACAGATCACCGAACGGCTGCCAGTTGAGGGAGGTAGTATCATTTTTATTCTGACCCTACTACTAATGGACATTCAAAAGGCCTGACAAATTAAGGATTAAGAGATTTCTGAATGGAGTTAACAACACAATACCCTATTCATAGATTGTGCAACCAGAGATATATTACTAACACACACACACACACACACACACACACGCACACGCACACGTACATATATATATATATATATATATATATATATATGTATATATATATATATATATACTGAGCCCAAAAAGTTTAGCAACAGTGAAGTTTGGTTTGTTGTATTAAAACTATGCGTCCATTTATAACCAAATTTGCAGGCATGTTTCGTCAATGTAATGTCTCGCTGATTATGAAGAAATGCAAATCATTTCTTGCATTTCTCGGCCGCACGCTTACTGCATGTGAAAATGCATTTTTCATGCACTGGCCCACATTGGCAGGCAGCGAAGGCAAAAATTCACCATATTGCAAAAGCAGATAACGAACGTTAACAGAAAACATTTAAAAGTGTACTCTACCGAACATGGGCCACCGCCCAGGGCTACCTGAAAATCAGTGCCATGAAGCAATTGGAAGACTCGCTGCTGGGAAGAGCGTTCGCGCTGTTGCTCGATATTTTAATGCTCTTGCCTCAACAATTACCCGTCTCTGCCAATGTGAGCAGGAAACTGGACATGTTAATGACCGACCATGATCTGGCAGACCAAGAGCAACAACACCACGAGAAGACTGCTACTTAGTGATGTCATCACGACGTCACAGGTTTGAGACTGCGCCGCAGCTGTTCCGTAATTTGCACACCGCTACCGGCACTACAGTGCATGCACAAACTGTGCGAAACAGACTCCATGATGCTGGACTGCATGCCCATCATCCACTTGTTGCTGTTCCGCTTACAGAGCATCACATCGAGAATCGGTTTGCATGGGCAAGAACTCATCAGCGATGGCATGCTCAACAATGGAGCCACGTTTTGTTCAGTCATGAGTCGAGGTTTTGTGTGGATGTGGCGGATGGTAGGCAACGGGTTTGGCGACGTTTAGGAGAACGGTATGATACAGCCAACATCATTCAGCACGACAGGTGGCGGCAGTGTCATGGTGTGGGCTGGAATCCATGAAAATGGCAAAACAGATTGTGATTCGCGGAAATTTAACAGCTCAACGTTACTGTGAAGAAGTTGTCGCCCCTGTTGTCATCCCTTTTATGCAGCATCATGCAGACTTTATGTTCCAGCAAGACAATGCCCATCCTCATTCCGCTAGGGTCACCAGTGATTTCCTTAAGGCTAACAATGTTCCGGTGTTGGACTGGCCAGCTGAATCACCGGACCTGTCTCCTATCGAACACGTGTGGGACATTTTTGGCCATATGGTGTGTGAGAACCATCCACATCTTCACAATGTGCGGGAGCTGGAAGCTGCACTGCTCAAGGAATGGGATGTGATTCCTCTTTGTGACATCAGGTGCTTAATTCGAAGCATGGGAAAGCAATGTATGGTGGTGGTTAATGCGCGCGGAGGTCACAACCGGTATTGACAGCTCAGTGTCATTATTTAAATTGGACCCTCCATTGAATAATGCCATGTTAAAGGCGCGATGCTAGCATTACAGTAACATGAGACTGTTGTTCAAATTGGAAAATGACCTATCAATTAAATAATATATTTGAATCAATTTATTGTTTTTGTTAAATAACATTTATAAAATAATATTCTCAGTGTTGCTAAACTTTTTTGGTTCAGTATATATATATATATATATATATATATATATATATATATATATATATATATATATATATATTTATGGTTGAGAGCTACATGTTAAGAAGTTCAGAGTAAAATGTGTTAATAAATCACAGGGAATTAAATTTCCAATTTTTAGCAACAGAAATGCCATTTTTATGATTTAACCAATAATTTGGTTGAATATTTTGAAATTAATTTTACTGGGTGCTGTTGCTGCTATTTATGGCAGCAGCAGCTAGGCTCCATCCTATTTTGAAAAAAAAAAATGAAAAAAGTAGTGCATTTGAGAAAAACTCAAATGTATTTGAAAACTCAAATGCAAATGCAACCCTTTTTATACAAATGCAAATTCAAATGCAAATACATGAGATTCAAATGCAAGTGCAAATGCAAAATGCATCAGAAATTTCATAATTGCATTTAAATGCAAATGTAAGTGCAAATGCATGCAAATGCAAATGCAAATGCAAATGCATTTGCACTTGTACCCAAGCCTGACAGTCATTGATCATTTTCCTGCCAAAAGCTCCCTTACTAAAGCAATGGGAAATTTAAAATGTCTTCCCGAGAACCACTGAGCTGATTTCAATTATATTTGGCAGGAAGCGTCCTTAGGGAATAGAGATCCAAGTTTGTTCAAACAAAGCCGATCGGCCAATTTGACCTACGGCCATCTTGGATTTAAAAATCTTCTCACAAACCGCTTGTGGAATTGATTCACAACTCACGAAACATCATCTAGGGCAAGAGGTAAGCCAAGTTTCTTCAACAGAACTTTATTGACCAAATGGTTTGGCGCCCATCTTGGACGACCTAGTTTTCACGAAAACGGCTTCTACAGAACCGCTGAAGGGATCCGGCCAAAATGTGGGAGATGTGATTAGGGAATAAGGGACATTAAAGTTTGTTCAACGGAAGTTGATAAGTAAAAAAAATTGGCCGCCATGTACCAATCAAAAGGTAGCGTGTTTAGTGGCCATATTGGATATTTTTATTTGATGGATTTTAAAGCTGAAATTGGTTTTATATATGTTTTTGGGTATTCTGATTTTAAATTTGCCATTTTCGAAACTGTCGGATAAAGAGTTTGTCGACCATCTTGGATCTTTTTAGCGCCAAAAACTCTCATGCTAATGCAATGAGAAATTTAAAATGTCTTCTTCTCGAGAACATGTCGATTTCAACTATATTTAACAGGAAGCATCCTTATGGAATCTGGATACAAGTTTGTTCAAAGGCAGTTGATCAGCCAATTTGTCCAGTGGCCATCTTGGATTTTGGTCGACTTTTGGAAATGTCTTTAAAAAATCTTCTCCAAAACCGCTTGGGGATCAATGCAAACGTCATGAAATATGATCTATGGCAAGAGCTGAACCAAGTTTGTTCGCAGAATCTTGATTTGCCAAATGGTTCGGCGACCATCTTGGATGACCTAGTTTTCGTGAAAATGACTTATCCAGAACGCTGATTGGATCGTGCCAAAATATATGTAAAATAAACATGTCCACCATGAATCAATCAGAATTTAGCATTTTAGGGGGACAACTTGTATTTTCTGCAAATTTCTGTGAAAATCATAAAAACGTAATAAATAACTTATTAACCTCTGGGCCAATTTTAATAAACCTTCTTCACAGAAATTTGATTGGTAAATTTTTCCAGTGGTCATCTCATTTTGTTCGGTTGGCCAATAATTCCAGGTGAGCATTACAGGCCCCTTGGGCCTCTTGTTATCCAGACAATTATGTCAAAACTTTGTGAAATATAGTCACAAACCTTACTGTAGGGATACATCTTAGCCGAAAGGTGTGTCATGTATAAAAAAATTTGTCTGCATGACCTCTTTTTCATAGTTCACTGAACATCATAGAAAGTTCTTGTCCCAGCTGTAGTTTCAAGACGTTTTCCTAAGTAAAATTATAATGGACCTTTCCAGTTTATCCATCCATCATATGATGTCATAATCAACTACGTGACATGTAGGATGACATTATAATCATTTACATCATAAACGACCCAATTTAGTCCGTCTTAAACACTTAATAGTCTGACACGTTGTGTGAATTGTATATCTTTACTACTTAATAAACATTCTGTTGAATATTTTGAAACTAATTTGCCTGGGCGTTGTTGCTGGCATTGGGAGCAACATCATCTAGTCAAATTAGTTTCAAAATATTCAACAGCTTACCTATATAGTTTACTGGAAATTAATAGTCAGGGAACTCATCGATCAATTGATCCTAGAATGGGCGAAGTGTGGGTGGATCTTAGCTAGTAATGGGTGGGGCATAGCTAAAGCTGGAAAGGTCCAATGGAGACTGACAAGATGGTACGTATAGGTATATTATTTTGAAGAAATAGGACCTGTATTTTTTTAGTTTTTGAATAAGTATTGGTCGATTATAGCTTTGAGTGTGTGCATAAACATATCTTTATCATTCTTACACCTCCAGTGGTGGAATCCATGTCCGTTTCAAGAAATGCATAAGTGTTATAAATTTCAGTCGGCATGCTTTTCACGTATGCGGTCAATGCTTGACTGAGGCCAGAGGAGACGAAATTAAAAATATATATATATATTTTGCACAGTAGCTGCTAATTTTGTGACGTCATGGCAGCTTTAAGCTTGGTGTATAGATATATTGTACCTTAAAGGTACATTACATCTTATAAGTAGGTCAGTGTGAACTACTTTTCATCATTCACAGAAAATGTCTATCCTGTCTGTAATTTCAACAGTTATTTCTATTTCGTAGCCAAAATTGATGTATGGATATATTGTTATCTCGCATTTTCACGAAGTTTTAAAAAAAGATTTTGGGAGAGGGGGAAAAAATGTTGGCGTTGGCATCAGTGTCCAGAAGGGTTAATCTTATTAAAATGATATTTGTGGTTATCCAATTTGAAAAAAAATTACACAAATGTGTTCTATGGGATGCTTAGGACTAGTCTGCATCAAAATTATATTGATTTTATAATTTTTTTCATACTTTTATTATGTTTGAACATAGAATATTTTATGTGTCAAGAGTTATCTTTCTTGGCTGTGTTAAGATTTTTTAAAACAACATTTTCACCCACAAGGGGTTATCCGATTTAAAAAACAACTTCACAGATTTGTTCTACACGACGCTTAGGACCAGTGCACATTAAAGAGAAAGCGACTTACAAATTTTTTCCAGGTTTTTTCGGCGTTTTAACTTTGATTATTTTAGTGCTGATTTGCATGCTGTTTATATCCTGATTATGGTTCTTGGCTGTGTTAAGATTTTCTCAAATAACATTTACACCCACAGAGGGTTGGGCGATTTGAATAAAACTTCACAGATTTGTTCCTTATGGCTGATTTGTATGCAGATTATATATTCTGGTTATGATTCTTGGCTGTGTTAAGTTTTAAAAAAAATGAGATTTTCACCCTCAAGGGTTGTCCGAGATGAATAAAACTTCACAGATTTATTCTATACCATGCTTAGAACTTGTCCACATAAAAAAGAAATTGATTTTCAAAATTTGTCTATACTCTTACAGCGGTTGGACTTTGATTATTTTATTGCTGATTTGCATCCAGGTTATATGTATTATGCTGTGGTTAAGGTGTTTTTTAATGACAATTTAATCAGCAAAGATTTGCTTTTGGAACTTGAAACCTTGGGGATAATTTTACATATGGGCAAGGATGTGCCATTGTAGTACCATTGTTTTTTTTAATCGGCATGTTGATTGTCAAATTTCAAAATGAGACTATCCGGAGGTCCATTATATCCTGTGATGTACAATTAATATACAGTACAAGTAAGCTATTTGCTATCTTCTGATAGCTCTTGTGGAATTTTGGTATATGACCCCAGGGGTATGGCTCTGGGAGTGGGAAATGTGGGGTAAAAAAATTAAAATTTTCCAAAGGTGGTCATGTCACATATCATTTTGAAGCCAATGATGAGTAGACTACAGTACAATGAATTATTTTGATCTTGGGTCAACTGAGGGTAGACGGCGAGGTCAAAAGTGGGCACCAATCGATTGTAATGCGACTCCTAGACCATTTCACATAGAAACTTGAAACTTTTGGTATGATTATACATATGGTCAGGGATGTACATGACACATTGGAATTTTGATAGCACCCCCAGGGGCAGGGGTGGCAGAAATGGTGGGCAGAAAATTAATTTTATCAAATGTGATCATGTCACATATCATTTTGAGGCTTGTAGTTAGTAGACTACAGTACAACAAATTATTTTGTTCTTGAGTCAATCTGATGGCAGTGGCCAGGGGTCAAATGAGCAATCTAATTCTATATATGTACATGGCTTGGACATTATTTTTTCGCAGAATATTTAGTTCTGGGCAGACCGGATCCTGCAGCAGCCGGATCCTGCAGTAGCTTAAAAATGCGAGATATTCGTATCTTCTGATACCTCTTGTTAAAATGACATTTACACCCACAAGGGGGTTGGGCAATTTGAATAAAACTTCACATATTTGTTCTATACGATGCTTAGGACTAATCCACATCAAAAGGAAATAGACTTTGACATTTTTTCCGGATTTTTTCACCATTTGGTCTCTGATTATTTTATGCCTGATTTGCATGCAGGTTATATATCCTGGTTATGATTCATTGCTGTGTTAAGTTTTTCCAATTGACAATTACACCCACAAGGGGTTGGGTGATTTGAATAAAACTTCACAGATTTGTTTTATATGATGCTTAGGATTAGTCCACATCAAAAGGAAATCGACTTTGACATTTTTCCCTGATTTGTTCACCATTTGAACTCTGATTATTTTATGCCTGATCTGTATGCAGATTATATATTCTGGTTATGATTCTTGTCTGTGTTAATTTTTTTTTAAATGACATTTGCATGCACAAGAGGTTATCCAATTTGAATAAAATTTCACAGATTTGTTCTATACAATGCTTAGGACTAGTCCACATCAAAAGGAAATCGACTTTGACATTTCCCCCAGATTTTTTCATTGTTTAAACTCTAATTATTTTATGGCTAATTTGTTTGCATGTTATATAGCCTGGTTATGATTCTTGGCTGTGTTAAGTTTTAAAAAAATTACATTTACACCCTCAAGGGTTTATCCGAGATGAATAAAACTTCAGAGATTTGTTCTAGACAATGGGTAGGACTTGTCCACATAAAAAATAAATTGATTTTCAACATTTTACTATACTTTTGCAGCGGTTGGACTTTGATAACTTTATGGCTGATTTGCATCCAGGTTACATGTATTATGCTGCGGTTTTTCAAATGACAATTTAATCAGCAAAGATTTATTAGTTTAGATAAAATGTTTTGATTTGTTATATAGACTTCTTAAATGTAGCCTGCATCATATTAATGTACTTGCTTTTGAAAATGTTTCTTCTTTTTTTCAGACTGAACTTTGCTTATGTTTGGACCATTTGCCTTTCGGTTAGTCTTAGTGTGCCAGTAGTCATTGTACTGCAGGTTGCTACTGGGCAGAAAGGCTTTATGGTTCAGTCTCCAATGGGTAGTACCATGGGTATTTTGAATTGACAAGTTGATTGTCAAATTTCAAAATGAGACTGTATCCGGTGGTCCATCATATCCCGTGATGAACAATTAATATACATACCTGTAAGCTATTTGCTATCTTCTGATAGCTCTTGTACTATATATGTACATGGCTTGGACATTATTTTTTGCCACACTATTTAGTCCTGGGCAGACCAGGTCCTGCGGCAGCCAGATCCTGCGGTAACTAAAAAATGTAAGATATTGGTATCTTCTGATACCTCATGTATGTTAACCCTTTAACACTCATACCAGCCAAAAGTGGTTTCTGGAGTGGTCTTGAGAAATGTCCATTTGCAGACCAAGAGAAGACTATTTTTGAAGATTTGCCACTGGAATGACTGGCTCCATAACCGAGCCAGTCATTCCAGTAGTGAATTTTCAAAAATGGTTTTTTCTTGGTCTGCAAATGGACATGAGAAAATTGAAATTTTCGTGAACAAATTCGAGGGTTAAAGTGTTAATGTTGTATCACATGCCAAAAGTATGTCATCATCACCGACCGTTCATGATTCACTGAATATGGTAGAAAATTTTTGTCTAGATTTGTGTACAATAAAGTGGTGTCATGCCTTAAAAGTATGTCACAGCAACCTGCTTTTATTAGTTCAACAAAGATAAAATCAAATCGTGTCCAGTCTGTATTTTCATAAGTGTTCCATCTATGGACACCAAATTATGGAAATGGGTCATCTTTGGCTAAAGCTGTGAAGTGTACCGAAACTCAAAAAGTGCTGCAGGGAAATTTACTAAATTTCTATTCTACTTATTGAAACCAATAATAAAACATTCAGCCAGTACATTTTGAACAACTTTCAGCTATGTTGACCAAATATTTTGAAATCCCTTTAGAATTAAATGCATGCCATAAATGTATAGACTAAAGATCTTTAAATGTCAGGCAGCTCAGCTCAACTCCTGATTTTAAATGGTCATTTGAATGCACTAAATACAGAGCTCTTGTTAGATTTGATTTTTTATTTGATTGATTTTCTTTGTAAATGTAGCAATTACAAATATGATCAAAGGGAGTCCACTTGAGGCTTGGTTTTAATTTGGTTCATTTTACAGAATATGATTTGGTAGACCTTTAATGACCTCTTTTAATTGTCTGTGGTATTCCATTCTGATTAACATATTTATTATTGGCTCAACTTCAATAAAGCCAAGGGAATGCATGTGTGTGTGCGTGCGTGCGTGCGTGCGTGCGTGCATGCCTGCATGCGTGCGCACGTGCGTTCATGCGTGTGTGCCTGCCTGCATGCATGCATGCATGCACGCACACGTGCGTGCATGTGCGTTTGTGCATGCATGTATGTTTGTGTGCGTGCGTGCGTGAGTGCATGTGTGGGTGTGTGCACGCACGTGCGTGCGTGTGCATTTGTGCATGCACATGTGTGCGCGTGTATATGTGCATGCGTGCGTATGCTCTGTGTGTGTGTGTATGTGCGTGCGTGCGTGTGTGCGTTCGTGCGTGCGTGCCTGCCTGCGCATGCGTTCATGCATGCATGTGCATTTGTGCATGCATGTATGTTTGTGTGTGCATGCGTGCGTGCGTGCGTGCGTGCGTGAATGCGTGCATGCGTGCGTGCATGTGCATTTGAGCATGCACATGTGTGCGCGTGTATATGTGCATGCATGCGTATGCTCTGTGTGTATGTGTGCGTGCGTGCGTGCGCATGTGTGTGTGCGTGCGTGCGTGCGTGTGTGTGTGCATGTGTGCGTGCGTGCGTGCGTGCGTGTGTGTGTGTGTGTGTGTGTGTGTGTGCGCATGCATGCATGCATGCCCATGTGTGCGTGTCTGTTTTCTGGTCACCCCATTGCTGTTGATGGTTATATAATTATATTATACCATATTTGGCCATTTCCTTGAGTTCTATCTGATCCACATCCCAATCTGAAGGATTAATTTAGACACTAATTGACTGAGTGCTGTCTACAGAGTGACTATAAATAGACATATAATGTATATTTAGCATCTGACTTTGGAGTAGCAAGATGGATAACCTTTTTCATTCTGAATATATTAAGAGTGTGTCAATGGAGCTAACTAATTCACTTATTGATGAGTTTGAGAACAATTTTCCTGAAAGCTTTTGCTGAACTTTAAAAGCAACAACTTTCAGTCAAGTTGGTCTTCAAATAATCAACACTGTATTGAATATATAACAATTTGTAATGCTGATATCATCATCTTAACCCTTTATTGGTCAAACCCGCCAAAACCAGCCTTTGCAGTCGTCATGAGAAATAGCCATTTGCAGGCTGAGAAAAGACTCTTTTTGAGATTTGACAACAGGAATGACTGGCTTGATAGCTAAGCCAGTCATTCCTGTGTTAAATTTTCAAAAATAGTCTTCTATCAGCCTGCAAATTGACATTTTATTAAAACAGAAAAAATCTGTTCTTAATAAAACCTTGACCAATGAAGGGTTAACATATTGTGAGGATAGTCAGCGGAAATGTTCGCTCTACTCAGTGTCTCATTACTTTGCTTTTCTCAGCATGGCCATTGTCCGAGTGGCCGAACTGATTAAATTGACCACCGATGTGTATGAAGTGGACAAGCATTGACGTCACAATTTCGCTAGATCCAAGCCAGCTCTCGAAAGACCCTTTCATCGGACAGATCAAACAAAAGGTATATAAAATTGGTCAATGTTTTCAGGAATCATCAAATGGCAGAGTATGTGGCTTTTATATTGAGGATCGATATATTTCCTGATAATTATTAGCTCACCTGGCCTGAAAGGCCAAGTGAGCTTATGCCATGGTGACCGTCCGTCCATCCGTCGTCCGTCAAGTTTTTCTTTAAACGACTTCTCAAGAACCACTGGGCCGATTTCAATTAACGAAGCCGATCGACCAAAATCCAAGATGGCTGCCGGCCAAAATAGCCAATTTTTAGAAATCGTCTTCTCCGAAGCCGCTGGATGAATTGATTCAAAACTCATAACACATCATCTAGGGCAACGGTAGACCCAAGTTTGTTCAAGGCAAGCTGATTGAACGATTTGCCTGGTGGACATCTTGGATGACCTAGTTTTCGCGAAAACAACTTCTCCCGAACCGCTGAAGGGATAGACCTGAAATTTGCTAAATATACTTACGGACCAAGGCCCATTCAAGTTTGTTCAAGGGAAGTTTGTATGTTATAAAACATGGCCGCCATCAACCAATCAAAATTTAGCATTTGTTGGTCATATTGGTTTTTTTGTATTTGATGTATTTTGATGGTGAAAATTGCTTTATATATGCTTATCAGTGTGGCGAGTTCAAATATGTCACTTTCCAGACTGTCGGATAAACGGTTTGGCTGCCATCTTGGTTTGTTTTCCCGCCATAGTCTCCCATAGTAAAGCAATGGGCCCATAGTAAAGCAATGGAGAATTCTTTAAATGACTTCTTCTCAAGAACCACTTGGTCGATTTCAATTATATTTGGGAGGAAGCATTCATAGGGCATAGAGATCTAAGTTTGTTCAAACGAAGCTGATCGGTCAAAATCCGAGATGGCCACCAGCCAAAATGGCTGATTTTTAGACACTTTAAAAAATCTTCTTCTCCGAAACCACAAAAGGAATTGATTCAATACTCATAACACATCATCTATGGCAACGTTAGACCCAAGTTTATTCAAGCCAACCTTATTGGCCTATTTGCTTGGCGGCTATCTTGGATGACGTAGTTTTCACGAAAACTACTTCTCCTGAACCGCTGAAGGGACAGTGCTGAAATTTGGTAAATATGCTTTGGGACCAAGGGCCATTCAAATTTGTTCAAAGGAAGTTCGTACGTTTAAAAACATGGCCGGCATCAACCAATACAAATTTAGCTTTTTGTCATATTGGCTTTTTTGTATTTGATGTATTTTGATAGCAAAAATTGCTGTATATATGCTTATCAGGGTGGCGAGTTCAAATATGCCACTTTGGAGACTGATGGATAAACGGTTTGACTGCCATCTTGGTTTGCTTTCCTGCCATAGGCTCCCATGGTAAAGCAATGGGCCCATAGTAAAGCAATGGGGAATTCTTTAAACGACTTATCAAGAACCACTGGGCCGATTTTAATTATATTTGGCAGAATGCAGCCTTAGGGCATAGAGGTCTAAGTTTGTTCAAACGAAGCTGATCGGCCAAAATCCATGATGGCCACCAGCTAAACCAGCCAATTTTTAGAAATGTCTTTAAAAATCTCCGAAACGGCTTGGGGGTTGATTCAAAACTCATGAAACATCATCTAATGCAGGAGGAGAAATTTGTTCAAGAGAACCTGATTGGTCCATTGGCTTGGCAGCCATCTTGGATGACCTAGTTTTCGTAAAAACAACTTCGTATCCAGAATCGTTGAACGGATTGGGCCGAAATTTGGGAGATATGATAAGGGACTAAGGGCCGTTTAAGTTTTGTTCAAATGTAGTTGATACATAAAGAAACATGGCTTCTACTTTTCTTGTTATAATTCTGCTCAACTCTGTAGGGTGACTTCTACTTATTGTTGATGGCCTTTCTGGTTGAAATGCTATCATGATGCAGGTGAGCGATACAAGCCCCTTGTGCCTCTTGTGTTAATGTTAAGGTTACCAGTTTCTCTAATTAGCACTTGTATTGCTTTTAATGCTACAGATCAATGCAACAGATTTATGACAATTTAAGAAATATAATGTAAAATGCAATGCAGCTTAGAAATAACTTTCACTGTTTCCAAAACAAGCATAGCTAAAACTGGATTCCACCATTTATGGCACTGGACACTACAGATCTGCTCTAGTTATTATTACATTACAACCTACTGCCTTGCATGACTATTACTCTTTCGTTCTCTGAAGGGAAGCATAGTAGGATTCATTTTTTACAGTCAATGTTTGCTGGGTATTGTGGTTACAGAGTGACTGAAGGATTCTTCAGGAATCTCCATACTGTCTCTAATGATGAGATCCATAGTAATTTGCTTGAATACTATATCTCGGAATGAGGCAAGAAGAGGGTTAATCCAATACCCAGAGCCACTGAGTAGGTCATTAAGCGCAATGACAACCTCATTGGCTGATAGCTATCACATGACCTCGTTGGTAGCAACCAAGACTTCAGTCCTTTGACAAATCCAGTCATATAATCCAGCTTTATGCAGATCCATGAAGAGGCAGATGATCCTATCACTACTCGACTCTGAATATCTGACTAAAGCTGAAAATAAAAATTAACCTAAATACTCTACATTATATGACGGAAATTTCTTTCAGAAATACCCAAATATGTCAAAATCTGACATATCGGGATATACCCAAATGCTGAAGAATATAATGAATATAACTATTCTAACAAGATATGACCATTAAAATGAAACCTGAAAATTTTGACAAAGGGGAGGCTTGAGATGGGCCATAATGCAAGGAGGTAGGTATATATAATTAGTAAAACATAAGACCAGACCCTCTGGGTCATCTGGTCATTATTACTACATTACAACCTACCTCCTTGCATTACTATTGCTCAAATACAAATTTCAACATTGCACAAAGCCCGGAGAGAGGCAAATTTGTGCGCAAAATTGATGTAAAAAATAGAAAAAATTAATATGAAGTTAGTAAAAATGAGTAGAGTAAGATTCTACAAATGACGGTAATTCCTCAGAATTACTCTCATAAATAACCCTAATAGAAAGGGTACAGAAGCAAGAAGAAGGAGAGCAGAAAGGATGACATTAAACAACCCCAAGAATACAAGGGAGAAGAGATGATCATGCAAGAATGAAATGAATAAAAATAAAGTATGATGAAAGAGATGATATGAAAGAGGAGAAATACCCACATGAGAAAGAAGTAATGAACTCATCCTCATCTCAAATAAAATTCTTATACGAATGACGATTATGAAGGCAGAGAAGATGATGAAGAAATAAGAGTCATGGTCCCTGAAACTACCTTCTAAATATTTTTATACAAGAAGGAAAAAGCACCAGAATCTTTAAGATAGAAATTAATAAAGAATTCTCTGATTTCCTGATAGCAACTTGAATGAAATCATCAAGAGAAGATCCATAAAAAGGGCACAAGAGGTGGCAAGGCCCTTCATTTTAATGGTATCAACGAACCAATGTGAAATATTAGTTAAAGAGGCAGGACTATCAATGCCTACCACAAACGTAACCAAGTTGAACAGAATTTGTAAATATAGAGAGCCCTAACAGGGATCCAGACAGGGTCATGTGGAGATAAAGCAGAAAGCCTATGAAATATGATGTATTTATCTAAAAAACTCAACTAAGTTTGGACAGAAATTCTGACCTAGGACAGGCCTGGAATTAACTTTTTCAACAGTATCCAACACGTTGCCTGGCACCAGCTACTTAGTAACGGACACCCAGAATTTGCTGGCTGTCAACACTATTCTACTTCACAGTGTTCTTTACTTGAACTTATTATAAACATGTCAAAAAGCATCTAAACATGTGTCATAATGATCATGATAGATGCATATTTTATGGATTTGTCAACATTTGTATGCAGACTCTCTTGTTGCACATTGCCAGTCATTCTTGGGGAAAATTTTCAAAAATAATATTCTCTTAGCCTGCAAATGGCCATCCCTCAATACCTCAAGACCACTACAGAGGCCGGCTATGGTCGGCATCATCAGGAAATGGTTAAACAACTTCTCAATGATCCTGGGCCATACAACCGTATCAGGAATCATCCTTGGGGCACAGAGATCCAAGAGTGTTCAAATGAAACTAATAAACTTTTTCATTTTTTAACTATGCCTCGCCCACCTCTAGCTAAGCTCCACCCACACACACACTGTGTTGGGATTGATTGATCCCCGAATGCCCTAGCTATCAATTTCCTGAAAACTATACAGGGAAGTTGTTGAATATTTTTAGCTCACCTGGCCTGAAAGGCCAAGTGAGCTTATGTCGTGGCGATCGTCGGTCGTGTGTCCGTCATCCGTCAATCAACTTTTCCTTTATAACGACTTCTCAAGAACCGCTTGGACGATTTCAATTATATTTGGCAGAAAGCATCTTTAGGGCATAGGGATTCAAGTTTGTTCAAACGAAGCCGATCGGCCATCTTGGATTTTGGGCGATTTTTTAGAAACGTCTAAAACTCTTCTCCGAAACCGCTTGAGGGATTGAAGCGAACCTCATGAAGTATGATCCAGGGAAAGAGCTCAACCAAGTTTGTTCAGGGGAACTTGATTGGTCAAATGATTCGGTGGCCATCTTGGGTGACCTAGTTTTAGAAAAAATGACTTCACCAGAACCGTTGAAGGGATCAGGCCAAAATTTGGCAGCTATGATTAGGGACTAGGGGCCAATAAACTTTGTTCAAGGGAAGTTGATCTGTCAAAAAAACTGGGCGCCATGGGCCAGTCAAAATATAGCATGTTTGGCGGCCATATTGGATTTTTTTATTTGATGGACTTTGAGGCTGAAGTTGTTTTTATATAGTTTTTCGGGTATTCTGATTTGAAATTTGCAATTTTCGAAACTGTCGGATAATGGTTTGGCGGCCATTTTGGATCATTTTCGCCAAAGCGCCCATACTAAAACAATGGGAAATTTAAAATGTCTTCTTTTCGAGAACTTCTGGGCCGATTTCATTTATATTTGGCAGGAAGCATCCTTAAGGTAGAGCGATTCAAGTTTGTAAAAACGAACCCGATTGGCCAATTTGGTCGACGGCCATCTTGGATTTTGGCCGATTTTCAGAAATGTCTTTAAAAATCTTCTCCAACACCGGTTGAGGGATCAATTCAGAACATCCGAAATATGATCTAGAGTAAGAGCTGAACCAAGTTTGTTCAGGGGAACCTGATTGACCAAATGGTTCAGTGGCCATCTTGGAAGACCTAGTTTTCACAAAAACGACTTCTTCCCCAGAATCGCTGAAGTGATCAGGCCAAAATTTGTGATATATGATTAAGGACAAAGGGCCATTAAAGTTTGTTCAAGAGAAGTTGATCCATCAAAAAAACTGGCCACTTTAAAATGTCTTTAAAAATCTTCTCCAAAATCGCTTGGGGGATCAATTCAAAATGCATGAAATATCATTTAGGGAAAGAGCTGCACCAAGTTTGTTTCAAGGGAACTTGATTGGCCAAATAGTTTGGTGGCCATCTTGGATAACCTAATTTTTGCCAAAATTACCCCAGAACCACTGATTAGGCACTGAGTGCCATTAAAGTTTTTTCAAGGGAAGGCGCTATGTCAGAAACATGGCTGCAGTGGACCAATCAAAATGTATCGTGTTTGGCGGCCATATTGGACTTGCAAAAATGTCCACAAGCTCATTTAGAAGACTACTCCTAAACCACCCACCAACAATTGTGACAAAAATGCATAATGCTCCAGGTGAGCGACACAGGCCCCTTGGGCCTCTTGTTTAACTAATTTGACTGTGCGCTGTGCCAAGTCAAATTAGTTTCAAAATATTCAACAGAATATTTATTAAATAGTAAAGGCATACAATTTGTACAACAATGCATAGCCGTTCATGATGTCATTCATTATGTCATTCTACGCATCATGTTGTTGACTATGACGTCATATTATGGATGGATACTCTGGAAAGGTGAATTGGTTGTTTAGGCAGTGGCCATCATCGATTTTCAATATTTTTACACATTTAAACATCTCCAAAACTGCTTTGCTAATTGATTTGAATTTTAAGAAACTTCATCTATGGCAATACCTAAGGAGATTTTATTTAAGACTACCTCATGATTGGTTGATTTGTCTGGTGGCCAAAACTTGTGAACCAAGATCAGTGTGACCTTCAATTACCCAAACTCAACATTAAGTTTATGCATTTACCAATTACTTCTCAACTTATATTCTATATTACTTCTATACAACTTCCTCTAAGACAATATGTGCAGTTAATTTTTCTGGTCACCATCTTGACTGACCTATTTTCGCAAAAAAACCCCAATTCTTAAACCGCTGAAGAGATCAGGTCGAAATATTTTAAATATGATTAGGGACTAGCAGCCATTCTACTACTATAGGCCATTCAACTACTATAGGTCATTCAATTTTGTTGAAAGGACATTGATTCATGAAAAAGCAACTTACTATCCTTCATTGAGATGCATGACTATGGATGGGTCGCCAAAATGAAAAAGTTGTTATCCTCTAAAAAACATTCCAGAGTATCCATCCATCATCTGACCTCATATGACGTCACAATCATTACTTCACAAAGGGTTCCATATATACCGTCATCAAATATCAAATAATCTGACATGTTGTATGAATTGTATGTCTTTGTAATTCTTTGCTATTTAATAAACATGCTGTTGAATATTTTGAAAGTAATTTGACTGGACGCTGTTGCTGCCTTAGCCAGCAACAGCACCCAGTCAAATTAGTTTCAATATATTCAATAGCTTACCTGTGTAGCTTTTTAAAAATTGATAGAGTGTTCAGAGATTGATTGATTGATCACAACATGAGGGAGGTGTGGGTGGAGTTTAGCTAGAAAGGGGCGGGGCATAGCTAAAACCGGAAAGGTCCATTAATACCATAAGCAGCAATTTAAATTAGTTTTAAAATATTCAACTTGTAATTAGCTATATTGAGATCATGAAATTGAGATTCTGGGAATTCTGGATTTAAAATATGCAAACTGATCTCCAATATGTGCAAAGCATGGGTGGTACTTAGCTAGAAATGGACAGGGTTTAGCTATAAGTGGATTCATCTATTGATGCCTGAGCCCACATCTGTTTACGCTAAGGCATAACCGGCCTGCCCTTAAGCTCCGCTGGCATTCCTTGTTCCCCTTGGTCATGGGAAAGACAGTAGCTGGCAATCTGGACATGAGCCGGCAGAAATGATGATTATGATAGAAGTCACTGCAAGATTGAGTGACTAACACCACTACAACAGAAATGACTGGGACACAGATGATGATGACCCATGGCGATGGAACTAAGCTAGTGATTGCCATGAGACACTGAGGCAGCACATGTGTGGAAATCAGCAAGCTTGGGGCCCTGCTCCTTAATGAGCAAGCCTGTACATGCAGAGACAACACTTGTGAGGAAATCAACAAGCTTGGGGCCCCACTCTCTGATTAGAAGGCACACCTGTTGGCATATGGTGATGCCATCCACATGAGCTCTGGGTGTAACATCTCCACATTAATGCGATGAACCTCAATGACCTTGGCATGAACAGAAGAGACAGTCATCAAAGCATCGCTGATAGATGCCAATTGGAGTTATACTGAGTAGGTTTTCAGCCAGTCATTCCAGTGGTAAATTTTCAAAAATAGTCTTCTCTTGGTCTGCAAGTGTACATTTGCTATCAGAAAATTTAAATTTTCTTGAATAAATTTGATCAGCCAAAAACAGCTTCTGCAGTGGTATTGAGAAATGCAGACCAAGAGAAGACTATTTTTTTCAGAAGCAATTTTTGTCCAGATTGAGGCTCAGAGAGTTAAAGCCACTCCTTGATACTATGTTACGTGAAAATATTTACTAAAATGCCTGATTAGTATTTTTAAATGAACGAAGATACATCCGAATCACCATATTTTTAATAACCTTTATCTACGGTTAAGGAAAATGTATTTTTTAAAATTTAGAATGGTATGACTGGCTTGCAGTTCAGGAGCCTAATGAGCTATATCACTAAAAAGTTTTTAAAATATAATTTACCTTTTTTGTTTATTTTTTATAAATAAATTTATCAATCATAAGAGTATACTCCCGTAGTACATGTTGATGTTAACACTTGAACACTCAAGCCAGCAAAAATGGCTTCCAGAATTGTCTGGTTAAGAGAAAACAATTTTTGAAAATCTTATCTCTGAAATGACTGGCTCAATGATAAATTATCATGAATAATCTCTTGGTCTGCAAATATACATTTTCTATGAGAGGATTTAAATTTTCTTGAATAAATTCCATGTTTAATGTCTGGAGGTTGGGAACAGTCGATCAACACAACAGGTGATTAACACTTTAATGGCCAAGCCAGCCAAAACCAGCCTCTGCAGTGGTCTTGAAAAAGGTCCATTTGCAGACCAAGAGAAAAGGATTTTTTGAAGATTTGCCACTAGAATACCTGGCATGGTTGCTGAGCTAGTCATTCCAGTGTTAAAATTTCATAACCACTTTTCTATTGATGTGCAAATGGGCATTTATCAAGAGCAGCAACAAGCTTGAATCAAATTATTATCAAAATATTGAGTGAAAATCTTGCTAATAGTTACCCTCGTCCACAAATTACCGACCAACTGCCGACAGACATACAGACAGGTGACCAACTGACTGACAGAGAGACAGACAGGTGTCCAACCAGATGGATGGACGGGTTGGTGGATGGGTGGGCAGACAGACTGGCTTTGATGATGTGACTATTGGCAAAGGCAATAACAGGAACAACTTACAATATCAGCAACTGCAAAAGCAACGGGAACATGATTAGCAACAACAACCATAACAACCACTGCTTGTAAATGGCCTATGGTAAAATAATAATAATTAATTATTATTATTATTATTATTATTATTATTATTATTATTATCATTATTTTCTTATTCAACAGGTCTGTTGTCTACAGTGTGACATTCTCTACCTATTAAATCATACAATAATTATTTATCACTAAGATAACAGGCCCGCAGGCCTTGCGTTTTTGTGAATTGAAAACTTTGGGATTATGGATTTATTCTCTACATACTAGAGAGCTGCGAGGCAGACTGGTGAATGAATAGCCAATACTGCAGTGCCACATGAGATGTGCTGTCTCAGTTTGCGTATATGCCGGTAATTGTGTCTTAGCGTGAATTATCATTGGTTGATTAGCCATGCTGCACACACATTGATTGGTTGGTACTCGGTCGATGCGTTGCATGATGGGAGCTCTGCCAGAGCAGCGGAATTATTTGATTGCAGTATATGTTGTGGTGGCAATCCTTGTGCTGGTGTTTATCACACTTATAGTGTATGTGTGCTATCTAAGACAGTTTAAACTGAATTGGTTTGAGAGGACATTTCTCGAGGAACATAAAACATCAAACGAAAAAGTACGGATTTACAAACCAAAGCGTTCATCATCTTCGAGTAAGAAAAAACACGTCCATTATGGAACAGATGCACTAGACAATGAACCTCATAGTGTGAATAGTTATTCTGATTATAGTGTTAAAGGGACGAACCATAGCTGCTACGACTTATGGGATACATTGGTGGATACAGGACACGGAGATTACAACTATAGCTATGAACACAGTCCCCGACCATCAATAGTTAATGTTACTATCAGCCCATCATCAGCAGACCACGTTGCACTACCAAAACCGATACCATCTCCACTGTTTCTTTATGATCCCTCCTCACTGCCACCATCACCATCACTTTTGACAGCTTCACCATCACCATCTGCTTGGTCAGGATCCTCGGTGAGTCACCTGTCCACGTCACCACTTCTTCCGAGAACTCCATCATCAACGTTATCACAATTATCACCGTGGCTTCCAACATCACCACTTCCACGATCGCCGTTATTGACGCCAACATCATCATCACTCTGTCCATCTCCACTACCCTACTCTCTATCTTCTTCAGGAAACCTCTCTACAGTGGCCTTCAATCAAACAGGCACCACACTGCTATCACCTGCCCCATCACCAAGACAGACACCGAGCAGGTCCCACAAGACATCACACCGTGGGAGTCTGTCAACCATTCTGTCTAAGCTTGGATGGGTGGGGCCGGCACTCCTCAAGATGGGGTCGAGCCCCAGTTCACCAACCTCAGATTCCGAGAAGTTCTGGGTGCCCCCGGCAGTAATCGAACGAAAGCGTGCTCAGTCGCTAACACCAGCTATGTTTCATGCTCAGAACTCATCAGAGGGTAAGTGTCATACATTCTTATGCAGTAAAACCTGTGCATGTGACCACCTGTCTTTTAGAGCCACCTCATGGTGGTTCAAATAACCATCTGTTCTAAAAAAACACCATCTTGATATGGATAATATGGTGTGAGATCAACTATCTATAGTGGCCACCTTTTGGGCTCCCTAATAGACAGGTTTGTCTCTCTCTCTCTCTCTCTCTTTCTATCTCTCTCTCTCTCTCTCTCTCTCTCTCTCTCTCTCTCCCTCTCTCTCTCTCTCTCTCTCTCTCTCTCCATGCATGCACGAACACCCTCAAGCATCTGCAAGCACACACACATGCACCCATGCATGTACGCACGCACGCACGCTCACATGCATGCATGCACGCACACACACACACACACGTAGGAGATTTGTTTTAATGTCAGCACAACCAAAATGAAGACTTGTATAAAACCAAACACTGGAGACATGATATTTTGCCCATTTGGTCTACCGATATTAACACTTTAATGGTTTAGCCACCAAAAACAGCATCTGTAAAGACTTTGAGGAATGTCTATCTGCACGGCAAGGGAAGACCTTTTTGAAAATTAACCACTGAAATGACTGGCTCAATAACAGAGCCAGTCATTCAAGCACTACATTTTAAACAATTATTCTACTCTTTGCCTCCAAGTGACAATTCACTGAGCAAAAATCTAGATTTTCTTGACCTATCTGAGCAATTAAAGTGTTACTGGTAAATGGCTATTTAGATTGTCTGAACTTTAGTTGTGCTGACCAGCCCATGGTTAGCCCGAGAAAGTCATACAGAGAGTATGAGCCATGATGACATTGATGTCACAATGGCAGAATTGAAGGTCACTGTGAACTTGTTACACAGTCCTGAGCCTTACTTACAAACATTAATGAAATTTAATTCTGAGATGATTTTTGTACATTTCCTGTTTTATATAATACAATGATAAAATGTATTAGTCTTCAGTATAATACCTCTCTGTATGTTTGTACATAACTTTTGGAAATCAGTGAATGAATCCAGTTTCTCAGTCAATCATATGACGCCAAAATCAACTACATCACCTGTAGGCTGATGTCATAATCAATTGCATCATTAATAACGTGATTATGTCTGTCGCTTAATAGTCTGTCAAGTTGTATGAATTGATGTCTTTACCATTCAATAAAAATGTTGAATATTCAGGTAGCAACAGCATCCAGTCAAATTAATTTCAAAATATTCAACAACTTATATGTATTGTTTTCTGGAAATTGAGAGTGGAAGGATCGATCGATCCCAATATGGGGAAAACGTGGTTTGAGCTTAGCTACAGATGGGCAGGGAATATCTAAAACTGGATTCATCCATTGTGCATGCATATTTGTCTTCGTTCATGTGTGTCTCCATATCCGTGCATGCATGATGCATGCATGCATGTGTATATGTGTGCGTGTATGACTTCAATCTCCATGACTCTAGGAGTAAAATCGAATATAGCCACCTGCAAGCGGCCATCTTGTGAATTGCTTGCAGGAAATAACCCTCTTTAGTTTTGACCAATTGACCTACAACTTTGGAAATTAATTACCTTTTCAGAGTAGCCATCTATCATCTGACTTCATAATGAGCTAAGTGGTGTGTAGGATGACATCATAATCATTGCGTCATAAATGATTCTATTTGGCCCGCCTGTAACTCTTAATAGTCCAACACATTGTATGAATTGCATGTCTCTACTATTTAATAAACATGCTGTTGAATATTTTGAAACTAATTTGACTGGATGCTGTTGCTGCCATAGGCAGCAACAGCGCCAGTCAAATTAGTTTTGAAATATTAAACAGCTTACCTCCATAGTTTCCTGGAAATTAATAGCCAGAGAGTTCAGAGTTCCATCGATCCCAACATGGACGAGGTGAGGGTGGAGCTTAGATAGAGATGGGTGGGGCATACCTAAAACTGGAAAGGTCCATTGTTCATGATACAGTACAGCTCATGAATATGTTTCCAAAACAAAAACAGAAACATTGTAAGTTAGTGCAATTTTGAACATGATTTAAGAAATGTTCTGTGGAATTAGTGAGTTTGGACTTATTTGGATTGGAATCAAATTCAGTTAAAAATATTCAACTGTAGGTTTTATTGTATTTGGAAGCATTTTAAGTTATTTCTGAACTGTACTGTATCAGTAGATTCCTATAATAACATGGCCGTCAAGTGGCCATCTTAAAACATATTTTTGACCGTGTTTTCAAAGTCTTTGAAGTCCATTGAGTG
>CM067362.1:84452355-84701733 GCA_034401795.1 Chaetoderma sp. LZ-2023a
TATGAATTGCATGTCTCTACTATTTAATAAACATGCTGTTGAATATTTTGAAACTAATTTGACTGGATGCTGTTGCTGCCATAGGCAGCAACAGCGCCAGTCAAATTAGTTTTGAAATATTAAACAGCTTACCTCCATAGTTTCCTGGAAATTAATAGCCAGAGAGTTCAGAGTTCCATCGATCCCAACATGGACGAGGTGAGGGTGGAGCTTAGATAGAGATGGGTGGGGCATACCTAAAACTGGAAAGGTCCATTGTTCATGATACAGTACAGCTCATGAATATGTTTCCAAAACAAAAACAGAAACATTGTAAGTTAGTGCAATTTTAAACATGATTTAAGAAATGTTCTGTGGAATTAGTGAGTTTGGACTTATTTGGATTGGAATCAAATTCAGTTAAAAATATTCAACTGTAGGTTTTATTGTATTTGGAAGCATTTTAAGTTATTTCTGAACTGTACTGTATCAGTAGATTCCTATAATAACATGGCCGTCAAGTGGCCATCTTAAAACATATTTTTGACCGTGTTTTCAAAGTCTTTGAAGTCCATTGAGTGATGCTATATTTATGATGAGGATCTGGATCACAGTTAATCTGAGCAGGAAATCGAGTACGTCAACTGCATTTCCACGGAGTCAGCGTATGCGTCTTCCGCGTCGTTGGCAGTTTTGATTAACTTTTCTACTTCTCTCTGCTACAGCTAAGCTATCAGGCTTATGGTAATCAGACTTCATCTATAGCTTTATTACGGCATTCATAGCGATACTACAATACATTTATCCCATTCCTACCTATATTTCCAGATAGGGGACTTATTTCTGGTTAAGTTTTATGTTTACTTTGACTCTAATCCATATGAGGTAAAAGTTTTCTGTTTAGCTCCGCGACGGCTAAGCTATCATTTATCAATTATCGGTTGCATGAATATATATGACGGTTAATAACTATGTATGTCTTTTGTGGGTGTGGTACCAATTGCTACACAGAGCTGGTGGACGTTACCCTGTTATGTTAATTCCTATGGGTTCCATGATGTGTAGTTGGTGAATCCAGTTGCTCTCCTGTTTCCTCAAATCATTCAGACTCTGGATCTCACAAAGTTAAGACCAAGTGTCAGGCTTGTATTTCACAGTCAGTGTGTTCCAGTCTTGATGACGTTGTTATTACAGTGAATAATAATGCAGAGAGAGAGAAAGAGAGAGAGAGAGAGAGAGAGAGAGAGAGAGAGAGAGAGGAGAGAGAGAGAGAGAGAGAGTGTGTGGCGGGGGGGGGGGGGGGGGGGGGGGGAGGAGGAGGAGGAGAGAGAGAGAATATGACACATGTAAATCTCTCACCATCTACATGTACATGGTTACATTTTAGTACAGAAGTTGACTTATGTAAGAGCGTTTCTTTATAATTATTAGCTCACCTGGTCAGAATGGCCAAGTGACCATCCGGCATCCATCTGTCCGTCTGTCCGTCCATCCATCAACTTTTTTATTTAAACAACTTCTTCTAAAGAGCCACTGGGCCGATTTCAATTATATTTGGCAGGAAGTATCCTTAGGGCATAGGGATCCAAGTTTGTTCAAATGAAGCCGATCGGCCAATTTGGCCCGCGGACATCTTGGATTTTGGCCAATTTTAGGAAATGTCTTTAAAAATCTTCTCCAAAACCTCTTAGTGGATTGAAACAAATCCCATGAAAAATGATCTAGGGCAAGAGCTGAACCAAGTTTGTTTAAGGGAACTTGATTGGTCAAATGGTTCGGTGGCCATTTTGGTTGACCTAGTTTGAGCAAAAATGACTTCTCCAGAACCGCCGAAGGGATTGGGCCAAAATTTGCCAGATATGATTAGGGACTAAGGACCATTAAAGTTTGTTCAAGGGAAGTTGATCCATCAAATAAAGATGGCCGCAGTGGGCCAATCAAAATACAGCATGTTTGGCGGCCATATTGGATTTTTTTATTTGATGGATTTTGAGGCTGAAATTGGTTTTATATTATTATTAGCTCACATGGCCTGAATGGCCAAGTGAGCTTATGCCATGGTGACCGTCAGTCATCTGTCCGGCGTCCATCCGTCAACTTTTCTGGCCGATTTTAGGAAATGGCTTTAAAAATCTTCTCCGAAACCGCTTAGTGGATCGATTCAAAACTCACACAATATCATATAGGGGAAGAGCTGAACCAAATTTGTTCGAAGGAACTTGATTGACCAAATGGTTTGCCGGCCATCTTGGATGACCTAATTTTCGTGAAAACAACTTATTCTGCAGAACCGTTGAACGGATCTGGCTGAAATTTTGGGGATATGATTATGGACTAAGGGCTATTAGAGTTTGTTCATGGGAAGTTGATAAGTAAAAAACATGGCCGCCGTGGACCAATCAAATTTTAGCGTGTTTGGCTGCCATATTCAATTTTTTTATTTGATGGATTTTGAAGCCAAAATTGGTTTTCTTAACTCCGCTTACTTGTCAGCCAGCTGTCGTATAGCGATGACCCCATCCACCTTCTGTATGTCTGTCCATCAATCTGTCTGTCCGTCACCAACAATGGCGGCTCATTTTGTTATTTCTTGATGGATTGACACCAAACTTGGTCACAATGTTAATGTCGGCATCTAATATCTGTGTTGTGAAAATGAAACTGATAGGCTTTCAAATGCCAGAGTTATCACTCCTTAAATATTTGCAGTCACACTTTCACAGGGCAAATACAGGTTTGTTCCCACCTTCCATTGATTTATCACCATGTCAGATTTTATTGCCAAACTAGATATTAAATTCCAATTAACAGATTAACCTTTCCAATACTGCCGAAATATTTAAGATGTATTATGTGCCCTGACATCTATGCTCTTAAAAATATTTTGAAATGTATTTGATTGAAAGTTGTTCAGCAATGAAAGTTGTTGTTGCCTAAGGCAGCAATGACTTTCAGTCAAATTATTTTAAAATCAACTCCAGCTCACCCTACCCCTGCTGCTGACTTGGTGATTCAGCCAGATGCACATGTGTTAAATGGATTATGTGGTGGTGGGAAATAACCCGCTATAAAGACCACCTACCTGCCTGCCTTTAGAGACCATTTTCTTCAATTGTATTTAAACCTCTGATAACCGTCTGACTGAGTTTTTGCAGACGACATATTCCAAAGGTTATATCTCTGAACCTGATAAATATTTTGAAAACAGTTGGACTGAAAGTTGTTGGTGGCTAAGCCGCCAACTACTTTCAATTAAATTGTTTTCAAAATATTCAAGAAGTCAAGACCTTTTGAAAATTGAAATTATTGGCTGCCCTGGCTTGCAGCAGTGAGACAGTTAAGAAACCATCTGTAGTTAGCACTGATATCATCTATTTTCACTTAAACATTGTTCAAAATCACTAATGCAAAAAAGACAGTCCAGAGATTGTTGTCAATATCTCGAAAACTAAACCATTTGACTGAAAGTCATTGGAAGTGACACCGATGGATGTAAAACTTAAGTAAGATTAGTTGAAATGCCAGGTGAGCGATACAGGCCCATTGTGCCTCTTGTTTTTTTTGGTATTCTGATCACAAATTTGGAATTTTCAAAGCTGTAGGATAAATGGTTTGGCGGCCATCTTGGATTATTTTCCTGCCAAATGCTCCCATACTAAAGCAATGGGAAATTTTAAATGTCTTCTTCTTGAAAACTACTGGGCCGATTTCAATTTTATTTGGCAGGAAGAATCTTTAAGGTGTATGGATTCAAGTTTGTTCAAACGAAGCCGATCGGCAATTTGGCCGATTTTTAGAAACGTCTAGAAATATCTGAAACCACTTGGTGGATTAAAACAAACCCCATGAAATATGATCTAGGTCAAGAGCTGAACAAAGTTTGTTCAAGGGAACTTGATTGGTCCCATGGTTTGGTGGCCATCTTGATTGACTTAGTTTTAATGAAAACCACATCTCCAGAACCACTGAAGGGATCGGGCCAAAATTTGGCAGATATGGTTAGGGAGTAAGGGCCATTAAACTTTGTTCAAGGGAAGTTGATCCGTCAAAAAACATGGTCGTTGTGTGTTTGGTGGCCATATTGTTTGGTTTTTTTATTTGATGGATTTTGAGGCTGAAATTGGTTTTATGTGCTTTTGGGTATTCTGATCTCAAATTTGCAATTTTCGAAACTGTCGGATAAATGGTTTGGCAGCCATCTTGGACCATTTTCCTGTCAAAAGCTCCCATACTAAAGCAATGGGAAATTTAAAATGTGCTCTAGACCTACTGGGCTGATTTCAATTATATTTGGCAGGAAGCATCCGTAGGTTGTAGAAATTCAAGTTTGTTCAAACGAAGCCAATCGGCCAATTTATCTGGTGGCCATCTTGGATTTGGCAGATTTTTAGAAATGTCGTTAAAAATCTTCGCCGAAACTGAGCGATTGTTTTAAGTCATAAAAATATTATTTAAGGCATGAGCTGAACCAATTTTGTTCAAGGGAACTTGAATTGCCAAATGGTTGGGCGGCCATCTTGGATGGCCTGGTTTTCATGAAAGCAACTTCATCTCCAGAGCCACTGAACAGATTGGGCCAAAATTTTGGAGATATGTTATTGATGACTAAGGGCCATTAAAGTTTGTTCAAGAGAAGTTGATACATAAATAAACATGGCCTCTGTTTTCTTGTTACAAGTCTGCTCAACTCATTAGAGTTCTACTTATTGTTAATGACCATTCTAGTGACAATGCCTATGATCAAGGTGAGTGATACAGGCCCCTTGGGCCTCTTGTCATTTTTGCTATGTTTTTATAATTACATAAAACAGTACATTAATCACAGGAGGAAGGGGCCCCCACCCACCCACCCTAGGGCGATGAATTTGCTGTAGGATATTAAAACAAACAAGATCTGGTTTGGGTGACACGGTAATCCATAGATTTTTTTAATGCTCGCACAGACAGTTAAAGAGCCTTGACCAGTCAAGGTTATGGCAAAAATCTATGGACCTCATACAAACTAACTAGTATATATATTTATCTATACAATATTTATATCTTAAAAAAGGCATGCATATTGCCATTGGCGTACTTCAGCACTACTCAGCAGATCATAATTCGTAATAAGTCTGAAGAAACCTGAGGCGGGAGGGAGGGAATCTGCGTTAAGTTAAGAACTTTTTGGCTGGCGAACCGAATGATGAGCAAGCGGAAAAGCATTGGGGGTATATCCCCTGGGAGACAGAGGTCAAAGCTCATTACATTTACCAATTCATGGACTGGGCATGTGGTATGCATTGATTCTGACTCCGCAATATATTTTATATTATTTTATAGAAAAAGTTAATAGTCACTTTAGTTAGCCTGCTGTCAATAGCCTTCATTTGTACAAAGATATAAAGCGGGTGGGTGAGCCGCATGGTTGCATAGCAACCACATTTCTGCTTCAATTACTCACTGGAGCCTTGACTGATGGCTTTAACCCTTTAACACTTGAATAAAATTTCAATTTTCTCATAAAAAATGTCCATTTGCAGACGAAGAGAAGACTATTTTTGAAAATTTTACCACTGGAATGACTGGCTCGAATATCGAGCCAGTCATTCCTGTGGTAAATTTTCAAAAATAGTCTTCTTTTCGTCTGCAAATATACATGTCTCAAGACCACTGCTGAAACTGTTTCTGGCTGATAGGAATGTTAAAGGGTTAACGTCCCATTGAATGACATGTGGAAAGAATCTCTATTACAGTTGGTTTGAATGTAAAATCTAATATGACCATACACCGGTGGCCATTTTGAAGTCGATTTTTATATGATAACTTTGAACAAGTGTTTCAAAGTTTGGAGAAAAATGATATGTGGAGCATCCCAATTCAAAATATGTCCAAATGTGCAGTCCAATATTGCTAACAGGCAGGCATTTTGAAAATCAGTTTCAATAGGATAATTCTACCAAATAGATGGATCCATTTCGAGCTATGTTCCGCCCATTTCTTAGGTGTTTGGGAATCAATTTATATACTTGGAACCCTGAATTACAAGAAACCCAACTTCAAGGTAATTATACACGTAAACTATTGAATATTTTGAAAGTAATTTGATGGGGGCCTGTTGCTGCCCTTTCTAAATATTCAACAGAATGTTTATTAAATTGTAGATCCATCAAAGACATCCAATTCATACACGTGACGGACTTATCGCGCTTCATCCTGACAGAGTTATGATGTCATTTTGGTTGTGATACCAACCTACATGTGATGTAATTGATTATGATGTCATATACTTCAGTGACAGATCGGACTGCTCTATTGACTTATGGAATATAGCTCGAGATAGAGATACAAAGAACGTCCAAGCTGAGAAATGATGAATACAATATATGTCACTCAAGTATATGACATCATAATCAATTACATCACATGCAGGCCGATGTCACAAACATAATTGAGAAATACTGCGTCATGATAATGGAATAGGCCATTAAGTGTACGAATTGTATGTTTTGATGAATTTACTATTTAATAATATTAAATTCTGGTGAAAGTTTAGATATCTAATTTGACTGGGCAACACCACCGAATCAAACTAATTTCAAAATGTTCAACAGTTTACCTGTATAATTACCGTAATATTTAAATTCTGAGAATACAGGGTTCGATTGAACCCAACACAGGCAAAATGTGTGTGGAGCTTAGCGAGTAATTGACAGGCCATAGCTAAAAATGGATTCATCCATTATGTATACTGTTAAAATCTTTTCAAAATGTTGTGAAGGTTTGTCATGCAGTCCCAGGGATCATTGATTTTTTCATGAAATGTTATATAATCAGAAGAGTTTCAATTTTCACACAGCGCTTTGCGATGAAACGTCTTTGAAAATCCATCAGGAACACTACAACCCTTGAAATTCCAGTCTCTCACTTTCCTTTCCTTTCCACTTTATCCATCCATCATTTGACATCATATGACATCAACTCGATTTCGTTTTGAAATATCAATTTTTCTTTGAATTGTTTGGTTACACCTTGCATTCAGCGTTAGCTCCATTTCATTCAGGTTTCCTTAAATCATATGGATATTAAGCCTTTAACACTCATATCAGCCAAAAACGGCTCCTACAGTGGTCTTGAGAAATGTCCATTTGCAAACCAAGAGATGACTATTTTTTTTACTTTATCACTGGAATGACTGGCTTGATAACTGAGCTAGTCATTCCTGTGGTAAATTTTAAAAAGTCTTCTCTTGGCCTGCAAATGGACATAGTCTATGAGAATATGCTATGTAGTTAAGAAATTTGACTGAAAGTCATTGCTACCTTAGGCAGAAGTTAATACAGGTAAAATACTTTTAACCATTTAATAGTCATACCCACCAAAATCGGTTATGGTCTTGTGGAATGTCTATTTACAGGCCAAGAGAATACAATTTTTGAAATTGTACCACTGGAGTGATAAATCTTCTAAAATTGTATTCTCTTGGCGTGTAAATCGGCATTCAATAGGCAGATATTAAAATTTTCTTGACCAAATTTGACCATTAAATGGTTAAAAAGCTTCAGTAAGTTTCATGTTCAGTTCCTTCAAAACCAGACTTGAATATATATATATTCATGTTGATAATGGTTAGCATTAGTCTTCATGAATAACTTGATTTAGTCCGTTTTAAACTCTTAATCATCCGACACGTTGTATGAATTGTATGTCTTTGCTATTTAATAAACAGACTGTTGTTTATTTTGAAACTGATTTGACTGAGCAAAATCAAAATATTCAACAGCTTACCTGTATAGTTTTCTAGAAATTGATAGTCAGGGAGTTCAGATTGATCCCAATGCGAGTGTGGTGTGGGTGGAGTTTAGCTAGAGATGGGCGGGCCATAGCTAAAACGGGAAAGGTAAATTTCAAGAAAACTATACAGGAAAGCTGTTGAATATTTTGAAACTAATTTGACTGCAACTCGTTGCTGCCATATATCCAACATAAGACTGTCTTTATTGAAATTACCATTTCATAAACTTTCTATTGAATATTTCAAACATAGTTTGACTGGACGCTGTTGCTGCCATAGGCAGCTCTCAGTCAAATTAATTTTAAAATATGAAATGTGTCCTATAAAATGTCCATCTGCAGACCAAGAGAATACTCTTTTTAGCTCGACTTTATGAAGTAAAACGAGCTATTGCGATACCCTGCACGTCGTCCGGTGGTGGTGGTGGTGGTGGTGGTGGTGGCAGTGGTGGCGGCGCTGTCGCCCAATTTGCGTTTAGCTCAAATTTTTTGTCTATATCTCAGGTTTGGTTGATCTTACTCGACCCAAACTTGAGAACATGTTCCTTATAATGATCTGGCATCTCACGATGACCATGGGGTCAAAGGTCAAGGTCACTGACCTTGGTAAAAAACTTATTTTTTTCAACTTTAATATTTTCCGTTTAGCTCGATTTTCCTGTTTATATCTCAATTCTAATTAATCATACTGGACACAGACTTGGATACATGCCTCCTTATAGTGACACAGCATCGCACAATGATGTTTGGGTCAAAAGGTCAATGGTCATGCTCACTGATATGCATGGCGACTGTCTGTCATCCGTCATCCATCCATCAACCTTTGTTTAAAAATGCTACTCCTCCATTAACCGCTTGGCGGATTTAAACCTAATTTGGCTGAATTTCAGAATTTATACACAGAATTTTGATTGGTCAGTTTTTTGGTCAAAATCTTACATTTTATGAAAAATTTACCAAAAATTGCCAAAACATTACTCTTCATTATAATAACCGCTTGGCTAGAAGGACCCTAAATCTTTCCATTTCAGAACATCTATACAGAATTTTTGTTGCTCAATTTATTTGTGTGAAAATCTTTGATTTTATGAAAAGTTTACCAGAAATTGTCAAACTCTACTCCTTATTAACAGCTTGACAGATTTCAATTTACTTTGGCTGAAAAGACATTATGGGAATATGGTTCAGATGGTATGTACAGAATTTTAATTGGTGATTTTTTTTGGTGAAAACCTTAGATTTTGTGAAAAATGTAGCAGAAATTGTAAATACACTACTACTCATTAACTGTTTGGCAGGTTTCAACTTACCTTGACTGGAAGGACCTTATGAGGATATGTTTCAAAACTTATATAGAGAATTTTGATTGGTCAAGTTTTTCAGTGAAAACCTTAGATTTTATGAAAAATTTACCAGAAATTGTCTAGACGCTCCTCATCCTTAACTATTTGAAAGATTTCAACCTTAGTTGGCTAGACAGACCCTATCATGGTAAGCTCCAGAATCTTTCCAGAATTTTAATAGGTCAATTTTTTGGGTGAAAATCATAAATTTACCACAAATTGTCAAAATGCATCTTCTCCATAACCGCTTGGTGGGTTTTATCCAAATTTGACTGGAAGGATTCTATAGTGGTAGGCTCTAGGAGAACTAGTCACAATTTTGGTTGGTCAATTTTTTTGGTGGCCATTTGGATTTTTTTTAACTTTCCAGAACCATTAAAAACACTACCCCTTAATTAGTGGGCTGATTTTAGCCAAACTTGGGTGGAAGATACTATGGTGGTAGGCTTCAACTATCAACAATTTCTTTGGTGGCCATTTTGAATTCTTTCAAAAATTATCCATGATGTCTACCGGTATTTAAATGCAGCAAATGGTTCAAATACTAATGGTCCAGCTTAGTGTTACAGGCCCTTGGGCCTGCCTCTTGGTGATAAGGCAAGCGTCATAGTTCAGTGTAAAGTCAAGCTTCATGGTTGCATTGCAACCAGATTTATCAAGCGAGTCATTCATGTGGTAAATTTTCAAAAATATTCTTGTGGTTTGCAAATGGACATTTTCCAAGATCAGAGCACAAGGTGTTTTTTGGCCAGTTTGGGTGTTAAAGGGTTAATCGTGATTCAGATTTGATGGTTAATCTCCTTATATCTGTTATAATGGTAGACAAATGGATAAAATCTGCAAATTCAGACTTGAATAACTAGCTCTAATATTTTATCCTACTTTAGACTATTCATGCTCACCATCTCCACCCCCACCTCATCCAGCTGTTTATCCTGTCAATACACCTGTATTCAGATCATATACTATAATATATCATATATAACGGAAAATGTCCCATTGTCATTGCTTTGATACCTGAACATCAAAAGAAATCAATATTCAAGTTAATTAAATTATGCAAATTTTCAACTCGATTTTGAAATATCAATTTTTCTCTGAATTGTTTGGTTACACATTGCATTTGGCGTCAGCCCATTTCATTCAGGTTTCCCTTAAATCATATGGATATTAATACTATATGCTATGTAGTTAAGAAATTTGACTGAAAGTCATTGCTACCTTAGACAGAAATTAATATCAGATAAACTACTTGTAACCCTTTAATAGTCATACCGGCCAAAACCGGCCTCTTATGGTCTTGTGAAATGTACATTTACAAGCCAAGGGCTTACAATTTTTTTAATTTTACCACTGGAATGACTGGCTTGATAACCGAGCCTGGGTCATTCCAGTGATAAATCTTCAGAAATTGTATTCTCTTGGCGTGTAAATGGACATTCAATAGGCAGATATTTGAATTTTCTTGACCAAATTTGACCATTAAAGGGTTAAAAAGCTTCAGTAAGTTTCATGTTCAGTTCCTTCAACACCAGACTTGAATATATATATTCATGTTGATAATGGTTAGCAGAGTGTGGAGCAACAGGTGCTGGATCATGTGTTGTGGCAAGCGTGTGTAGTCATGCCACGCAATCACGGCGAGACCATATGTTCATTAATTTACATCCATATCACATGCACACCAGCAAAATTACTATCCACCATGCATCTGTAGATACTTAGTAATAATGTAGAGTTATCGTCAATTCTACCAAAGTCGAACGATCCGATGTGTCAGTCATGTTTCCGAGATCTTAATAAAAAAAAATGTTAGCTAACATCACCATCAGATGATGTATGTCTGGCTGGAGCATGATAGCTGACATCACAATCAGATGATGTAAGTCTGACAGGAGCATGATACCTGACATCACAATCAGATGATGTAAGTCTGACAGGAACGTGATAAGGCTCCGGTAGTAAGCATCTGTATTATACCTCTTTAGTGAATTTACAATTCAATTAATATCTGCCTATTGAATGTTAAATTTTTGAAAGTCTATCACTGTAATGGCTGGAGTGTTTTCAAGTCAGTCATTCCAGTGGTAAATTTTCAAGAATTCTATTCTCTTGGCCTCTAAATGGACATTCCACAAGACCATAGCAGAGGCGGGTTTTAGCTGGCTTGACCATTAAAGGGTTGATAAAGAATCGGTTGAATACTTTCAAACAAATTTACTTGTGATCAAACTGACTAAGAAAGTAATAAGGAAAAATTAGTTACCTCTCCGGGATGTAGAAATTGTTTGAGTGTAGCTTTCATGACCATCTCGGTCACTTCTTCAGCACTAACCGACGGTCGCTGGCAACGTCACTCTGGTCAGTTCTTGTGGAGTCACGTGACAGCATGGACTGGTAGACTGCTGGTATGCGGTAGCCCTCATCTATGTTCATGGTTGGTTGATGCTTGTAGATTTCTATGGCCTCTTTAACCTTCCATTTGAATAAGTTGGTATCAATGTTGATGACCGAGGCACTGCTGGCGGGGATGACGTGGCTAGTGGATTCTGTATGTTCTGCCATAGCTGAGTTGGAATTGATTTTAAGATGTTCTTTGACTCTGATGCTGAGAGGCCTTTTGGTTTCGCCTATGTATGTCCCCTCACATTGGTCACATTCGATCTTGTAGATGACTCCAGAGCATTCATCTTTGGTCAGTTTATCTTTGGGTTTTACTAGTTGTGATCTTAAGGTGTTGACGTGCTTGTGGTAGGTTTTGATGTGGTGTTCTCTGAAGAGTCTGCCAAGGTGTTCTGATAGGTCTTGGATGTACGGAAGTCCGACTAGTGGAAGTTTTTCAACATCTGGTGGTTTATTACGAGGTGGGGGAGGTGGTTTTCTTATCCACGAAGTGTAACCGTTAGCTAGGAGAGACTGTTGAATGTGATGATGTTCTTTTTTGTCTGATGTTTATGTAATGATGGAGTCTGCGCGGTGAAATAGAGTTCTGACGACTGACCTTTTGTGTTCCAAATGGTGATTAGAGTGAAAATTTAGATATTGTCTGTGTGTGTGGGTTTTCTGTACATTGTAAGTTTGGTGGTTCCGGAATCACTGACATGTACCAAGACGTCCAGGAAGGCAATCTGGCCATCTTCTTCGACTTCGCTGGTGAATTGGATGCATTGGTCATTGCTGTTGAGGTGATCAGTGAAAGGTTGGATGTTGTAGAGGTGCAGGCATGTGAAAGTCTCATCAACATATCGGTACCAGAAATTTGGGGGGTCTGTGGCTGTTCTAAGTGCTTGTTGCTCGAAGGATTCCATATAAAGGTTTGTGATCACTGGCGACACTGAGGAGCCCATAGCTAATCCATGAATTTGGTGGTAGAAGTAGCCATTTTGAACGAAATAGGTGGTGCCTAACACGATCTTCAAGAGGCTGATAATCTGGGTTGGAGAGAGGCTGGTCCAGTCTTTCAATGATGGGTCTAGGTCCAGAACTCTCTGGATGACTGGAAGAGCCTTGTCCACTGGGATGCTGGTGAAGAGTGAAGATACATCGAAGGAAACTAATTTGTGTATGGGCGGGACTTCAAGAGACTGGATTTTGGTGGCAAAATCTTTGCTGTTTTTGATGTGGTGCTCTGAGTGGCCAACTAGTGATTTCAGGATCTGTGTGAGATATTTCGAGGCTTGAGATTTGATGCATCCAATGCTGGCAATGATGGGTCTAAGAGGAATGTTGGTCTTGTGGATTTTGGGGAGTCCATAGAATCTTGGGACAATGGCAGTTCCGGGGTAGAGTTTGAAGTATAGGGATTGGTCAATGATGTTCTGGCTTTTCCAGTCTTTGAGAAGTTTTAGCAGCCGGTTTTTGTACTGGTTGGTTTGGTCAGAAGATAATTTGGAGTATGTGTGGTGGTCTGAAAGAAGGGCACTGATTTTGTCTTGGTAGTCATCTTTATCCATTATCACTGTGCATCTCCCTTTGTCGGCTGGCAAAAGTTGGATGGAGTCATTGTGTTTCAGATGTTGTAGAGCCCTATGTTCTTCAATTGTAATGTTGCTTCCCCTGTTTGGTCTTTTGTTGAATTTGCTGACGGTTTTTGTCGCTTCGCTTCTAAGGCTGTCTGCCTGTGAGTTAACAAGATGTTGACAAGCGCTTGCAGTGCATGCAATAATTTCTTTCTTTGACAGGGATGGAGTTGGAGGAAACCGCAAAATTTAACCCTCTGGAAAGAATGTTGCATTCGTTTTCAGTGATATTATGGCTACTGAGGTTAAGAACCCACCTGTCTGTGTCGATCTTTCCAAGATTTTGATCTTTACGTGTTTCTTCTAACTTTTTACGGGCGCAGAACTTCTCAAACTTATTGATTTGTGTTGTTTTTGTTTTGTCAAAAGTGAAGTCGTTCACACGCACGAGAACCGCTTCCACTTCCGGTTGGTCGTCTAGCCAAATTTTCATATCCAGGGACTCTTGTAGCGCCGTTTTTCACAATAAAGCTGATGCAGGGTGTAATCGCATTGTCTAATTCTAATATCTAATAATTGGCATTGAGCTTTGATGAGAACGCGATCCGCTTGAATTCTTTTGATGTTAGACCGGAGTTGTATGCTCAGTGGGAAGATGTTACTATGGCAACAACGGATCATAAATAGTTTGTTGTTTTTCCAATGGGCAACCTTCTGTACCGTATTTTCTAGTTTTCTGACGATGCTGTGTTGTCTTAGGATATTTCCGAAAAAGTTGGTCCCGATCCCAGGATGATTCATAATAAGGAAAAATTAGTTACCTCTCCGGGATGTAGGAATTGTTTGAGTGTAGCTTTCGTGACCATCTCGGTCACTTCTTCAGCACTAACTGACTAAGAAAGGTTTAGAATTTGACTGCTCCAATGAACCCGGCTTAAAGAAAGGTTTAGAATTTGACTGCTGTCATAAAGCTGGCTTAGATTTATTTGACTGTTGTGATGAAGGTAACTAATAAACAAAGGCTTAGATTTGACTGCTGTGAAGAAGGTGACTTAAACAAAGGCTTAGATGTGACTGCCTGTGATGGAGGTGACTTAAACAAAGGCTTAGATTTGACTGCTGTGATGAAGGTGACTTAAACAAAGGCTTAAATTTGACTGCTGTGATGAAGGTGACTTAAACAAAGGCTTATATTTGACTGCCCATGATGAAGGTGACTTAAACAAAGGCTTAGATTTGACTGCTGTGATGACGGTGACTTAAAGAAAGGCTTAGATTTGACTGCCTGTGATGAAGGTAACTTAAACAAAGGCTTAGATTTGACCTCTGTGATGAAGATGACTTAAACAAAGGCTTAGATTTGACTGCTGTGATAAAGGTGACTTAAACAAAGGTTTAGATTTGACTGCTGTGATAAAGGTGACTTAAACAAAGGCTTAGATTTGACTGCTGTGATGGTGACTTAAAAAAAGTTTTAGATTTGGCTACTGTGATGAGAGTGACTTAAAAAAGACTCAGATTTGACTACTGTAATGAAGGTGACTTAATAAAAGGCTTAGATTTGACTGGTGTGATGAAGGTGACTTTGGCAGCAACAGCTTCAAGTCAAATAAATTAAACATTCTGCACATTTTTGTAAATTTGAGCCGGTCATTTCAGTGATAAATCCTTTAAATAGTCTTCTCTAATTCGACAGATGAACATATCTCAAGACCACTGCAGTGCCCGTTTTGGCTAGTTTGAGTGCTGAAGTGTTAATATATTGGCATATGTTTTTTAATTCTTACATTGTCATATTAGAGATAATTTGTACCATCAAACGTCATTTCTGAATATGTTATTAACCCTTTAATGGTCAAGTCGGTGAAAACAGGCTGCCACAGTGATCTTGATAAATGTCAATTTGCAGGGCAAGAGATTATTTTTGAAAATTTGCCACTGGAATGACTGGGTCGATAATCGAGCCAGTCATTCCAGTAGTAAATTTTCAAAAATAATCGTTTGTTATCGTGCAGATAGACATTTGCTAAGCAAATTGTGACCTTTAAAGGGTTAAACCTTTTGTGATTATAATTTGGAGACTTAGTTAGAATTTCTGAAAAGGTTTAACTCATATTTTTCACTAGTTGTTCTCATTCGGCGAGATTTTACCCTCGATATGTGCATTGTAACTCTCATTAATCTTTGCACGATTCGAGATGATAATAGCCCTTATTCATCATCAGCCACAGTAATGCTGTTATGATCATAATAGCGCCCAGATTCTCAGCATATTGTCAGCATAAATAAGGTATTGCGTCCTTAGCGGGAATTTTTTTTTCACGCAAGAATGTCTACCCTACTTCCCAGTAGCCTGCTTAAAAATGTCATAATGTCATAATCTGTAACCATTCTGTCTGACCCGCAGCTCTGATGCACCAGTCTGGAAGCCAGCTTATGAAAAATGACAAATTTTCATCCCGTAATTTAATAAAGTACGGTCTCATTTCATAGTAAAACTTGATAGTCTGCTTGAGCATTCTATCCTGTGAGATTTCCTTATCAAATTCTATTTTATAGCTCTGCCTCACAACCAGTAGAAGTCATTCCATTTGTCTGCCGGACTCGGCCAAATGGAGGATTCCAGTTTATCCATCAATCATATGGTGTCATAATCAACTACATGATGTGAAGGCTGACGTTATAATAAATTACATTAGGAATAATCAATTATGTTATGAATGACGCATGTAAGTTCATCATGAATGCTTAATTGATGATGGACTAAGTGTTGTCATACGAATTGTGTGTCTACTATTTAATAAACATGCTGTTGAATATTTTGAAACTAATTTGTCTAGTCGCTGTTGCTGCCGCTCCAAGTCAAATCAGTTTCAAAATATTCAACAGATTACCTGTATGGTTTTCTGGAAATTGAGACTCAGAGAGTGCAGCAATCGATCGATTCCAACTGTGGGTTGAGCTTCGCTAAATGGTACACGCAGTATTTTACCAGCATTCCGCATACCCGCATTCCGCATTCTGCAGCCCGCATGCCAGGTAAACGCAGCTTTAGTGTATATACATGCTTGTTTTGTTTAACCCTTTAACACTCGTCAGCCAAAAATGGCTTCTGCAGTCTTCATGAGAACTGTCCATTTGTGGACTAAAGGACAATCTCTCACTGTTATAATAAAGTCATGAGTTAGAGTAAAATGATGTATTAACCCTTAGCATTCTGGTGTCAAAATTTTTAATCTTAAAATTAAATTAAAAGATGAACTGGTGTTGATTTTTAGCTTGCCTATTCGAAGAACAGAAGAGCTTATGTTATCACCACACCATCATTGGCGGCGGCAGCATCCGCATCCAAAGTTTTGCTTAAGTTTTTTGTTTAACTCAGTTACAGCTAAACTGTCAGGGTTATGGTCACAAAACGTCATCTATAGCTTCATTGCTGCATTGTTGTCAATAGTAAGATGCTTTTATCCCCTTCCTCCCTATATTTTCTGCTCAGGGACTTTGTTGTTTGTGGTTAAGTTTTGTGTTTACCTTGACTTTGTTAATATACAATTAAGTTAAGTTTTTTGTTTAACTCACTTACAGCTAAACTATCTGGGTTATGATCACAAAACTTCGTCTATAGCTTCATTGCTGCATTGTTGTCAATAGTAGGATGCTTTTATCCCCTTCCTCCCTATGTTTTCTGCTCAGGGACTTTGTTATTTCTGGTTAAGTTTTGTGTTTACCTTGACTTTGTTAATATACAATACTGGTTAATTTTTTTGTTTAACTCAGTTACAGCTAAACTATCAGGGTTATAGTCACCAAACTTCATCTAACTTCATTGCTGCATTGTTGTCAATAGTAAGATGCTATATGTTATAGCATATTGGAATATTGGAATCAATCTTGCTCACATGTTTTACGAGGGTAGGCTGAAAAGTTTGTAGGCTAACTATGATCCCATTGTGAGATGATACCATTTATGTGTTATTTTTCAACATAGTCCCCTTTGCATTCCACACACTTCTTCCAATGGTGCTGCACTGTTTGGATCCCCTTGACATAGAAGCTTTCATCCTGAAGGGTAAAAAAGTCATCAACGGCAGATATGACGTCATCATCAGATTTTTTCAGTTTCGGAAACAGATGGATGTCCGATGGTGCTAAATCAGGCGAGTATGGTGGATGGTCAATCAGTTGGAAGCCAGTCACACAGCAGCCATGGCAATCACTGCTTGTGAACTGGGGCATTGTCCTGATGAAACAAGACCCCCTTTGTCAACTTTCCTCGGCGCTTGGTCTTGATAGCCTCGCATAGCTGCTTCAGCAAGCGGGCATAGTACTGTCCGTTTATGGTTTGGCCCTTTGGAAGGTAGTCCATGAACACAATGCCCTTTGCCTCCCAGAAAACTGAGGTCATCACCTTCCCTGCAGATGAAATGACCATGGCCTTCTTTGGAGGGGGTGAGAACATATGTTTCCACTGCATGGATTGTCTCTTTGTCACTGGCTCGAAGTGGTGGACCCAGCACTCATCCTGATTAAGGAATCGTTCGATGAAATTAGATGGATCTGCTTCAAAATGCTCTAAGTTCTCCCATGACATGACCAGCCTGGTGAGCTTTTGATCAGGGGTTAAAAGACGTGACACCCACCGAGCGGAAACCTTTGTCATTTCAAGTTCTGTACTCAGAATGTTCTCAACTCTCTCACGAGAGATTCTAACAGCATTAGCTATCTGATTGATAGTTAATCACCTATCAGCGATTACCATGTGGTGAACACAATCAATGTTTTCATCATCAGTGGCACTTGCAGGAAGTCCAGACCTTGGGTCATCTTCCAGACTATCTCTACCCCTCTTAAATTCTGCTGCTCACTTTTGCACTATAGATAAAGCTGGAGAATCATCCCCTAATGTAGCAACCATATCGGCATGAATGTCCTGTGGAGTTAAACCCTTTTTCTGCAGGTACTTGATGACACCATGATGCCAAATTTTGTCTATTTTTATGAATACTCGCTACCACCAACTTTCGGAGTGATCTATGAACCACCAAATACAGCCATACCTGAGAACAGCAATGCAATTAGTTATCAAGAGGATTGAAATAAATGCATGCTAAGTTTCATTGATCTGGCATTACTCCTTCATAGTCAACCTACAAACTTTTCAGCCTACCCTCGTACCTTGGTTTTGAGCACATTAATGATGAACCAATTCTGTATAAAGAGTTGTAGCTATGACCTTATTGAAAATGCTCCCATTCTGTACATTCATTCATCTATTTTTTATTTCATTCATTCATTCCTTCATTCATTCATTAATTTGTTCATAACAATCTGTTTGGTCTTATGCCATTTTGTACATTCTGATCTTATGCCATGGTGTACATTCGTCGTCTTTGGTTGATATGGTGAGAATCGTGCTAATCATAATCGTGGTAGACAATAATCGTGGTCTACAATGGTGCTTTTGCCATGGTGTGTATTCATCGCCCTTTGGTTGATATTGGCATAATCGTGGTAGACAATAATGGTCTACAAGTGTGCTTTTTCCATGGTGTACATTCATTGCCCTTTCTACAAGCATGACAAGGGAGGTTATGCCATGGTGTGCAATCGTCATATCTTTTTCATATATTTAGATTACAAACCAATATATATATATATATATATATATATATATATATATATATATATATATATATATATATATATATATATATATATATATATATATATATATATATATATATATATATATATATATATATACCTGAGTGCTAATTCTTAGTAAATTTCTTTCCAACCAGTAAATATGACGCAAGACAAAAAAAAAATTCATCAGGGACATCGAGGAAGCCTTGAGTGTAAATGACACATACACAAATGCTGCCATGGGCTGTTATCATCTTGATGACAATAAAGAAAAAGTACGAGAGCAACTACAAACTGGCATTCGAAAACAGAAAGCAAAACTTTCTTCAGCAAAATGTGCACTTAATTTTGTGGCTAAATAGCAAGGATAAAAAATCAGTGAACTAAATGATTCAGCACTACAAAGAACCTGAACAATTAAAAAACTTGAAGAATCTCAAAGTTTTTTGCCTGAAGAGTGGAGTGATATGGAGCCGGCGGGCCCATCAAGTTCGACACAGCTCACCAAAGATCTGTTCGCTGATATGTCTACTGTAGAGCATGCAGGCTCATCAAGTTCGTTCGGCACAACTCACCCAAAACCTATTCACTGATATGTCTCCACCAGTGAAAAAAGACAAAACGGAATAGAATTACAATAATAGTGTTAATAATTGTTAGATTATTACCAGTAATATGATTAATATGTGATTACATAAAAATTTTAAATAGTTTTTGTTTCTTAGGTCACCATACAAGGCAAGTAGGTAATGTGTTGATGCCATATTTTCTTTGCACGCACTTTAAAAATACACTACTATGTCTTTTTCAGCACCTTAATTAGGCCTGTTCCACAGTCTTGCTTGGCATGGACATGGGCCTTGTTTGTTCCATGATTTCAAATATGCGTTTTCACATACCTATATGCTGGTAGTCAAAGTGTGCTTTAAGCATTGCTGGAAAATGAAGTTGAATATAATAATGTATATTGGACCATATGTATCAATTATCTATTTTGAAACAATAATAACAATAACATCATATTTCAGCACATTAAAAAAAATATGCTTACAAGGTTTAAAACACAATGTACTAACAAACATAAGTAATATACCCTTTACCACCCTGGTGTCAACATTTAATCTAACATCAGAGTGGTAAGTGTTAACAATTAGGTCAGAGCTTTTACAATCTGTACAGTAATATATGTAATGATCTCATCATTGCCATAAGATAGTTTACAATGTTTATATCATTAACTTATAATAAGTTTTATGTTCTGACTTTGAAGAATTACTTGTAAAGCTTACTAACTAATTTAACAGATTTCTCTCATGGTTTATAGACACATATATCATGTACTTTCTGTCAATTATCATTTTAATCAACGCTAACAGATTTATTTGACTGAGTTTAAAATTATAGTTTGTCTTAAATACACATTCAAGTTTATGTACATAAAGTAAGGTATTGATATATAAGGAATGATATTTTAACATTTAACTAGAAGTTGAAACTCTTATGATGAAAAAGTTACTATCCTTTTTTTTCTTTGCAGATATGAGCAGCTACCTACTTGGTAGCAAAGGAGCTCACATCTACAATGGCAATATCTTCACTTGTGACCAGTGTCAGAGAATATTCAAAACTAAAAGAGGCATTTAGAATCACCTATGTCATATCTGCACCAGCTGCAAAACAGTTTTCATAAATCACAGAAAGTTGAAACTAAAGCATTTAGTATTACCAAGGAAGACCAGCTGAGTAATTCACATTCCATATGCTAAACCACCTTATCCTACAACAAGTGACAAGCAAGAGAAATCTAGCAATAGCCAAAAAGCTGAACAGATTTCCACTGATAAATCAATGAATGATGCAGCAGATATTACCATTAAAGCGTTTCAGCAAATTCGCTGTCATTTTCATCCAACAGATCTAGCTTGGCAAATGATGAAAAGTTCTATGCTTCAATTGGCAGTAGATGGTCTCGCAATACCTGCAAACATTAGGAATCAGTATATTGTGAATAACAAAATGGATAAAAATGGATCATGGGCATCACATGTAGAAATGTAGAAATTTTTGCAGCAGCACATCTGCTTAAGACAGATATTTATGTGTACTCGCCCTGTGTGTCATCATATAAATGGTTGAAACATTCTGGCCACTTTCTTCAGGAAGATGTTGAAATAGAAGCATCAGCAGAGACCCCAGAATACAGAGAACATAGAAAAATCAATAAAACAGAAACAGACATATTTTTGTGTTCTAAACATCATTGTTCAGAGCAAGTAAAAGAACCCATACAAGAGAAGGGGAAAGATCCAGTCTTTAGACAGAAAGAAAATGTGCACAAACTAGAGAGAAATTATCCAGCGTATAAGGAGAAAGAATGGATCCAAAGTGAAGCGGAGCAAAAGCGCAATGTAAAAGAGCAAGACAGGAAATGAAAGCAGGAGCGGAGAAAGGATCTTGATTTTTGAGAGAACGAAAGGAATCAGAAAATACAAGACAAAAGATATAGAATTTAGAGACAAGGAAAAGGAACAAAAGCAACTGAGGAGGAAAGATCAAGTATTTAAAGAGAAGGAAAAGGAACAAAAGCAACTGAGGAGGAAAGATCAAGTATTTAAAGAGAAGGAAAAGGAACAGAAGCAACTGAGGAGGAAAGATCAAGTATTTAAAGAGAAGGAGAAGGAACAGAAGCAACTGAGGAGGAAAGATCAAGTATTTAAATAGAAGGAAAAGGAACAAAAGCAACTGAGGAGGAAAGATCAAGTATTTAAAGAGAAGGAAAAGGAACAGAAGCAACTGAGGAGGAAAGATCAAGTATTTAAATAGAAGGAAAAGGAACAGAAGCAACTGAGGAGGAAAGATCAATCATTTAAAGAGAAGGAAAAGGAACAGAAGCAACTGAGGAGGAAAGATCAAGTATTTAAAGAGAAGGAAAAGGAACAGAAGCAACTGAGGAGGAAAGATCAATCATTTAAAGAGAAGGAAAAGGAACAGAAGCAACTGAGGAGGAAAGATCAAGTATTTAAAGAGAAGGAAAAGGAACAGAAGCAACTGAGGAGGAAAGATCAAGTATTTAAATAGAAGGAAAAGGAACAAAAGCAACTGAGGAGGAAAGATCAAGTATTTAAATAGAAGGAAAAGGAACAAAAGCAACTGAGGAGGAAAGATCAAGTATTTAAATAGAAGGAGAAGGAAAAAAAGCAACTGAGGAGGAAAGATCAAGTATTTAAAGAGAAGGAAAAGGAACAAAAGCAACTGAGGAGGAAAGATCAATCATTTAAAGAGAAGGAAAAGGAACAGAAGCAACTGAGGAGGAAAGATCAAGTATTTAAAGAGAAGGAAAAGGAACAAAAGCAACTGAGGAGGAAAGATCAATCATTTAAAGAGAAGGAAAAGGAACAAAAGCAACTGAGGAGGAAAGATCAAGTATTTAAATAGAAGGAAAAGGAACAAAAGCAACTGAGGAGGAAAGATCAATCATTTAAAGAGAAGGAAAAGGAACAAAAGCAACTGAGGAGGAAAGATCAAGCATTTAAAGAGAAGGAAAAGGAACAAAAGCAACTGAGGAGGAAAGATCAAGTATTTAAAGAGAAGGAAAAGGAACAGAAGCAACTGAGGAGGAAAGATCAAGTATTTAAAGAGAAGGAAAAGGAACAAAAGCAACTGAGGAGGAAAGATCAAGTATTTAAATAGAAGGAAAAGGAACAGAAGCAACTGAGGAGGAAAGATCAAGTATTTAAAGAGAAGGAAAAGGAACAAAGGGAAAGGAACAAAAGCAACTGAGGAGGAAAGATCAATCATTTAAAGAGAAGGAAAAGGAACAAAGGGAAAGGAACAAAAGCAACTGAGGAGGAAAGATCAAGTATTTAAATAGAAGGAAAAGGAACAAAAGCAACTGAGGAGGAAAGATCAATCATTTAAAGAGAAGGAAAAGGAACAGAAGCAACTGAGGAGGAAAGATCAAGTATTTAAAGAGAAGGAAAAGGAACAAAAGCAACTGAGGAGGAAAGATCAATCATTTAAAGAGAAGGAAAAGGAACAAAGGGAAAGGAACAAAAGCAACTGAGGAGGAAAGATCAAGTATTTAAATAGAAGGAAAAGGAACAAAAGCAACTGAGGAGGAAAGATCAAGTATTTAAATAGAAGGAAAAGGAACAAAAGCAACTGAGGAGGAAAGATCAAGTATTTAAATAGAAGGAAAAGGAACAAAAGCAACTGAGGAGGAAAGATCAAGTATTTAAATAGAAGGAAAAGGAACAAAAGCAACTGAGGAGGAAAGATCAAACATTTAAATAGAAGGAAAAGGAACAAAAGCAACTGAGGAGGAAAGATCAAGTATTTAAATAGAAGGAAAAGGAACAAAAGCAACTGAGGAGGAAAGATCAAACATTTAAAGAGAAGGAAAAGGAATAAAAGCAACTGAGGAGGAAAGATCAAGCATTTAAATAGAAGGAAAAGGAATAAAAGCAACTGAGGAGGAAAGATCAAGCATTTAAAGAGAAGGAAAAGGAACAAAAGCAACTGAGGAGGAAAGATCAAACATTTAAATAGAAGGAAAAGGAACAAAAGCAACTGAGGAGGAAAGATCAAGCATTTAAAGAGAAGGAAAAGGAACAAAAGCAACTGAGGAGGAAAGATCAAGCATTTAAAGAGAAGGAAAAGGAACAAAAGCAACTGAGGAGGAAAGATCAAACATTTAAATAGAAGGAAAAGGAACAAAAGCAACTGAGGAGGAAAGATCAAGCATTTAAAGAGAAGGAAAAGGAACAAAAGCAACTGAGGAGGAAAGATCAAGCATTTAAAGAGAAGGAAAAGGAACAAAAGCAACTGAGGAGGAAAGATCAAGTATTTAAATAGAAGGAAAAGGAACAAAAGCAACTGAGGAGGAAAGATCAAGCATTTAAATAGAAGGAAAAGGAACAAAAGCAAGAGAAGCAAAAAGTGTCTGATTTTCGAGAGAAAGAAAGGAATCAAATAAAATACAAGAGGAAAGATTCAGACTTTAAAGAGAAGGAAAAGGAACAAAAGCAACTCGAGAGGAAAAATCCTGATTTTCAGCACTATGAAACTAGTTACAAAAGAATGAAAAGAGAAGATGATAATATAAAAGAATATGAAAGAACATATAAGCAAAAACAGCGAAAGAAGTCAAACAAAGAGGCATTTATTGTACAGCACTTCCATAAAGCAGTAGAAAGTGGGCCAGAGTACATATGTACATCTTGTGATCAACTGTGGTATAGACATTCCGTTTCAATAGCTAATAGAACTATGATTACGGATACAAGCTTTAAAGAGAGTCTTTACTGGTGTTCATAGTGTAAATGGAAAGGAATGGGTATGCAGCACTTGTCAATATTATATTCGGAAGAAAGAAATTCCACCACTATCTAAAGCTAATGGCATGATTTTCCCACAAAAACCAAATGAATTAGAAAAATCAAACCTGTGGGAAAGATTAGTTGCTCCTCGTATTCCATTCATGCAATTACATGAATTACCAAGAGGTGGTCAAATAAGTTTACATGGCAATATCGTGAATGTCTCAACAAATGTCAATATGACAATACCATCCTTACCATGCAAACATGATGATGCTGCATGTATTCTTGTAAAATTAAAGAGACGAATGGCTTATCAAAGCAATTGCCTTTATCAAAATATATGACCAAACAAAGTAATAGATGCAGTAAAATGGTTGTCGATGAATAGCACACTTTTTCAGCAAGAAGGAATTAAACTTGATACAGAGTGGCATTATGATCATATAAATACAGATGAAAATAATGATGGACAGACAGATGATATGAGAAGCAATCAATCCCCTGAAGAGGCTGAAAAATCTAATGTTGATTGTTGGGATGAAACCAAGCAGGAAGATCTGCCAGCAGGAACATTTAATAGACTGCTTCAGTCTCAGGATCTGTTAGAACAATCCAGAACTATTTTAACTTTGGCACCTGGAGAAGGAGCTTCTCCTATCAGTATATTTCTAGACAAGCACTCAGAATCTTTATCTTTTCCTACAATTTACTGTGGCCAAGAACAACCAGATGGCAAAAATCAAGCTATTACAGTGCACTACAGTGAGCTCTGCAAATCAGAACTAAGGCGTTCTGATCGACGCTTAGCAGGACACATTCCCAACTTGTTTTATAAGGTAAAGAAATTGCAAATGAAACATATTTTAGATAAAGCAAGTATGTGTTTGAGAAAAACCTGACCAAAGGACAATAATGTTGAAAGGTTTCACAATCCTGCATGCATTACCAGATGACTCTACCAATATAGCTGCACACAGTGTTATTGACTATTGTGCAGATAGACCGCGTCAGCTTCAAGATCTTTGTCTCGCTGATTACGTTTCAAAATCCACCAGGAAAAAATCTAGTACAAATAAGTATGCTGAGTTTGAACACAAGTGCAATGAAGATGATAGGGATATTGAAGATAACCGTGATGTAGATCAAGTAATGTTTAATGCAGGAAGGGATATTTATTAGTGAAGAGAAAAAAACCCCAGAGTGATTCGATATGTGAAATATAATATGGACCATGATAAAGAAAACAACTATAGAGAAATTCTAATGTTATTTCTTCCATGGAGACAAGAACATAGTATAATTGGCAGCTGCCACTCATATTATGAGAGCTATGCTCAAATGTCAGATGAAGAAAAAACCGAAGTGCTACGTAAAGATGGAATATTGCAGCTATAATTCAGACCTCTTGATGAAATAAGGCAGCAAGTCAATCATCTCTCAGAAGATGATATGTAAGATCAATGGGATAGTGTTGCCCCAAACACTCAGCACACAGATTCAGAAGATAGAAATGCAGAGGTTCTCATGTCCTCAGAATTTTCCTCCTACATTCCTCTTGAACACAATAATATTGATTCATTGGAGATAGATACAACACTGGGCATTAAAGGTGATAGTTGTCAGATGGCGGAACATGTCAGTCAGATGAAGAATGATTGTGATTATTATAAGTCGGTCCAAGTGCTAAACAAAGCATTGTATTTTATTGTAAACAGAGTTTTATTAAAAAAAAGCAAATGTGAAGCCCTTTCATGTATTCCTTACAGGGGGTGCCGGTGTTGGAAAGACAGCAGTTATAAATGCTGTCTATCAAATGCTTATCAGAGAGTTAAACAGAGATGTAGGTGTAAACCCAGATGAGATTAAAGTATTGCTTGGTGCACCAACAGGAAAAGCTGCCTTCACAATTTATTTCACATTCCTGCTAACCAAGGTTTAGCATACAAACCTTTGCGAACAGAAACTTTGAATACTTACAGATGCAAGTACCATCATGTAAAGGTAATCATTATTGATGAGATATCAATGGTTGGCAACAAGATGCTTCGCTTTATTGATGGACGGCTAAAGCAAATTATGGGGTCATCATCACCATTTGGTGGCTTTCAATTATTGCTGTTGGAGATTTATATCAGCTAAAACCAGTTTTTGATGGATGGATTTTTAACAATTTAACTGATGATTATGGGCCATTGGCAACAAATTTGTGAACAGAACATTTCAAAGTGTTTTCGCTCATTCAAATTATGGGACAAAAAGATGACATTCAATATGCTAACCTACTGCATCGTCTCAGGAGTGCACAGCACACAAGTGATGATATTAAACTGTTAAAGACAAGATTAATTGATAAAAATGTTAATTCTCCAGGATATCCATTAGCTTCTCTGCACATATTTCTGAAGAATGTATCTGTCAGTAATCATAATACATTGATATACAATCTCTCGGAGGAAAGATTTGAAGTTAGAGCCTGGGATGTAGTCATAGGAGATGTTATGCCAGAGGTAAAGCTCAAAATACTAACGGTTGTACCAGATGATTCCAGTAAAACAATGGGTTTTCTGAGATTGCTCCAACTTGCCATTGATTTAAAAGCAGAGTTGTCAACAAATGTTGATGTAGATTATGGACTTGCAAATGGAGTGTCATGCGCAGTCATGGCTTTGGCAGGTGAACATGTATCAGGGTCTCGCGATACATATATATGGGTGAAGTTTGACAATGAATCTGTAGGCACCAAATGTAGACAAGACAAGAAACATCTTTATACAAAGGACACAGGCAGGAACTGGACACCTGTATCGCAAGTTAGAAAGCAGTTTCCTGTTGGCCGTTACAAATCTGCTGAAGTTCTGTGTACACAGTTTCCTCTTAGACCAGCATCAGCCAAAACACTTCATAGGTGTCAGGGAGATACAATGAATTTGACCGTAATCGATCTAAGTGGAAGGTGCTTTGTGCACGCACATTATGTGTCATTGAGCAGAGTTAAGTCCCTTGAATATCTGTCTTTGATAGATCTTAATGAACGACTTTCCTAGATGTAAAAGTTATAAACAATTTTACAATACTTTTCCACAATGTACGATCCTTGAAAAGGCACATTGCAGATATTCAACATGATCACAACTTTGTAAACAATGATATCAGTCTTTATGTTGAAACCAAACTAGGAAGCAACACATCATATGCAGACATTGAAATTTCAGGATACCATTTAAAGAGATTTGACTGGAACACTTTCAGCAAAGCTTCTTCAGCTTATGGAATGGCAGTATACAGCTACTCTGAGATTGAAGAAAAATGTATTCACATTGAAAAAACAACAAATAGATCTGGAACTGCATTAGAATGTGTGATGTTAATATTGGAAAATATTGGAATGATAACAAAATTACAGGTAGTAGGTCTTTACAGTTTACCAAAAACTAGTCTCTGTGAATTGCAACATTTTTTTGATTCCTTACCAATTGATAAGCGGATCCCCATTGTAATTTTGGGAGATTTAACTATTGATCTTTTAAAACCTCATGGCTGTTCTTTGAAGCTGCCAAGAGAAGGATGCAGACAATTGATCAGGGATCCTACAACTAATTATGGATCTCTACTAGCTAGACAACATTTACACAGATCTTCCTGATCATTTAGTTTCATCTGGTGTATTTGAACGTTATTTCTCTGATCATAAGCCTGTTTGAATCAAAATAAAAAAAGTGTAAAAATGCAGACCCACTTATTTCGTCAAAGAATATATTTTGAGATAAATGAATTTACATAGATGGAAGTCCTACACTAGGAAATTGTTGCTGATATATATAAAAGGGAAAGATTGAAGCCAACATCCATGAGAACCAGAAAAACTAAAAATTAAAGACACTGGAAGTCAGTGAACCTTGCAATCATGATTGATGAACACTGAAGACATTGAACCTTGTATCCATAATTGATGAAGAATAGAAGACATTGAAACGTGCAGTCATCATTGATGGACAATGGAAGACATTTAACCTTGCAGCCATAGTTGATGGACAAGGGAAGTCATTTAACCCTGCAGCCATAATTGATGAACACTGCAGAAATTGAACTTTGCATACATACTTGATGAACACTTAACAATTTAAACCTTGCAGCTGTGATTGATGAACACGTAACAATTTAAACCTTGCAGCTGTGATTGATGAACACTGAACGATTTAAACCTTGCAGCTGTGATTGATGAACACTGAACAATTTAAAGCTCGCAACCATGAATGCATATAGACATTGAACCTTCCAGCAAAGATTAAGGACAGCGAAAATGTGGAACCTTGACATCACAATCTATTAGTACTTGAATACATTGAGCTTTTCAGGCAGGATCGATGAACACATGAATGTAATAAAACCTTTCCGCCCTGAGTGGTTGCAAGTTGAAGATATTGCACATTGCAACCATGATCGAACATTGACGGCATTGAGCCTTACAGCCAGGATTATGGACACTAAAAACATTGAACCTTGCGAACACAATCAATGGCCACTGGAAAAAATACACGCTTACAGGAATTATTGATGAACAAGAGAAGCATCTAAGTAGATTTTATTTAAATTTCTCACTATTTGTATGAATTGCGGCTTATAGGTTATGATTTACACACAGATTAGTGGCCAAAAGATGATGGTTCTTTAGCCTTTCAAATGTCAAGCCAGTCATTGTTTCTGAAAGGGTCTTGAACAATTTGCTGTCCAGGAAAATAATATTTTGGAAAGATTTTAACTTCAATGACATGACTTTGTGTTACCATGCCTTTCATTCCAGTATTACTCTTTATAAAATATTTTAATAAGACATAAAACAGCAAACAGGTGAGCTGCATGGTTGCATTGCAACCACATTTCTGGTTTAACAAATTTGGTGCTGTCGTAGACAGCAACATCTTCCACCAAAATTGTTGAAAAATCTACAGCAATTTCTTTGATATTGACACCGTAAAAGATAGAATATTGACATCAGAATGGTAATGGTTAACATATGCACAGACCACTGCCTGATTTACTACTAAGCAAATGGTGACCTACTTACTCCCAATTTTGCTTAGCCGTGATGACGTACATAACAATGAATGTTAGCTCATCTAGCTGGCCTGAAAGGCCTGAAATCTACCACCATTATGGTTCCTTCCTGCTAATTATAAGTCCGCTTGAAATCGTGTGTTTAAGGAGGAGATGCGTTTTGACAATTTCCAGTAAATCTTTCATAAAATCTAGGATTCACTGTCAGTTTTTAAACGCACCTTTCCGGAGTATCCATCTACCTTCTGACATTATATAATGTCATAATCAGCTAAGCAGCGTGTAGGATGATGTCATAATCATTACATCATAAATGATTCTGTATGTCCTGTCTTTAACTCTTAATAGTCAGACACGTATGAATTATATGTCTCGTCTATTTAATAAACATGCTGATAGGCAGCAACAGCGCCCAGTCAAATTAGTTTCCAAATAGTCAACATGATCCCAACATGAGTGAGATGTGGGTGGAGCTTAGCTGGAGATGGGTGGGGCATAGTTAAAAATGGTCCATTCATCAAGGGCTTATTTCCGATCTCAATAAAGCTTTACAGATATGTTCTATAACCTCATACTTCCAGTCTGAATCATTGTGAAAATGATTTGTTAATTTTTCCATACCTTTGCAATTCATTTATTTTACACTAAGAATTAGATTGTTAAAGTTTTTCAGTTGGATATTTAATTCATCAAGCTCTTATCTGATATCAATAAAACTTGACAGATTTGTTCGATATCATCATTACAATCGATTTATTTTTATTTTTTGTTTTTATCCTTATTCTATCAATTCAAACATACAACATAAGCTACAGAGACACCCATGCAGCTGCACATTATTTTCAAAATATTCAATAGTATGTTTTATTTTGTTTTAGAAACATGTTATGATGTACTGTAACATCATTTTAATTTGATGTCTGATTGTGATGACTGTAGCATTTATGTCAGTGAAAGTGATGTCAGTTGATGTGATGTTAGTTGATGTGATGTCAGTTGAAGTGGACAGATGGGTTGCTAGACGGCTGAATGGATTGATGGATTCAAACGGAGAGAAAACAGTAATTGACATACACCCTTCCTCCCTCTAGGGATGAGGGTAATAATATCGCTCCATTGTTGTGCGTGGATAGATTGGAAGCCACATCGATGTGGACACAATTTTCAGTTAGAAGACATCACTCAGTGCTTCTTATCATGAATCTGACGCCTTAGGCAATTCTCCTTTGGTAACATCGTCAAAACAACCCACTTCATCTCACAAATATTTACTCATCAATGTATATGAAGCAAACTTATACTGAATATTTAGTAAATAACTTGACAGTAATGTTACGGGTAACGGTCAGTCAAATTATTATCTAAATATTTGGCATGTTTTTATTTGAGCTCCGTCGAAAACCTGGTTATCTTGCAGGATGAAATGTGTTCACGCGATACTCGGGATCAGAATGTCCTGTGCTATTATCGTGCCAGTATTAGAATTATAGCCATATATCTGAACTTGCAACGATGTTCTCATGAGGTGTGTATCAGCCTCTGCTAATGCCCACATTGAGAGACCAGATTATAGTTTCCCCGATAGAGCGATCAATATTTATAATCGAGAAGAAAAAATATTGGACACTCCCGCTGGTCTCGTGTGTGATACATTGCTTAACACCTGACATGATGGCAGTGGAATAACTGTGATATTTTTTTCTGTCGACCATTACCCCCTGACATTTATATTACATGAACATTTAATGATTATACTAATCCTGTCACTCTGTAGGTATTACAAGATAGTATTAGGGAATTAAAGAAATGGTCACATACAGACACATGGTAGTCAGCCTGACCTTTGAATGTTTGTGTGACCTTGTTATGCGAACCTGTGACCTCCATTTTCATGCCATAATGGAGGAATCCAGTTTTAGCTATGCCCCACCCATCTCTAGAGGAGCTCCACCCATGCTTTGCCCACATTGGGCTCAATCGATCCCCACGCTCTCTGAATCTCAATTTCCAGAAAACTATACAGGTAAGCTGTTGAGTATTTTAACACTAATTTGACAGGATGCTGTTGCTGCTTATGGCAGCAACAGCACCAAGTCAAATTAGTTTTAAAATATTCAACAGAATGTTTATTAAATAGTAAAGCCATACAGTTCATACAACTTGATAGACTATTAAACGTCTATGACAAACTAAATTGTGTCATTCATGGCATAATTGATTATGACGTCAGCCTACATATGACGTAGTTGATTATGACGTCATATGATTGACTAAGAAACTGGATTAATAAATTCAGGGGGCTATGGTATGTAAATGTTAAATGCAGCAGTCTGATTGGTCTGTTTTCTACGTTACAACAGAGCATATCTTACACACCTTTGTGAAACTTTGGCCCCAGTTCTACTAATTAGATCTTAACAAAGTTTTACCTGTTGTTTAACCTCGGTGGCCTGGGTACTTTATTCTTGGTGAGGGGGTGGGGGGGGAACCTTTTGAGCGTGACATTACAAATTAAAACGAGCAAATTGTGATACCCTGCCATCGTCCGGTGGCGGCCAATTTGCGTTTGACTCAGCTTTTCTGTTTATATCTCTTGTTTTGTTAATCATACTGTACCTAAACTTGGACACATGTTTATATTCTAATGACAAAGCATCACACAATGACATTGGGTCAAAAGTTCAAAGGGCAAGGTCATTGTAACCTTGATACAAATTTTGTTTTTTCAACATTAAAATTTTCGGTTTGGCTCAGCTTAGCAGTTCATATTTAGACACATGCTTCCACATAATGAAAGAGCATGACATAATGACCTCATGGTCAAAAGGTCACGGTCACTGTGACATTGATAAACTTTATCAATATTAATATTTTGGATTTAGCTCAACTTTGCAGTTCATATCTTATCTTTGGTTATGTATACTGGACCAAACCTTAGACACATACTCCATTATAATTGGAGGGCATCACACAATAATGTTGAGGTCAAAAGGCCAAAGGTCAAGCTTATTGTGACATTGGTAAACACTGTGGGTTTTCTTCAACATTAACATTTTGTTTTCGGCTCAACTTAGCCGTTAACATCTCATGTTTGCTTAATTTTCCTGGACCCAAACTTGTACACATACTTCCTTATAAGGAGAGAGCACAAAACAAAGACCTTTGAGCTAAAAGGTCAAAGGTCAATATTATTGTGATATTGGGAAAGGACATTTTTTTCGTATAAATATTTCCAAACTTAAACACATGCTTCCTTATAATGAGAGAGGCTAAAACAATGTACTTCGTTCTCAAACAGTCAACAATCTTTGTGGTCTTTGGAAAACCTTTTTTCAAAAGTAACGTGTGTTTAGCTTAATTTATCAGTTTATGTCTCATTTTGGTTAAGTATACAGGGCCCACATTCAAACACATCCTTCTTTATAATGAGATGGCATGACACAATCACCTTGGCATCAAAACATCAGGGCCAGTGTCATAATGACAAAACTCAAAAGGTTTTCTCAGTAATAACATTTTGCTTTTACCTAAACTAAGCAGTTCATATCTCAGTTTGTGTTAATCATGCTGCACACAAACTTAGACACATGCTATTGAGAGGGAATGAGACAATTACTTTGGAGTTAAAAGGTCAACGGTCATGGTTATTGATAAGTATATTGATAAGCCTTCTTTCTATGTTTATTTTATGTTTGAAATCAAGCTTCATAGTTTATTGCAAAGTTATAAAGTCGAGCTTCATGTTTGCATTGCACCCACATTTCTGGTTAATTCTTTGTGGTCAGGGTAATCTCATTGAATATTGACAGCATGGGTAACCTCATTGACTTTTGGGTAACATCATTCATTTTTTGTGGCTAGGGTAGCATCATTGAGTCTTGGTGGTCTTCGTAACTCATTGACTTTTGGTGGCCCGAGTAGCATCATTGATTCTTGTGGCCCTGGTAACTTCATTGACTTTTGGTGGCCCGAGTAGCATCATTGATTCTTGGTGGCCCTGGTAACTTCATTGATTTTTGTCGGTAGCGGTCAGTGTTTTGCTGACCCAATTACCAAAATGTGTTTCCTGATGATAACTTAATATTTCCTATAGATCTTCATTAAAACTGGCATGTATATTGTCCTATCAATCTTGTAGTTCAAAGGTCAAAGTATTGATCTCGTCTGTTACGGAAATTGCCCTTCCAGATGATGGCTCAAGTATTGAATGAAAAAGTAGTCACCCGATTTGGCCTGCAGGTTGTCATTGATGTCCTGAGGAAACATATTGATTTTGTGTTAAAACAACAACAAGTAACCCTTAAAATGCCATTCCAAGATAATTAAAAGAGTTAATTGTATCACTAGTATGTTTTCAAGAGTATATTTCTTAAAGTACATTTTTATACCATTATGATATTTGATAATTTAAGTGGTAATTACCACATTGAATGAAGGAATCCAGTTTTAACTATGCCCCGCCCATCTCTAGCTAAGCACCACCCATGCTTTTCTCATGTTGGGATCAGTCGATCCCTGCAGTCGATCCCCGCACTCTCTGAGTCTCAATTTCCAGAAATACAGGTAAGCTGTTGAATATTTTGAAACTAATTTGACTGGGTTCTGTTGAGTGCCCAGTCAAATTGTTTTTAATATATTCAGAAATGTTTATTAAATATTAAAGACATACAATTTGTTCAACCTGACAGACTATTAATCGTTTAAGACAGACTAAACAGAGTCTTTCATGATGTAATTGATTATGACATCAGCCTACACATGACGTAGTTGATTATGACATCATGATTGAGGGATAAACCCTCCATTACCTCATTGTATTCTGTAACTATGTAGAACTTTGATGTATACAGGTAATAACTATCTACCTGTTGATCTAAAAACAAATAGAGGCATCCAGTTCCAGCTGCTATACTCTGCCTACTTTTTACTTGTGTTAGCGATTCAATTTAAAACTTTGAAACCTGAATTCCCAGAATCCAAATTTCATGGTATGACGAGTACTAACTGCCAATTTTTTGCAGATGAGGTATTCCAGTGGTTATTATCTCTAGTCCTGCTGACTATTTTGAAAACAATTTGACTGAAAGTTGTTGGTGGCTTAGCCACCAACAACTTTCAGTGAAATTGTTTTCAAAATATTTAGCAGGTCGAGAGATAATAACCACTGGAATACCTCATCTGCAAAAAATCGGCAGTTAAATTAGAAATCATTAACGACATGCAATTCATACACTTTAGTGACAGACCTTTCTATTTTCATGTTGCAACTACATTCTGATTGTGATGTCAGATAATTGGTGACGTAATTGATTATGACATCGGATATTTGAGTGACAGATTGGATGCCTCCATTATAACCACCTTTTGTTGATGATTCTAGATTGATATTTTGAAGAAGACACGGGTAGCGCTATCCTCCTCCACTATAAATTGATGTAGAGGAGAATGACATTTGTATCTGAGATGACCCCACTAATTAATAGATGTCATCTATCTCTCAGTTACTAAGCAACCTGTCAGTATAGGCGTCTGACACCATTATCAACTCTAGGCTGCCATCTCCATGGCTTGATTGACAGATGAGATAACAAATGTAGAGTGGCACCTGTCTATGCAACTCCTTGCCTTATGGTGCTGCTATAAGACACATAGTTGAAAAGTCTTATCCTTTTGAATCTGAAGGACCAAATTTGAAAAATCATAGTCAATGTATTAACCTTTCAGTTGGATATTTTGAAGGTGCTGCTACCCGTCAAATTAACTTCAAAATATTCAATAAGTTATTTGTATGCTTCTGGAAATTGAGATTCTGGGAATTCAGGGTTAGATTCTGATTAAACGTCAACCAAATTTCTTCGCCCCAAAAGACATTTTCTATCTTAAATCAAATATATTAAGAAACCTGCTGTTTATAATGAAAACCTTTTGACGCTGTTTAGCTAGGCGATCGTCATGGATACAGCACAAGCACATGGCATTCTTACCGATGCCACTGAATCAGTGACTAGAGATTAACAGGACAAGGATCGATGGCAGAGATGGGGTTGTGACAGAGTTGATGGAATTTTCTTGGACTATTATTAATAATTTCATCCAGACCATTGCAGTTAATAAATTAGATACTTGGTTGATGGGTGTGGGGGTGGGTGGGGGGGGGGGGGTGTTGAGGGTTGTTAGCAGTAATGTGAAGAGGTCATGTGTAGGTTGGTGTTTGTCATGAGGGGGTGGTGTTAGAAGTGTGAGGGAGTGATTGTGATGGCAGTGGCCATCCATGCACTAGTAATAACTGTCTCACTGCTGCTGCAATTACTCACCAGACAATTATTTCAATGAACAATACCGCTGGGCGTACTGAATATATATTGAAAACAATTTGACTGGTGACTTAGCCACCAACAACTTTCAGTCAAATAGTTATCAAAATATTTAGCATGGCCCGAGTTAAACCCCATAGAAAATGTAGTGTGCAGAAATTCAGCAACCAGACAGTTAATAATATCTTATACATCCACATTCCACAATCATACAGATTGACATGTGTCTCCCAGCAACAATCAATTACAACTTGTAGAGAGAATTTATTGGTCAAATTTGGTCAAGAAAATCAAAATATCTGCTTATTGAATGTCAATTTACAAGGTGAGAGAAGAATATTTTTGAAAATTTACCACTGGATTTGAGTTGGATATCGAGCCAGTTATTTAAGTAGTAAATTTTTTAAATGGATTCTTGATCTGTAAATGGACATTTCTCCAGATCTCTGCACAGGCCAGTTTTAGCCAGCTTGACCATTAAAGGTTTAATAACACAATTGATGAATCCAGTTTCTCAGTTAGTCATATGACCTCATAATCAACTACGTCACATTATAGGCTGACGTCAACCAATTATGTCATGATGGCATATCTTAGTACATCATAAACGCTTAATAGTCCGTCAAGTTGTACAAATTATATGTCTGCTATTTAATAAAATTAACATTTTGTTGAATATTTTGAAACTAATTTAATACAACAGCACCCAGTCAAATTAATTTTTAAATATTCAACATCTTACCTGTATATTTATCTGGAAATTGAGATTTCAGGGAGTGCAGGGATCGATTGTTCCCAAAACGGTCCCAAAATGGTCATAAATGATACTTACAACATAATTATTAAACTCTCAATTATTTCTAAAACAATTTGATTTAACATTATTGCTCCATTGACATTCACGTCCTTAAGAATTCAGAATTAAAAGTGGTTAAATTTGTGACAACTCATCAGATAAATTAACCCTTTCATCCTAGCAGTGTTGATGTGATAGTGCATAGATATATCCGATGAATAATTTTAGACAATAGTGTTTGATTGAAAGTTGTTATTACCTGCGCCAACAACACCTTTCAATAAAATAGTTTTCAAAATATTCAGCAGGTTCAGAGTTATTTCCCATTGAAATTATTGTCTAATGGCTTGCAGTAGTCAGACAGACAGTGAACTGTCATAGGCAGTACTGTACCCTCATCATCTAGAATATGTGTGGAGCAGGTCTGAAAGAACTGAGAAAGGAAATCTTGTAGTGTTCCTACTGTAAATGCAAACAGAAAATATGATTACACTACTTCCAGTTACCTAACATGTACCAGGTGACAAACATCTCTATTATAGCAAGTTAGATATCGATTCCTATGTAAAGCGGCGAGTTTCTGTATTTAAATTTAAATTTATCTATATATTTGAATGAATGAAGATACATACATATGAGTAGAAACTTGCCCCAGAGTCTTTAAACTCTTTAACGCTCAAATTTGTTCAAGACCATTTCTCATAGAAAATGTCCATTTGCAGACCAAGAGAAGACTATTTTTGAAAATGTACCATTGGAATGACTGGCTCGGTTATCGAGCGAGTCATTCCAGTAGTACATTCGCAAAAATAGTCTTCTCTTGGTGTGCGATGGACATTTCTCAAGACCACTGCAGAAGCTGGTTTTAAATATTAATTTGCAGACCAAGAGAAATCTATTTTTTTAAATTTATCACTGGAATGACTGGCTCAGTTATCGAGCCAATCCTTCCAGAGGTACATGTTCAAAAATAGCCATCTCTTGGTGTGCTAATGGACATTTTTCAAGACCACTGCAGAAGCTGGTATGAGTGTTAAAGGGTTAAAACTAAATCGGGAAACTGCACCATCAAAGTGACAGAGTCCTATGACTGAATATGAGTACCTCCGCCGATGAATATAGCAAAGCTTAGCCCCCCCCCCCACCCCCCTCCATCCGACCGGGAAAGAAAAGGATTGAAAATTGATAGTATATCTAGTCACAATAGTATGATATGAAAGCATAAGGATATATAATTATCTATGTACTGCAAAGCAAGATTTGAAATAAAAGTAGGCAGCAAGGAATCTCTGACAGGCCTAAATGGAAATTCTTTGCAACTGAACAAGATATCATATCACATCATAACACTACAAAGTATAGTTGAAATTACACAAAAACTAATTAAAAGAAAAATATTATATATAATGGGAGAGATCAGTGATTACCAAGAAAGGTAATAATTAACCAGATCTCTAAGAACTGAAGACACAAGATGACAACAACCCACACCACCCCCACAATCTTTAAAAGAATGTAGAAAGTGTCTGTCAGCTTAGAATGTTCACTGAGAGCAAATACATAATAATAATATGTGTCTCGAGTCCATAGAAGAGTTTAAAATGGCTAGACACCCTCTTTTCCCACCCTCTGAACCAGGGCAAATGAATCAAACTACCTACAGACCCAAAAATTGTTGGGTTTGGTTGCCACCTGAGGAAATCAAAAATCTTGGAGGAAACACTACTCAGCTTGTACTCCTCCAGTCCAGCTGCAGAAAACACACATAAATTAGACACAGAGTTAGAAGAATTTGAATGGCAGAGGAGGTACTACAAGGCAAATCTCCTGCAATTCTAAGCACACACACGCATGCATGCATGCATGCATGCACGCACACACAGTGGATGTCCAACTTAAATTGTGACTTAGTGCCTGTCTGTAAATGATAAGATGTCAATGTGATAAAGCAAAGGTAATAAGACATACCATGAACAGATGAATCTGAAATTGTAAGATGGGCAGGGTGAGGGGGACTAGTGCTGAAAGCATAGCTGAAAATACCATGCCCCCCCCCCCCCTGCTAGAAAATTGACAATAAGTTATTAATAGAACAATTCTCAAAAGCCATGGCAACAGTAATAAATTAAACATGATTATTAAAACAGATAACAATGAATGCCAAAATTAGGGGTGTGGTGGCCCTTTAGTAGTGTTTGTGGGAGGGTGTGTCCTAAGCATAACATGAATATGAAATAAATATGAACCTATTTATGTGGTACTACTTAGAAATAACATCTTTCCAAGACAAAATAAAATGTACGGTCACCAGAAGCTACTGAGGCCTACTTCTCACAGAATGACCAGGTAGAAGAGGACTAAAACCTGCCTCCAACACCTCCAAGCTCACCAATTGAGGAATCAGATGTTTTCCATCTACTAGAGCCTATAGCTGACAATAACCAAACCATCTACGTCTATTCCGAGCCACTCTCAAGTCCAGAACCTGGGAGTGACGACGAAATCTACACGCCAGCAAGTAAATCACCAGAATTTGACCCAGGCCTTAACAGCCCTGACAGTAGTGTCGCTGGACTGAACGGGGAGAAGGATTACCAACAATACCTATTAGAACAATCCCTAGAATCACCATTCACACAGGATTAGTCCACAAACCTTTGGGATGATGAACTAGGTGCCGCACCTTTAATAGAAATTAAACTACTTACACTACTTACAGTTTTCCAGCCACAAGACTATCCTTTAAATTCACCACGACCATGTGTATTTTATGAATGATCATTTCTATTGATAAGAATCCATAACCACTGATCACAAGTTCCTAAACTGGGATCAAATCGGTCCTGATGAGTACAGCTTAAACATTTGGAGTCCGAATAAACACAAAGGTCTCACAAAACCTACAAACAGATATCAACAATCTCCTTTTATTAAAAAAAAAAATGCTAAAACTATTTTTTTATTAACCGGTCAAAATCACTGAGCAGTTTGCGTTTTTATATCAGGAATCCAGGTACAGTAGAGGAATAAATATCACCAAACAATTTGAACCGGGATCAACTTTCCAACAAAGCTATGTATCCTCCAGAACCACGTACAAACCAAACAAACTCTGGGAACATCCATACCATAGGCACATGACACGGATACAAAAAAACTAAACAGGTTTTAATTTTGGGTACAACACAACACCTCCTTGGGTACACACCTAAAATCCCTACACAATTCTGGGTATATCTTAGTGGATTACCGGGTACAAACCAACTACAACAATTTAATTCTTCTACCAAACTGGGTACATACCCTCAAAACCAGGTACATCTGGTATGCCTAGTGTAGCCACAGCCTATAAAAGGAGTGCGCAAACAGTGCATTGGCATCCGGATTCAATGGACACTACCGTTAGCATCACGACAACAGTAGCATTATTCAACTCGCAGAAGATGATTACACCATCACAAACGTTAACAGCTGAATAGCAGACATGAACCCGAGGAAAAAATCATACATCTCGGGTGAGCACCTGCAATCCTATCATCAATGGCAGAATTGTGCACAAGCAAACACTCTCAATGATCCAGCTAGACAAACTTGAACTAGCGGTATCCAGAGATGAGCCACGAGCCAACCTCTTGGTATATCCCACCCACCCACCGATGATAACACAGTCACCAATCAATGGAACGATATATTAAGAAGACACAGCCTTGTGGCGTTTTTCAGGCCACCACAGAGGACCAAGCCGTTTTCCAAGAAGTCATTCAAGCAGTGAAGGCCACAGTCCTGAAAACACGGGAGAGATCCACCAGTCCACAGAAGAAACCATGGGACAGACGGGCCAATACAAACAGTACAGTTGCATGACAGAGAAAGGAAAAAACAGTACAACCCATGCCAGTGCCAGGGACAACCCAAGAGACAGCAATATGGTTGGAGGTGCACACAACAGTCAGGGACAGACTAATGAGGCAACTACAGTACACAGAAGGAGAAAACATTAGCACAAGTGTTTCAACGCTTAATGAGACTCACTTAATTTTTTAACTAAAACTTTCTTATATTTGCACTGCATTCGACTGTTGCAATTACATTTATTAATTTATTAAATTATAAAAAATTATCATTCAAAACAAACAAAACCATTTGTTATCATCTTGTCATCCAAAATTATCCCAGAATCAACACAAAAAATACTCAATTTGGGACTGGGTTTCAGGCCAAGCATCCATGAACAACTGTTCTCAGATCTTGACAGATTCTTTAGAAGATTAAGGTTGAAACTTCATTTCCAACAACCACCTTCATTTTGGGGGAATGCGTCCACATTAGCTCAAACACTCAAAGTAACAGTTTCAGTGATAAACTATCACAAAAGTTTAAACCACCAAGTATCTATGGACACCACCACCAGATAATGACACAACTCTAGATGTGTTCATCAGAATAGTCAAACATTACATAAAAAAGGCACGCCGCCGCTACCAACATGGTAATCTCTCTAAACAAAATAGAAAGATTATCAACAATCTCAAAAATGACAAAACAATTGTCATTAAAAAAGCAGATAACGGTCAGACCACCGTTATTCAAGACACAGAAAACTATAAGCAGGAAGCAGTAAGACAACTAAGTGATCAAAACTACTATGTCAAACAAATGACTGAACTTACATGTGCTCACGCGGAAAGGGTAGAAACGGCCAAAACAGATGTGGTCTTAAGTGGTGAAATTTCCACAGACATAGCTAGCGGTCATGCATAGCAAGATTCTATCTCTTGCCCGAAATACATAAACAATCAGTTGGCCTGCTAACACCGCTAATCACAATGGATGTCACCCCCATTGTACACCAACATACCACACAGTGAAGGGATAAAATCAGTAGCACAATTTCTTAGGACATACGTATGTCCAGGATCCATCACCTCAAGGCAACTACTATCCCTCCTTAAAAGTGTCCTAACATGCAACAACTTCGTTTTCAACTATGAACATTATCTCCAAACAGGAGGAACAGCTATAGGGACAAACGTAACACCCAGTTACACCATCATCTTCATGGCACAACTTGAAAAAAACTTCTCGATGCATTCCACACCAAGCCAGCCATATATTTATGATATATCGATGACATCTTTATGATTTGGATTTGGGCATAGAATCACTGAATCAGTTCATTAAACACATGAACAATTCAAATTCTCACCATTCTATTAAAAAAAATCATAGGTATCCATCAACATTTTGGGCACCACTGTGTTCAACATTCCCAATAGATGCATTGGGTTTGATCTATGCACAAAACCCACTGACACACATGGCAATCTACACTTCTCTTCTGCACACCCTGCATTCACCAAAAAAGCCAACCCATACAGGTAGCTACTCAGGTTCAAGAGAATTTGCAGCATAGAAGAAGCCTTTCTCAAACATGCACATGATACACCACTATCTCAACCACGGTTACCCTGAGAAGGATCTAAAACAAAGGCTTAATAGAGCTTCAAAAAAACACATGAGAATCACTTCTCTCACCCAAAGCGCACACACACCATCCACCAGGATCCCATGCATAATGGATTATCACCCACACAGCAAACTAGCTAAACAAGTAATCCTTCGCCACTGGGACCAACTACAGAGCAGCCCACAATATCGCTCCACATTCACAGAACTGCCAATATTTGGACACTGACGAAACCCAACATTCAAAGACACACTATTCACGGAAAAATGTACAGATGCTACAATGTTTGGCATACAAGGCAGAAGCATCTCCAACCTGGTGATTCCCTGCATCAAAACAAATTGGAAACTTTGTCCCAAAATGGAAAACCCCCCAATCAAATGCTCTCACATGGGACTTTTTATCATATTAAAACTAAAACATTCTGTCATACAACAAATGTGATTTATTTAATTACATGTAGCAGATGTTCTAAACAATATGTTTGTGAAACAAAGAATTTCAAATATGTATTAAAGAACATTTAAGGGACATAAAATCTTAAAAAAACACACCAGTAGCAGTTAATTTTAATCTCCCACAACATGGGATCTCATCAGTCAATTACAGAATCATTGAAGTGCCCCATCATGATCCTGATGACGTAGTAGCCACACCCTTCCGCAAGGAACGTGAAAAAAATCTGGAATCCTCAAATGCATTGAATGGATATGATTGGCATAAACCATGCTGATTGGTAACATGTTCTACCTGAAAGTTGTAAAAACACAAAATAAAATGTACAGATGAATATTTTGAACATAATTGGACTGGAAGACATTCAACTATCTCCAAATCCAATCCAATTATGTTCAAAATATTCAACAGAACATTGCTTACATCGAGTTCAAAATTGTACCAACTACCATGTTTCTCCGGAGGTAAAGATACAATACAAGATATACATGTCTTCAATTAAACATTTAATTCTCACAGACCTTAAACGATGAAGTCTTTATGCTGTAAGGAATGTTTTGTTGAATCATTTGGCAGCAGCGTGTTAATTAGTTAAAAAAATATTCAACTGCTTTCGGCATTATATAGTACGTTGTCTTGAAATTGAGATACATGAAACTCCAGAGTTAAATGGATAAATTGATGCAATGGAAACTTGAGGCTGGTACAAATTGACCAGGGCTAGCCCTTTTTGCATATTGACCAGTAACATGGTCTAATAACAATTTCTTTGTACCCATAGCAAACAGCGTGATTGTTTTTAGGAGCCTTATATTGATAATGGAAAACATAACCTGTGAAATGTTGAAGAAAGAGTTGTCAAGGCTATTGCTGCCTTAGGCTGCATTAGGTTACAAATTTTGGTAAAAAAGCCAACCCATACAGGTAGCTACTCAGGATCAAGCGAATCTGCAGCATAGATGAAGCCTTTCTGAAACATGTACATGATACACCACTATATTAGGTATTACCTGCATTAGGTTACAAATTTGGTGTGTGAGTTTCCAATATGATTCCAGCTTGCTAGATCACATTTACATTAGGCTCCACCATAGCGTGATGACAGAGTGTGAGGAGGGTGCAAAACATCAAAGTTGGTGAAATCATCATGATTTGTGATGGTGGCCATCAACTGCACGTTCTTGTTGAATACATACATTTCTGTTGAATACTTTGAAAACAATATAGCACAAAGATGTTTCTGACTCAGGCAATGTCAATGCGCATATATGCATATAGTGATAATGAGGTTAATTCTGTTAATGGAGGAATCTGTAATACATGGCATCATTCCAAAATCATGTATGCATTCAAAGTACCCTTTCCAACAATGTTCAATAAATCTTTAGAATTTCTGAATATGACATGACATTTTTATAGATCTCCATCCACCTTTTTCCATGGAGAGTCTGAATCGCTGCTTAACCGAGACACTATTCAGTGTTTACACAGTACAGTTTAATATGACCGACATTAACACAACCCTTGCTCTACTCACACATTCAAACAGTATCGGAGAAATGTTTTCTATTTAATCCTGTATCCCAATCATCACAAAAGAAAGATTCCCAGAGCTTTTTCTCTTTAATCCGCTGGCACTCGATCAATGTAAACAAGGATAGACGAAATGATATCCAGATGAAAACGAATGGTAGAACTCCAGCTCAGATATTCAATATATTTCATTCTAATTCCAGAAGATAATGCATTGTCTTTGTGATCATTGTGATGGTACTTTTCCCCAGATGAAATCATGTAAGAATGGCTTATAATAGAGGTTATGTTGATGTTAATGATGTATTTTAAATCCTAAGATCAAAATCTACTCAGTACTAAACAAGGATTGTAATTTTCTTGGTCATTATAAGGTCAACACTAACATTAAGACTTGATGCAGCAATTTAATAATTCACAATGTATATTAGGAATTCTATTACAATTTTTACCTGTGACTCAAATTTCTAGGCCTATATTTCTGTCCTGGAAATCCAACAACTAACATTTTAAATCTGACAAGCAATGCATGTCATCCGCGTGGCCGCGGCCATGCACACCGCATGCCAGTGGTCTTGCAGAGTAAGGTGACAGGGCTGGGTCTGCTAAAAAGAAAATTTGGTCAACAGTCTGGCGAGTCGATGGAAAGACTTCATTCCCGTGGAAGGTGGGTGGGGGTGGGGTGGGCGATAGCTTTGCTCGGAGTCTGATGAGTCAGCAATGAGTTCCATCCTTTCGCGAAATGAGGAGTGTGAATACAATTTTAACGGTATAACAATTGCGAAAGTTGACCTCTACCATTTATTTGCTTATAGGATAATTACTGAGTCCTAAAACGAAGCATTCAATGGTGATAAACAATAATAAGCAATAATGTACAATATGGCGATGGACATATGTTTCGCCATACAAATGTTACATGTACCCTTTGGTCTCTCATGTGGGTCCTAGGCTCTGTGTCTCCACTAAATCTGCAGAGCACCATTCAAATCAATACAATCATGGGGGTTCAGTGCAAACACTCGGAAGGTATCTGTGGATTGTGGAAGGTGGAATTGGAGGGAAGTTGTTGACTGGGACAAATTGCTATATCAAGTTGCTATATGTCGTTTTTGTTTTCAACTCACAAGTCTAGTCGCGAAGATCCCAACACATTGGGATGGCGGAGAGATTGGTCCTCGTCATCCGCAGTGATACAACAAGAATTGGTAAATTAATGACTAATTGTGGAAGGTCTGCACAAAAGGCCTACCCAAACTTGACTTTTCATAAAGCCTGATGACATGAGGCATGACTCGGAATATGAATGTGTGCCATGGCCTGACTGTACATTAAGCCATCTTGATCACACATAGCCTGGAAAGAGTTGATGTGCTGACATGATCAAGAGAACCAGCCGGCAACCCAGTCGATAGCAACCACCACATGAACTCATGCTCAGGGCCACCAATGGTTTGATCCGCATCCATTTTTGGTAATAGTATACAAATTTTAACTGTTTTCCCAGGCCTCACCTGCAGGTCATCCCTAACAAACATAGCAAACTTCTAGTCTGCTAGAGATGTCGTGCTGTGGAGACTTCTCCGCATCACGCATGTCCACCTGCTGAGATAAACTAGACTCAAATCTCAGTAGCCCAAACAGTACGCCGACTAGAGAGTACCACAGTAGGATGTTAATTCATCCTTTGTGAGACAAAGGGGCCTTCAGTTTCTCACCTGCACTATATTACGTATGTTTTAATGTCTCCCCGGAAACTCCCGAACCCATACCCCACCCTTCGAGGAACTTATCCCTCTAGGGTAGGGTCTACTTTGGAACGGATTTTCGACAGTTTTGTTTGTTCAGATCCATTTCAACAGTTTGTTCGTAGGGTGACCGATGCAGAGTTCACGTGACACAGAGAGATCAAAACCTGTGAAGACTCAGTTCCCACAAACTCCCTAATGGACACTGATAGTCATGACAGAAGTTATCTAATCTAATTAAATCACAAGTAGCAAGATTGAGAGGAGGAATTCACCTTTCCAGAGTATCCATCTATCAATCTGATGTCATAATCAGCTAGGTGGCGTGTAGGATGACATAATCATAACGTCATAAATGATTCTATTTGGCCCGTCTTTAACTCTTAATAGTCCGATACGTTGTACAACTTGTATGTCTCTACTATTTAATAAACATGCTGTTGAATATTTTGAAACTAATTTGACTGGACGCTGTTGCTGCCAGGCAGCAACAGTATATGGCAGCAACAGTATGGCAGCAACAGTGGCCAGTCAAATTAGTTACAAAATATTCAATAGATTACCTGTATAGTTTTCTGGTAATTGAAAGTCAGAGAGGTCAGAGATCGATCGATCCCAACACGAGCGAGGTGTGGCTGGAGTTTAGCTAGAGATGGGTGGGGCATAACTAAAAATTTACCACTTTCGAAACTGGATTGTTTTCCCAAAATAATTCTCATACTAAGCAACAGGAAAATTAAAATGTCGCCTTCTCGAGAATCAATTTGGCCAATTTCAATTATATATGGCAAGAAACATTCGTTGAGAATAGCGATCCAAGTTTGTTCAAACGAAGCAGATTGTTGGCCATCTTGGATTTTGGTGGATCTTTTAGAAATGTCTGAAACTGCTTGGGGGATCCGATTTAAAACTAATGAAATATCATTTAAGGCAAGAGCTGAACCAAGTTTGTTGAAGAGAACTTGATTGGCCAAATAGTTTGGCAGCCATCTTGGATGACCTAGTTTTCACGAAAACGATTTCTCCAGAACCGCTGAACGAATCGGGCCGAAATTTGTGAGATATGATTATAAGAACTATGGGTCATTAAAGTTTGTTCTAGGGAAGTTGGTAGTTAAAAAAACATGACCATAGTGTGGTTGGCGGCCATGTTGGATTTTTTATGCAAAATTTACCTGAAATTGTCAAAATGCATCTTCATTTGAGCTGATGGATTTCAACCAAATTTGGTTAGAAGGACCATATATGGTGGCAAACTCCAGAAAATATATTAAGATTTTTGATTACTCAATTTTTTTGGGTGAAAAGCTTATATTTTATGAAAAAATGTACTGGAAATTGTCAAAACACTACCCCTCATTAACCGCTTGGCAGATTTCAGCTTAATTTGTCTGGAAGGACCCGATGGGATTAGGCGTCAAAACACGTATACAGAATTTTGATTGAAAAATATACCGAAAAATGTAAAAAAGCTGCTTAATGGATTTCAACCATAGTTGGCTGGACAGACCTTATAAGGCTGGGTAGGCTCCAGATCTTCTATTCAGGATTTTGATTGGTTTATTTTTTGGGTCAACATCTTAGATTTTATGAAAAATTCCAAATTGTCAAAATGCTTCTCCTTAGCTGCTTAACGGGTGTCAACAAAATTTGGCTACAATCACCCTATCATGATAGGCTCCAGAACATCTATTCAGAATTTTGCCTGTTCAAGGTTCAATGCCGTGAAAATCATAGATTTTATGAAAACTACTGGAAATTTTCAAAATGCATCACCTCCTTAACCGCTTGGTGGATTTTATCTGTATTTAGCAGGATTCTATAGTGGTGGACTCTAGAGCTTCTATTCAGAATTTTGGTTTGTCAATGTTTTGGTGGCCACCATGGATATTTGGAAAATTCTCCGGAGCCATTTAAAATGCTACTTCTTAATTAATGGCCCGATTTCAATGAAACTAAGGTGGAATATCCTATGGCAGTAGACTTTAGCAAATCAAATGAAAATTTTGATTGGTCAATTTCTTTGGTGGCCATCTTGGATTCTTTTTAAATTATCCATCGTATCTATTTAAATGCAAATGGTTCAAATGCTAATGGTCCAGGTGAGCGTCACAGGCCCTTGCTTGGGCCTCTTGTTCAGGATTGGTTAGTCCTATTGAAAATTAAAACTTGGATACAGTTTTACCTATAATGTTCGGAAGTAGCATGAGGACATTGAGGTTACAATGTAAAAGGTCACGGTCACTGAAATAAAGGAGACAAGCGAGACATTTAATTCCACCTACTTCTGTCATGCAAGTATCTGACATCATAATCAAATACTTCACATGTTTGTTGGCATCACTATTAAAATGACCTAAAGCTTTGTCACGAAATCAAAAAGTCATTCACACCATAAGCAGCAATAGCCCCTAGTCAAATCAGTTTAAAAATATTAAACAACTTAGATGTATAGTTACCTTGGAATTTAGATTCTTTGAATTCAGGTTTCAAATCGATTCCAATTCATGTAAAATGTGTGCAGAGCTTAGCTTGAAATGGAATGGGCATGACGAAAACTGAACCCCTTCAGAGATTTGTGGGTTGAAATGGTTGATGGTGAACTGTTGTGTTTACAGTTATGCTCTGATCATGTGCAGGATTGCATTTGTTACGGCAACATCTGTACTAATTTCTGATACCAACTGCAGCTTTATCGATAATCTCGTTGATGCACAAGAGTTACTATGCAGAATTGTCTTTTACAACCTCAGTAACCTGCCGAAATTTGTCTGCTAACTCAAACTGTTTTATCGTTAGAATTTGGAAAAATGTCTAGTCATGTGGTTGTTGTGAGCCCAATACTGTTAGGATAAGGGGAGGAATGTTCTTCCCTTCCGAATGTCATTACCGTCCATCAATGAACACCTTTCAGCCCGGGGAAATGCGTTAAATGTCGCGATAATTGAATAGGGACAACGGGTACGATAGCTATGCGTCTGCACTGATGTTCCTCCGCAGCTATCTTCTCGCGGATAATTAACACAAAATTGGGAATCAATATTGTATTCTGGGAAGTATTCGTGCCTGACTCGTACATGAGTGTTGTGATGCATTATTGAGTTCTCATCATTAACCCTCAAATTTGTATAAGAAAATTTTTTATTTTCTTGTCGGAAATCTCCACTTACAGACCAAAAGAAGATTATTTTTTTAATTTATCACTGGAATGACTGGCTCGGTTATTGAGCCAGTGGTCAATCTTAACAAATCATCTTCTTCGTCTGTTAACGGACATTTCTCAGCTGTTAGAAGCCATTTTTTGGCCGACTTGCTTGTTAAAGGACTAATGCTGTGCATGATAAATTGGGATGATACAGTTTGATGGTGTGAGAATCACTTGTATCAAGCATTTATTCACTAGGATAACAAACCCTGACACTCCTAACTCGACAATATCCGTAATTAGTAGCAGTACATCTAATATAGATGAAACCTCACAACCTGGTAGTGGGTAATTATGTACAAATGTACACATGATTATTTTTGATGATTTCTGAAGTCATTTGTATGTTCCAAAATAGAGCTGAGATTTTGAATGAATGAAAAAAGGCCCAATGACCAAGTGCGCTTATACCATGGCATCCATCCATTGTCTGTCTATCCATCAATTGTTTTTTAAACAACCTCTTCTCAAGAACAACTAGGTCGAATTCAGTTGTATTTGGCAGGAAGCGACCTTAAGCTATGGAGATCTAAGTTTGTTCAAACAAAGCCGATTGGCCAATTTGGCTGGTGGCCATCTTGGATTTTGGCAAATGTTTTTTAATGTCTTTTAAAAATCTTCTCCAAAACCACTTGGGGATCGATTTAAAACTCAGGAAATGCCATCTAGGGCGACAGCTGAACCAAGTTTGTTCAAGGGAACTCAATTTGCCAAATAGTTTGGCGCCCATCTTGGATGACCTCATTTTCATAAAAATTACTTCTTCTTCAGAACCACTCAATGGTTAACAATGGCCCTATCAAAATCATAATGCAATAACCAGATAAATTTATTAGTTAAATGAGAACTTACCTGAAATTGGAAGTTAGATGTTTGACTGTAATTCTAGCCAATCTAGTGGTGATTGGCTAGAATTACAGTCAAACATCTAACTTCCACTTTCAGGTAAGGTCTTATTTAACTAATAAATTCTAGCCAATCACCACTCAGTCAGCCGGAGTTCCATGAGACTTCAAAGCTGTGGGTGCTATAAATTCCATGTAATGAATTGTTCACAATTATGATAATGTATGAACTGAACAATTAACAGATTTGATAATCATCCTTCTGAATGCTGACATCTTTCTAATATATTCAGCAGTTTGTTATAAGACTTTTAAACACTCATTATCAACCTTTTGTACAGATTTAAGTTATGGGATTTTCAAACCATCTCAATGGACAGCAAAAATGGTCTACTGCCATTTCTGTCTACTGTTTTGTCTATAGATATTTATATCAATCCATGCCAGTATCCTAGTTATTTTCAGCCCTCGATATATAGTGTCTCTACATACTGCCTTATCGTCTTCATGAATAATTATGTGTTATTATCTTTCTGAGATTCCTAATTCTCTCTAAATATGATGGCAATGCATTTAAAGTCATACACCTGGGAGAAATTGATTTATATGCAAGAAAAATAGTTGTGTTCTAATAATGATTGCTTAAAGTTCCTAAATTGATTCCTCAAGAGAGTATTGCATAAAAATATCAAGTATTTTAGTCAAAACTTTACTGAAATGCCAAATATAATTCTATCTGGCCGTAGTTGATATTTGAAGAATGATCCATTTAAAAAATCTTATCCTTAATTGATGACTCATAAATGGTTTGGTGAAGCCAACTTAAACCCAGAAAATGCAACACTGATAAGGTCATTGGTAAAAATATCCTTTCAAAACTTAATCCACATAGTAAGCATTATTTCTTTATTGATTCTCTCCATGAATTAACAACCAAAATTGTCTAGCCAGCAAGATCTTTATCATCTGAGGCTCTCTTGTATAAGAGGCTATTAACTAACAATATTTTGCTTAGTAGATGCACACTATCCTTATGTGTGAATGCCCCAAGATTGCCAATTCAAAAACAACATCTTATTAAATAGCAAAATCTGTTTCATGTATTTTCCAACTTGATGCTATGTTACTGTTTATGCTGCTTGATCCAATTCTACTCTTGTAGATTAACTCTAAGTAGAGGCAAGAAAGTGTAAACGACTATGGGTTAACTTCAAACCGATCTAATATAAAAAGCATCAATATTATAAGCTCCTGAGATGCATGTATTCAAGAAACATGTGGCTTAATCTGGAAATTAAGCCTAGAAGCGAACAAATCACAAAACTTCATTGTAAAGCTACTAGAGAAGTACACATACAACTCCGTGATATTCAATTTGCACTCATCATCAAATACTCTGGATTTTGTTATTTGCTATACAATTCATCTGACCAGTTGAATGAGCAACTGTAATTCATAAATTTCATCCTCTAAATCATAGCCAAATTTCTCTGGCTAGTCCATTACAACATTGTGAGGGAAGAGATTAACACAGATATAGTTAATGTCGCTACTATAGAAATATATATTCAGAGCCCAAACTTAGCACAAGCAACACTAAAGACTCTAAACACAACAATCGAGCTTTAATGCCCAGTACATTAATATGATACTGCATCGCCTTATTTCTCCATCTATCCCCTATAGAATGTGTATTCTTTTTCTGTGCGAGGTCAGTAGGTCAGTAAACACTACCCCCCCCCCTTCAGTTGACACATCAGTTGTTACATCATAAACGTTTTTCATGATTGAGTTGTGTGTCTGGCTTTTATTGAAATAATATCAATCCACCATGTAAACACAGAATGACCTGAATTTGACAATCACACATTTTTATCAAAACCATCTGACACCATTTCCAGGGATTCAGATTAGTCAGATTATCAGATACTCTAAAAGAATGAGAATTATTCTACAACTGAAAACCAACATGACCGTAAGTATTATACGTTTAGCATGTTAAGTTTCATATTTTTATGTTTCCAAATTTAATACTTTCGTAGCACTGCAAAAAATATTCTTGTCACTTAGATGCCAGCTCTTCTGACATGCGCACTGAATGTTTCAACTCATAGGTTGGACGAGAACTGGTATATTACAGATGAAACATCCAATGGCATAACCATCATCTTTTAATTGTTATATATAGTGGCACAACATGAATCATATGAATGTACATCATGAAACCAGTCATCAATATATCAATGTGCAATATGCTCCATTTATCTTAAATGAGCATATAACCGGTGTTAATAATAAAAGCTATATGTTATGCTGATGATAAGCCATCTGGCAAAACTACACATTGGAAAAATACATTATTCCATTCAACAAGCAATATTTGATATCTTACTGAAACAAGCACTAAGAAATATGCATGAAATATGCATTAGAAAGGCTCAACTGGGACAGCAGACAATTAGGCCTAATTAGAAAAGTAATTAATGCAATTATATCTATTTTGAAATGATGATATTCCTCTGCTCAATGCAGGGTAAAATTTACATATGTGCAAATGCAACCCTGCTTTTCGTCTTTGACAAATGCAAGAGATAAACAATCATCTGAATCTGAATGACCAGTGCATTTTATATTTGCTTGCTACAAGAAACACAACCTGATACTAAATGCAAGATAAAACTATCTGACATCCATTTTGCACATAATGGTCCTTGATACCAGTGCTCAGCTTTAAATTGTTGATCATAATGATAATATTGGGACGTATTTGATACCTGTATTGTTTGCAGTCATAGGCATCATCATGCAAAGGCCTTGATTTTTTAGAAAAGAATGTTATACCTTCTTGATACCTGTGCTGTTTGCAGTCATAGGCATCGCTGTGGTAAGGCCTTATCAAGAAAAGAATATGTTTTTGATACCTGGACTGTTTGCAATCATACATGTAGGCATCTCTGTTTATCAAGAAAAGAATATGTCCTTGACACCTGGACTGTTTGCGGTCATACCTGTAGGCATCTCTGTGGTAAGGCCTGATTTTAGGCCACTTTACCCTGAGTTCAAATGGCTTCCCCATTCAGGTGAAAGCGGGGCTCTGGTCTAAAAGAAATATTTGCCTCAGTTAGTCCTTTCACCGGCCTTGAGGATGAAATGGTTAGAAATAGTAATTGCCAGAAGCATGAAAACCAGTTGTTTGCACACCTAGACTTGGATCTGCCTATAGGTCACTGGCTACTTATTGCTCTTATTTATTTATTTCAATCTGTTACTCATATGGCCAGTGTATACAATTTGTGCTGCTAGCAGCAGCACATACCTAAGCTTTTGTAAGCCAGAATAGAACCAGTCTCCTGACATTAAACTTGTGAATTTCAGTGTTTACCAAGCAAAACTCTGAACAAATGCATTAATCATAGCTAATATTTTTGACATATTATTTATTGATAAAATCTCTTTTAGATTGTGGTGTTCTCCATAATGAGGTTACCACCACACTTATAGCAAGAGCATAGCAAACATTAACCCTTTGCATTTTAATGCCTTTAAATAGGGTTACTGAGAAGAGATTTACATTCTGGATTAACTTTGGTTATGACCAGCGACTGATATATGTGACGAGTTTCCCCTCTTATTTTTCATGTAGCATTGCTACATGTACTATGTTTAATAGAATGTTGGAAAGCCAGCCATCTAACTTCTAAGTTTGACATATTATTTCAGCACCATTAAATATAGCCAGATCCTGTATTGTAACATGATATTCACATATTCACCCCCTCCTCTCTCATTGTGTGAACATTAAGCTAATTTATATCACATGTTGGTATACACTCTGAACTCTCCTCTGTTGAAAAAATATCTATAAAACAATGTGTGACATTATCAGATGAAGCTTTCACTGCTGTTTAAGGACAAGGAAAGCTGAACATTTGCTCTGAATTACTAATGATAATAATAGATGATATTTAAAACACTGTATATCCCAATTCAGCTATCACAGTTGGCCAATTTACAGCTGTGGTTTAATTGCTGATAGAGAAGATTTGCCTGTAGAAATTTAGCTTCAGCGATCGCTAGGAGTTTGCTCCTTCCCTCTGGCCGTGATAAGCAGTGCATGTACAGAGGACACTGGGGTCATTGGAATTTGTTCCTCTCCCATGCTAGATTGTATTGGGATCATTTGAAGTGTACTTCATCACCCTTGCACAGATAAGCTGGGTCAGCAATTTATTGCCCACATATGACACAAATCACTCTAAACTGCTGCTCTGCATCTAAAATGGCAGCTGGTTCTTGTCTATCAGCCATGTGCTAAAACTTAATTTACTCTAAAACACTTCAAATCACACAAAACACTAAAAGCTTTTGACTTGAATTAACAACTTTCACAACTTGTTATCACTATCTTATTATATATCACAAATTAATAACAGAAAATGCTAATTTTTCAGATTAATAGGCATTTTGTTTACAAATAACTGATCTGATTAAAAGCCATAAGCACAATGATCTCAGCAAGTCATGACAGTCTCTCGTGGAACTCCGGCTGACTGAGTGGTGATTGGCTAGAATTCCCTTTGAATGAGCACACTGATTTAAATCATTTAATGAGAGTGACTATGTCTGGACTACTCAGACTCCTGAAATATATTAAAAACTATGGAACTTCAGAACTGTTATCGAGAAGTAAAGATTTAATGATTTTCAAAGGTTATTAACACTTTAACACTCATATCAGCGAAAAGCGGCTTCTGCAGTGGTCTTGAGAAATGTCCATTTGCAGACCAAAACAAGACTATTTTTGAAAATTTACCACAGGAATGACTGGCTCGATAAGTGAGCCAGTCATTTCAGTGATAAATTAAAAAAAATTGTCTTCTCTTGGTCTGCAAATGGACATTTTCTATGAGAAAACTGAAATTTTCTTGAATAAATTTGAGATTAATTGCAACGGTTAATGAATGGGACACTAGCTTGGACAAATTTTAATAGTATGGAGGGAGTGGAAATGTGTGATTGCATGTATATAAAGGTACTGTTGGTAACATCACTATTCAGTCTGAACTGCTGATACAGTTTATTTGTGTCTATGGTAACAACAGCTTGCAGCAACATTGTTTCCTAAATGTAAATCAATTTTGTGGCTTCTTAACACTTTGAACCAGAATAATGAAATTTGTTTGATGCTTGTATGGCAGGAGAGATTTTACTATACATGAAAAATAAAAACATTTAGGAGGGAATCTGTATGCCACGTATAAATCCTGGATAAAACACTATGTGCCACAATCAACCTACGCATGAATGACCACAACAGCCATCTGGTGATTAGTGGCAGTTAGCAAGTCTTGAACGGTCTGAGCCAGTTGATGCATGCTGAAATAGTATAACAAAAGACATATAATTTTAAATGTTCTGGTTTAAATTGATAGTAGGCGTGTATGTGTACATTGACAGATTGTATGAAAGAAAATTTGGAAAAACTGTTGTCAAATGCCACCTGTCACTAGCATAAATTATATTTATATTATTCTTGTGACCATTGTGGAAACTTGTATAAAAATGACGGTTTTATATTGATTGAGGAGATCATTGGTGGGTGATGCCCACGAGAATACTGTCTGTATGCTGTTGTTAAATTTACATGAAGAAGAAAGATATATGATATAAAAACTTAGTGTTGTCAACTTGTTATGATGTTAAAAGTTAAAGCATAGCCTAATCTGAAAAGCTGTATGTTAGTCAATGAAGACAATTGTGTAGTCAGTCAGTCAGTCAGTCAGTGGAAGTCAATAATCTAGTCAGTCAGTCCGTCAATACCTCAGCCGGTCTGTTAATTAGTGAACCAACCATCCTGGAATATTCAAGTCTGGCAGTCAATCTGTCACTTATCACCGGTAATAGACAATTATATTCATCCATCAGTCAATCATTCCATTGTCAGCTCGATCAGTAGCTTCATCCCCCAAAGCTGTAGACACTTACATACATCTGTCCGACGAACATACCTCCATCTCTAGAACTAGACTGTACGCGATTAGATCATATACGAAACTTGCAATGACAAATCCCGGAGAAAATCACTTCTTTACGAAATAAAGTATATTTTGTTCAGTGTTTTGAGATTAATATGACTGTATAGGCAGCAATGGCTTCCAGTCAAACTATATTTAATATTCAATATTCACCAGTTTTCCTGTATGTTAGTGTCCTAGTTTAGATACAGGGAATGCAAAAAGGCTTATCTTCAAAAATATTCACCACATTATCTACATTTGCTGAAATTCAAATTCTGTGACAGTAGTGTTCAAGAGACAAAGAAAATAGATCTTTACATCAAGGGGATAAGTTTACAGCCTTTATCCCTCAAATTTTGTTCAAGAAAATTTCAATTTTCTCATAGAAAATGTCCATTTGCAGACCTGAAGAGAAGTCTATTTTTGACAATTTACTACTGGAATGACTGGCTCGGTTATCGAGCTAGTCATTTCAAAGGTAAATTTGCAAAAATAGGCTTTTTCATCTGCAAACGCACATTTTTCAAGACCAGCGCTGAAGCCTTTTTTGGCCGATATGAGTGTTAAAGGGTTAATCCCCTGTGAAGAAATACGTGCTGGTGGGGGATATATGATAGACGATACAATTATTTTATCTGATATTCATAAGCCTATTGTGATAAAAGTCAAAGTGAAATATTTGTGGAAAATTGTTCCGATGTATGTGTGTCTTAATGAGGCATATGAGATTGTCACGCTTTCAACAAAATATGCCTGATTAAAATAACTCGCTTCGCAACAAACAATTTGCCAATGTAATTTTGCTGACAAATTGCGCCAATATTCGCTTAAATTATCTATCATCCCATGCAACGAGGAGCTTTGCCTGGGGTTGTGAAATGTAGCAGAAACTAACATTACCATGTGGAAATGCCAAAGGTTGTCCAGGCGCTTTATACGCTGGACAAACTCACTAAAAAAGTAACAAGCGCGTCTAATAATATAAACAAGTGGAATAGCTTTTTTAAAAGACATTAAAAATAGCCATAGTTAGTTAATTTTGTCTCATAATGCAAGCTTGATCAATTTTATAAACACTAAAAAGTGATAACATGGCCTTGGAAATAAAAAATAACATCTACACTTTCTAATGAAGCCATCGATTCTGTCACTCACGTATCTAACGTCATATTCAAAATATGTCACTTGTTAGTCGTGGGCAGAATCAAATGACAAGTCTATAATGAAATTTATAAAGCTCTGTCAGCAACCATCTGAATTGTATGCATTTGGTGAGTTTAACACTCAAACTCATAAAAAATTGCTTCTGAAGTGGCCTTGAGAAATGTCCATTTGCAAACCAAGAGAGACTTAACTTTTGAAACTTTACTATTGGAATGACAGGCTCGAGCCGATAACCAAACCATTCATTTTGGTGCTAATTTTTCAAAAATAATTTCTTGATCTGAAAATAAGCCACCAGACAATAATTTCAATGGGTAATAACTCTGGACCTGCTGAATATTTTAGAAATAATTTGACTCAATGTTGTTGGGGGCTTTCAAAATATTCAGCATCTCCAGAGTTAAACAACACCATGGAAAATGTAGTCTGCAGAAATTCAGCGGGCATTACATTTAAAACCTATTTATTGCTGAAAGATTCTACATTTAAGGGACTATTAATATCATCTATCATTGTTACCCGCTGCTAGATACAATGGTTATTGTTAGCTTGTAGTGCTTATTCTTCTTCCCCCTCTTCATCTTGTTCCAATTCGTCTTCCTCCTTCATCTTCTTCTTTATCTTGTTTTTCTTCTTCCTGTTCTTCTTTTTCTTGTTTTTGTTGTTGTTGTTGGTGGTGTTATTATCCCCATTTTTTAAAAACGTTGGGGATGTTGTAATCGCCTCCGTCCATCTGTCCTGTCCATCCGTTCATCTGTCCATCACGCTAACTCCTCCCAAACCGTTGGGTGGAATTAAACCAAATGTGGTATGTGGGTTACCCATGGGAATGCGCTTTGCAAGACGACATTTAGATTAGGCTCCGCCCTCAAGAGGGCATGTCATGAGTCAAAAGGTCAAATTGAGTGTCCATCACACTAACTCCTCCCAAACTCTTGGGTGGAATTCAACCAAATTTGGTAAGTAGGTTACCCATAGGAATGCAGATTAGGCTCCACCCCCAAAGTGGCGTGGTAGGGGTCAAAAGGTAAAATTGATTATAATGCATCGCACCCCAAAGCATTGCGCGGAATTCAACCAAATTTGGTATGTGGGTTACTATTAGGAATGCGCTTTGCAAGACTAGATATAAATTAGGCTCCACCCTCAAGGGCGTGTGGCAGAGGTCAAAAGGTAAAATCAGTTGTAGCACAACTCCTCTGAAATCGTTAGACCGAACTGAACCAAATTTGATATCTGAGTTACCCATATGGTTGCAGAGTGCAGGGGGTAATTTAGATTTGGCACCAACCCCCCCCCCCCCCAGAGGGTGGGGAGAGGTCAAAAGGTCAAATTTTAACCTGCGGAAATTGATTGTAATGCATCTGCTCCGAAACCGTTGGACAGAATTCAACCAAATTTGGTCTGTGGGTTACCCATATCAATGTGGAGTAGATTTGGCCCCACCCCCAGGGGTGGGTCGAGGTGGCGTAAAAAAGTCAAAAAATTGATTGCAATACAACTCCTCTGACACTGTTCAACGGAATTCAACCAAATTTAGTATGTCAGTTACCCATATTATTGTGAAGTGGATGAGCACATTTATATTTGGCCCCGCCCCCAGGGGATAGGGTCAAAAGGTCATGAAATTGATTGTAATGCAACTCCTCTGAAATCGTTAGATGGAACTCAACCAATTTTGATATGAGTTACCCATATGATTGTAGAGTGCAAGAGGCCATTTAGATTTGGCTCCGCCCCAGGGGGTGGAAGAGGGGTCAAAAGGTCCAATTTTAACCTGCGGAAATTGATTTAACACATCTCCGGAACCTTTGGATGGAATTCAACCAAATGTGGTATGTGAGTTATCCATACCAATGTGGAGTGGACGAGCACATTTACATTTTGACCCACCCCCAGGGGTCGGGGATGGGGTCAAAAGGCCATGAAATTGATTGTAATGCAACTCCTCTGACACTATTGCACGAAATTCAGCCAAATTTGGTATGTGAGTTGCCCATATGTTTGCGGAGTACCAAAGGACATTTACATTTGGCTCCGCCCCCTGGGTGGGTTGTGGAATGTGTAAAATGTTCAAAGCGGTGAACGAAGGGATTTGTGATGATGCATCATCAACCGATCAATCAAGTTGTTATTGTTGTTGTTCCTCTTCTTCTTCATGTTCTTCTTCTTTTCCTTCTTCTTCTTCCTGTTCTTCTTTTTCTTCTTGTTCTTGTACTTCAAATATCTTTCAATAACTCTGGATCTTCTCCAAACTTGGGTGGAAGCATGCTTGTAGGGGTACAAAATACGTATCTCAATTATGGTGTGAAATGCTAAGAGCAACAGCAACAGCTTTCAGCAACATTGTTTTTTTAAAATGGAATCATTTGACTAATTTGTCAATAACTCTGGTTCGGTTGGAATGATTTTTTCCCAAAAATTTGTGATGTTAGTCTGTTGGCTTCCGAAGACATGTGCCAATTTTGTGATCAATTGCTAAAACACAACAGCAACAACTGTCATTTACTTTGTTTCCAAAATAGATACATTAACCTTACAACGACTCGATTGAGACATGTATCAATGATGCTGGTGTTAGACAAATTTGTTAAGATTGAATGCATCCATGCTGACATACAATGTGGGTGGAATGCTACTAAAAGTTGATCAATGAATTTCTGTTTCTGACCAATAAAGCAATTTTCGTTTCAGGGTTACATGGCCAGGTTCAGAAACCGATGATTAGAATTCAGGGTATTGTTACCTTGAACAAGTACTGTCTAGCATGGCTCTATAAAAGCATATGCCATTTCCATTAGGTTCTTAATCAGAGTACATTGATGTATTGTTTGCGATCCTAACTATAAACAGCAAGTACAGAGGCTAGCTTTTATCCATTTGCATAATGGTCAAAATTGGTCAAACAAAACTATCTCAAGGAGCATATCCAATTTGACACATCAAGAAATTATAATTTCAGAAAATACACTGCTGGAATGGACTTTTCCAGTTTATCCATCATGCATACAATGTCAATCAACTAGGATGATGTCATAATCAATGATGTCATAAATGACGTAGATAAGTTCATCACGAATGCTTAATTGATAATGAACTAATCGTTGTTGTACGAATTGTATGTCTACTATTTAATAAACATGCTGTTGAATATTTTGAAACTAATTTGACTGGGTGCTGTTGTTTCATAATATTCAACAACTTAGCTGAGTGTATAATCTTCTTGAGATTGAGAGTGCAGAGATTGATTGATCACACAGGAAAAGTGTGGGTGGAGCTTAGCTAGAGATGGGCGGGGGCATAGCTAAAACTGGATTCCTCAATTAACTACCTCACTAGCAAGTCGGTAAGTTGCAGTGATATGTTTTCTAATATATTCTTTTATTGGCCCTCAAATGTATATTTCTCAAGACCATTAAACGGTTAACTACATATTTATGTGAATGATATATGGGCTTTTTTTTAAAACAATGACTGTCCAGTCGCAAAAACCTGTAGTGACTAAATTTGTTCAAAAAATTAGAAAATTTACTTGTTGAAGGTCCATTTGCAGGCCAAGTGAAGACTATTTTGGGGAATTTATCACTGGAATGACTGGCTCGGTTATCAAGCCAGTCATTCCAGTGGTAAATTTTCCAAAATAGTCTTCTCTTAGCCTGCAAATGGACCTTCCCTGAGACCACTACAGAGGATGGTTTTGGTCGGCTTCGTCTTGAAAGGGTTAATGGTCACTTAATATACAGGTGTAATTGGATTACTGGTGCCACTTAGTATTGAATATTTTCAACATGGTTGCTGAGGTTTCACTGTCCTTGATTTGAATTTATTGACTCAACCTTCTCACCGTCTATTTCATTACGCTTAGCAACACTCCTATTATTACCAGTCTGGTGTCAGTCTATTACAAGATTATTGCCAGTGTGAAGCCAGCCTGATGTCATCCTATTGTTAGATCTGGTAATGAACTGGTAGAATATTGTCAGGTGATTGATTACCAGTGTATTGCCAGGCTATTGTCAGATATCACCTGTGCCAATAAATACTTAAATTTTAATATTATATTCAGTTTGTGCAGGTGTAAACCACATTAACCCGTTAATGGTCAAATTTGGTCAAGAAAATTTAAATATTTGCCTATTGAATGTCGATTTACAGACCAAGAGAATAAATTTTTTGAAGATTTATCACTGGAATGACTCGCTCAGTTATCGAGGCAGTCATTAAAGTGGTAAATTTAAAAAAATTTGTTTTTGATAGACCTGTTAATTGGACATTCCACAAGACCATAACAGAGGCTGGTTTTGGCCGGCATGACAATTAAAGGGTTAAGAGCGACAAAAATCTAATTTTCTCTGTAAACTTCAGTAAGCTTACATTTCCTTTTCAAGGAAATGGGTCTGACAACAGACTGACAATACACTGGTAATATATTAACATCTGATTTTAATCTGGTTACACACTGACAATAGTTTGATCATCTGACAATAGCCTGGTAATAAATTGGAACTTTTTCAGCCTATTGCCAGATATATTACCAGTATATTGTCAGACACATCTAGAAACAATTTCTTGCCAGCTAACTGACAACAAACCGACAAAACAATGACAATGCACAAGCACGAATATATCGCCTGTATTATTTTATATTGCTCATCTAATATAAGATTCCTGTCAGTCTATTACCAGCTTCCTACCTGTTTATATTCAGCCCTCATATACATATGATTCCACAACATGACTTTTGAAGGTCGCTATCTTGGATGTTGTGCTATTTGTATTGTCGGCTTGATAACATGCACATTTTTACTTAGGTTACTGAAACCAAGAAGGGTTGCATTCTGTAGACTAGTTTATACCATGGTATAACTTTTGGCTCAACATTTTAGGTCAAAATGGCAACCAGAACATTGTAAAATTCATAGTCAAAAATGTAATATCAGTAAATTTATGGTAGTCACCTTTTTTGTACTAAATGTGCATCCATAATCTGTGTTTCCAGATTGTATTACATGGTAAGAATTATAAACACTAGTAAATGCTATTAGAATTCTTAATGCACCAATGGAATGTCACCAGTTAATCTCCTCGTAGCGAGATTTTATTTATTTATCTTTTAAATCTTATGAGTAAATGGCAGCGGGTTGGGAGCAAATTTAAAAATCAAACATGCTGCAAACGCATGTGAATATTGGAAATAGCTGCATAAATAACAAATTAAATATGAAATTGGGAATCCTAAGTTTTTTATGATGATATTTTATAAACACAGCAGATTTTTACGAGAATTTATTGATCAAAACTGACTAAAACATAGAACAAACTTGATTATCTTATAAATTTTTTTGCAAAGATATGTAAGGATTATAGCTGATTAGTGGCATTCATGCTCAGTTACAAATTGTCCACTAAAATATGGAACAGACTTGATCAATTTGCGAAGAATATTAAGGTAACCAGGGTTTGTTTTGATTGATTGAGTTTCTAGCGATTAACTATAAATATTCTTCACTAGAGTGACAACAACACAGTTTTAACTTGTAATTTGTTTTTCAACTTCAATCAATCCAGTAATAACTTTACATAATAATTTTTCACTTAAAACCTATTGTTGACTATCAGCAAATTTACAAAACTTTATCTCCATAACTTTCTATTTAACAGCCTTGCTCACATTCCAAGCTCTCATTCTCTCGTTTCTTGCATAGATATTCATTCCACATATTTATATCATACTCAGTTTCCAGGCAAACAAATATTCTACATTATAACATTTCACACGGTTTCCAGGCAAACAAATATTCTACATTATAACATTTCACTCGGTTTCCAGGCAAACAAATATTCTACATTATAACATTTCACTCGGTTTCCAGGCAAACAAATATTCTACATTATAACATTTCACTCGGTTTCCAGGCAAACAAATATTCTACATTATAACATTTCACTCGGTTTCCAGGCAAACAAATATTCTACATTATAACATTTCTGTTCAATCATGAAACATGAATATTACAGCAATACATTAACACAATCCTAGATAATATCAAACTTAAACCTCATGTAGCTACTTAACCATTGTAATGATAAATTTACTGATTTAAGTATTATTAGCTCACCTGGCCCGAGTGGCCAAGTGAGCTTATGCCGTGGCGACCATCCGTCATCCGTCCGTCTGTCAACTTTTGCTTTAAGACATTACTCATTAACCGCTTTGGCGATTTCAACCAAATTTGGCTGGAAGTACCCTATGGTCATAGGCTCCAGAACTTCCATTCCGAATTTTGATTCATCAATTTTTTGGGTGAAAATCCTAGCTTTTATGAAAAAAGTACCTGAAATTGTCAAAATGCTTCTTCTCCTTACCAGTTTCAGCGATTTCAACCAAATTAGGCTGACAGGATCCTATGGCCATAGACTCTAGAACATTCATTTAGAATTTTTTTTCATCAATTTTTTGCACGAAAATCTTAGATTTTATGAAAAATGTACCGGAAATTGTCAAATTGCCTCCTTAGCTGCTTGACATATTTCAACCAAATTTCACTAATGGTGGTAGGCTCTAGAAATTCTATTCAGAATTTTGATTGATCAATTTTTTGGGTGAAAATCTTAGATTTTATGAAAAATTTATCAGAAATTGTCAAAACGTTGCCTCTCCTTAGTTACTTGACATATTTCAAACAAATTTGGCTAGAGTGTAGACTAGAATTTCTATTCAGAATTTTGATTGCTACATTTGTAGGGTGGCCATCTTGGATTTTCCTAAAATTATCCATCATATCTATTTAAATGCAAATGGTTCAAATGCTAATGGTCCAGGTGGGCACAATAGGCCCATGTAATTGTTTACAGACAGACTGATCAGCTGCCATACTGATTCCATTTAAGATTGTTAATATTTGGTTTTAGCAGCAGTATAATGGTTAAATCTCTTTAAAATATATCCACATATGAGAATTAACCCTTTCATTTCAGTGCTGTATTAATTGTATTTGCATTTTATTACAGTCATACATTGCAACTACTGAATATTTTGCAAATAATTTAACAGAAAATGACTGCTCTTTCTGGCAGCAACAACTCAATCATATCATTTCCCAAATATTCAGCAGAATAATTATGACATCATAAATTGCAATACATATATGATGTAAGGCTCAAAGGGTTAATACACTCCTGTGCTGGTTGTATGGTTCTTGAAATGCACTGATTTGATTAATGACTTAGCAGCTGGCTGCCTGTAGGCCCAGCTACTCAACAATTAAACAGTTCAATAATCGCTGGTAATAACTCCTTATACAAGGTATTGTTCCTTGATTAGCCGCTTAGTGGCACTGATTTCAAACTGGTATAGAATGTTTGTGATTTAGACACACACAATGTTTTTTTAATAAAATTATTATTACATTTAAATAAAACAATATCATAATACACAGTGAAATATTTCCTGGGCACAATAATATCCAATCATAAGCAAGTATTATATAGCTGCTGGCTGATTAGCTGCATTCATGTGCTGCTACTAATTTTCGTTCATTTAAAAGTTACGTTTTGGACTTTGGTCATTTGTCAAATTTTTGCCTGCGTATAATTGACCCAAAAATACATTAATCTGCATGTTTCATATTGAGCGTCCTTGAGGTAGCAGTTTCTTATTACTTCATGGTTGGCATTTAATAATCAAATTTGATCAAGAGAATTAAAATTTTGTCATAGAAAATGTTTATTTGCTTGCCAAAAAAAATACCTTTTTAAATTTAACACTATTTTAAATTTACCACTGTATATGACTGGCACCTTTGTCAGTCATTCAAGTGGTAAATTTGACAAAATAATCTTATGGCCAGCAACTGGCCATTTCTCAAGACCACTACAAGGTCTAACTTTTTGGCCAGCTTGACCATTAAAGGACGAAATAGTTAATGAGCTCTGATCAGATTATAAAATATTGATGTACAAATAACATTTTTCATGTCACGTGAAGCAAGGGAGATAATTATGTTTATCGACAAATAGGTTTTTTTCAACCGCTAAATGATGGACAGCGTTTGTGCAGAAAATTAAAATTTCTGCTTAGTAAATATTCATTTTCAGGCAAGAGAAATCTATTTCTGAAATATTACCACTGGAATGACTGGCCAGCTTGGCCATTAAATGGTTAAAGGGCTACACTTCTCTCTGATTTAGCTCATTCATTACGGATATACACAGTTACGTCAAGGGTTGTCATCTAATAGATAGTTATTGCTCAGCGTAGTCAAGAGTTCACCCATTGATCGTATAGCCAATCAATGCTTGGCGTACATTATAATTGATTTCTGTTAATAATCTTAGCGCTGACCGGTCAGCCATCTCATTAGATGCGAGCAATTGGATTATTGACAATCACAATGGTATTTAGGCACTGGTATAAGTATGTGATGAAAAGCACTCCCGCCAACTTGGAAATTAAGCATACAAGCTGATATTTGTTGGGCGTTAGGGTGGGAATGTGGGAGTCTTTGTCTTAATGATCTATCATAATCCATCATAATCATCCGTGGTCATTTCCTTGATTAATTAAGCTAACTGACCCCTTTAATTCTGAGCAACCAGGAAGATATCGCATTGAGAAAGTTAAATATCATCTGAGGAAACGTGCCAGACTAATCGCAAATATAATTACAGGGATTTACAAAGACATGATGAATTGGCTATAGAAGTCATTGACAGCTTTGGCTCATATCTATAATCTTATGACCTATTGTGCTTTATATAGATCTTGAGGTGGGCGGGCAAACAGAAATTAAATAAAATAGATCACCGTGATCTGTTTATGGTCAAAATATAGCTTCTCTCATAGAAAGCTTAATTAGACAGGCTAGAAAATATTTAATACCAGTGGAATGACTGGCTTGTTTATTGAGTTTTTTACCATTTGCTTTTCTCCTTGGCTTGAATATAGACATTTCTCTAGGACATTGTGGAATCTACTTTTGCCAGCATGGCCATTGTCATGATAGAGTGTTTAATGACTGCATCGATTTAGCTACTAAACACTCCCACACACATTCACACGCACGCACGCACACACCCATGTGCATGTAAGCAGATATATATAATAATTAATTTGCGTGAGAATGCATGCATCCATCTGTGATGTAGTTTCAATACATTTTCACATGTAATCACCAAGGTAGGTTGCTTTTTAAAATATGTCAGCCCGACCTAAGTTTAATTTAGCTGATGATCAAAGAAAGGTTTTTCGCATAGTATCACCAACTTCGGATATCACTACATAGTGTATACTAAAAGTGTATCACATATCAAAAGTGTTTAAGTTTGCCCACTTTTTGTGTCTCATTCAAACATCAAAAAGAAATTCAGTCGGCGACGTCTTAAAGGTGCATCGTGATTGAAAGCCAACATTGCTGCTTGCAGCCATATCTTTATTTGCATCTGGACAGTGTACATGATTAATCTAGATGCAAATATATTGTTACCTAGTTATTCAAAATTATACAATTCCTAGCAACCCAAAGCTAATTTATTGACTCAGAAATTATTTGCTGTGTTCACCTAACAGCCACACTGCTGGGTACTGTGTGCCTTTTTGGTCTCCGAGAACCTGCGAGCTCTTGGTCATGAGAATGCTATGGATATGAGTTCTAGTTCTCGGTCTCTTCATGGTCAGCTTGAGTTGTTTAATTGGCATCGCCTTGTGTACATTTCATTTTCTCCAGCATTTTTCTGATGTTAGATATTGAGGTTGTCCAATCTTAAATCATGTGGTGTGTGTGTTCACTGCATCCTCCGTATTTTGGTGTGTCATGGTGAGTGTGTGTCATCCACATTAAGCCGTGTCACATCATTTCTGCAGAAATAATGTTGTATGGCTTTATGTGGATGACATACTCACCATGACACACCAAAATACAAACACTGCAGGTGCAGAGATCAATATTCTTCACACACAAAATGCTCCATGTACAGATTGAACATATTGGGTGTGATGAAGGATTCTGTGGTTGCACCTGTGTTTCTGTACATTACAACTATCCATTCTACATAAAGTATCCATGGTTGAGACATAATTCCAGAAGATCTATAATTTCCAGCTGACATTTGTCTTGTAGTGTGTTATTTCACTCTAATCGAGCCCGCATGATTGTTGTTATTACATGACAACCTACCTCCACATATTACTATATATCTCTTTCCTTCTCGGAAGGGATGATTAATAGGAAGAATTTTTCACTCACTTTCTGCTGGGTATTGTGATTGTTGAATAACTGAAGACTCCTTCAGGTATCTCTACTCTCTCCATATGTATGAGAATCCTAATAATCCGCTTGAATACTGGAGCTCAATAGATTGGCATTCGCAGGGTTAATGAACAATACCCATAGCCAGCGCTAGATGACACTTCTGTAAACAATGCATATGATTGGCTTACAGCAATGACATGTGCATTGATGACTTCATTCTAGTTTCCTACTTGGTAGAGAATGTTGGAAAGTTTGAAAAAATCTCACAAAATATAGAGTTCTGTCTGATATTTTGGAGGATTTACTTCGTCATTATGTTGGATAAAGTCCAGAAGTCATCCAAGATGAGTAGTTTGAGGGTTTTATAAGTTTTACAAGTGGTATAAAATCTGTAATCGTTTTTTCTGATTAACGTTATGGTTGACAAAGAATAATGCACTGAGTACCTGTTAAGGCTCATAGTAAGCACCTTAGGCTCCTTTAGTTAAATCTGAAGCACGTTAAAGTGCTGTTGTCACATATTTTCATGTTTTATCTCTACTCTCAAAAGAAACTTATGTATATATTCTATCTTAGTAGAGAAGATAGATTATTTATACGCTGAATCTGGAGACACTAAGTCATTAAAATTGCTATATTTATGTCTTATAGTCGTTGAGTATAAGATAATTTGGATTATTTTAAAAATATTAACTTAAATATGCTTATTAAAAGTTAACCGTTTGCAGTTAGTTGTTCTAACTTAGCATCTCCTAGAGCTGCTGCTCTATGAAGTTTTTATATCTTACGATTCAGATAAAGGATCCCCAAAGATGCATAAATCATTCAATCAAATGCTCATCAGGAAAATGCCATCACTTTATGAAGGTGAACATTCTGGCCATGTTTGTGTCAGTTGTACCACATGCTCTTTGAAGAAGGGTTGTTTGATATGTGAGGCTTGGCCAGAGGCTTGTAGATTTGCATTTTTCAAATCGTCTAAATCAAGTGACAAAAATTTGCTTAAGAAATCAGAATTGAAATCAGCTTCTATCTCTAAGACCCCAAGATCTGAGACTGAATCTACGAGTGACTCATCAAATTTGTTCAGAATAGTTCAGTTGATAGAATGCCTGAAAAAGCAGGTTTCTAAAATTGATCATTCCATTGATGACAGAATTTCAAAGGCCATTTCAGGACGCATGGACTGAATTCCTTCACAAGTAAATGTTGTTGAAAGTGAAGTAATTAAGGCCAGTGTCCTGAATAAATGCTTAATTGTAGGGTCTCTGAAATCAAGTTTAACATTGTTTCTGCTTTAAACAGGCTAGAAAAGATCACTGGTCACATCTAAAGGAAAATCAGTGCCTCAGATTTTGGTTCCAGTGAGTGTGGCAAGTCAGAGCATTCAGGCTCGGCAAAAATTCTTCAGGATTCAGGATCGTCATTTATGCATCATGTGATTTCTAGGGCTGGGTCGGAGCAGTTTCTTCCTGACCATATGCGGGTGTTGACGCATACGACTAGTTCATTATCTTTCATCCTCGGACCCGGATTTTTCCACCAGGTCTGGGTCTTGCATTGCAATTAGGTGTTGTTAGGCCTTCAGTTCTGGATTCAGGATTTTTTCCCGGTTCGAGTCAAGTTTTTCTGACTGCACCATCTAGGGCCCCCATTTTAGCTCAGGATTCAGAGCTGGGGGATTCTCGGCCACCGGCATGTCAAAGAAAGTGTCATGTTCAATTTCTTCCTGCCCCTATGCAGGTGATGACGCATACGACTAATTCATTATCTTCAATGTCTGCTTCAAAAGTGGCATACTCTATGGATTTCAGGACAACAGTAGTTCAAGTCATGTCAAATGCTCTACCATCTACTAAACCAGTATCTTCTTATACAGTTTTGGCAGTTTGTCTGGGTCAGATTCCGGGTCCATATTTATTACCAGACCCGGACTTTGGCCTTGGGTTTAGCCGGCTTGGACTTACAGGGATAGGACTGGTTCTCAGGGACAGATCTGGGTTGTTCTTCATCATCAGACGTTAAAGTTTCATCCTCGGACCCATTTTTTTGCCACCAGGTCTGGGTCTTGCATTGCAATCAGATATTGTTAGGCCTTCGGTTCCAGCTTCAGGATTTTTTCTGGGTTCGGGTCAGGTTTTTCTGACTCCGGCATCAAGAGCCCCCATTGTAGCTTGGGATTCAGAGCTGGGGGATTCTTGGCCACTGGCATGTCAAAGAAAGTGTTCAGTTAGAGATTTTGGTCCTTCCTCATCAAAATTCTCGCATTCAGCCCTGTCCCAGGTCCCTTTTGGGTTCCAGAGTTGGGCAAGGATCCTCAGTCATCTATTGGATGTAATATATTTCCTTTATTGCACTCTGAGGATTTTTCAAGCCATTCTTTGGGCCCACTCTGGGGATTCTACAAGCTATCTTGAATCGGATCTAAGTTCGGGCCCATGTATCTTTTCAGTTCTGGATAAGGACCTGGATTCACATTCATCTAGTTTGCATTTAGATAATCAGGATAGTTATTCAGCCCAGCCGGAGTCTTTGGGTCCCGCCATGCGTAAATCACAGAATAAAGTGTCTAGACAATAACTGAACTATCCATCAAAATTGTACCGAGGTGTTACTGAGGAGGGCTCAAATTCTTACAGGACCTTGAGCTCTCAGAGTGCACCTTCTGTCAATCTTTCTCCTCATTCTTCACTTGGTGGTCAATCCAATTTTGTTCCTCCATCTCAAGGTGATCAAGATCAGTTTATTTCTTCACAAAATTCTAATCCGTCTTCAGATTTAGAGTCTATGGGTCATAGATTTAAGGATCAAGTGGTTTGCTACCTCTGTATGCATGCTGTAATGTTGTATGAGTTGAGGTTTTGTGACAGCAGACAAGTTCATCATGGCAGACATCCCATGCATTACAGGGTTGTCTGAATGACTTGAGCATTCAAATCACATGGAGTTATGGTTCACCATAAGCCTGTCACTCTTTAGGATCAAAATGCATAAAGGCAAGATACACTGAATGGTCTACCAGGTAAATTGTGATGAGTGTGAGGAGAGCTATGTCACAGCTATGTGAGGTAAATTGGCAGATCATTAGACATGCGGGTCAAAGAACACCAGTCCTGAGCATCATCTGCAACATATGAACAGTTGAGTGAGCATGTACAAAATATAAATAAGGAAAGCATAAAAAAACATAAGGTGCACAAGGCAGTACACATCAAACATCTTAAGGAGATTATGACTAGACACCTTGGATTAGAATTCCTACACATTTATAACACTACGGATCTCTCACGATCTCACTGAGTCTCAACGAATAGGGCCCATCAGAGATCAGTGTGGCTGATGAAGCTCAGGTGATCTGAACAAAATATTCCAAATGAATTACCCTGCTGAGAATAAATCCAGGCTTTTGCTCCAAAACTTGGATATCCTGGGGTATCCTGGCATTTCCGAGCTCTTAAAGCCAGGAACTTTCTTGTCTGTAATATCCTGGCATATCCCAGCTTCCAAAGCTAGGAAAAGCCAGTACTGAAAGCATTAATAACATTCTGGACTTATCCAGGCTCTCAAAAGCCTGGAATAGCTGGAAAGAGCCCAGACAGAAAGTGGCAAATGAATAAGGCAGGAAAAGCCGGAAGAGCCAGGAATGTTAGAAATGTATATAAATTTGATAAAGTGAAAAAGTCTTAGCCTTTAGTTAGAGCTAGGATATGCCCAGAAATTTGTTATTTGACAAGAATGCTGTTGGATAGAATACTTAGCACTAGTAACCATATAATGGAATTAGACCTATATTGGAAGGTATGTATTTATTGCTTAGTTGAAATGTATTAGCTGTGTTACCAGTTTTGGTTCAACTTTTTACACTCTATCTATTGTAATGCAGTGACAAGGCTTTCTAACACATAATGTGTTAATAATCTCTGGTTATAGCATGCATAACAAACAGGGTATCATATATACAGTGTATATATGCAGTGTTAATGCCTTGCTGAAATTGAATTAGCTATCATTTATTAGCTCACCTGGTGCCTAATAATATTATTGTCTTTAATTTTTGCCCTGAAAGTAGAAGGCCATTATAGAACATTCTTTAGCTAATTTGAGCTATCAGATCCAGATCACAGGGTAATTTGAGGAGTAAGATTTTCTATATAGCCAGCCCACCCCAGATTGCAGAGGATGCCTGAATAGGTGTCCCTGTTCTGTCCTGGACTGCAGTCGGATTCCTAAGATGCAGAATGTGTGAGTGACACATCAAAATTTGTCAAGAAAATCAAAATAGTCTCTTTTTGAATGACCATTTGCAGGTCAAGAGATGAGTATTTTGTAAAATTTACCAATAAAATGACTGGGTGGATTATCGAGCCAAGCATTTAAGTCATACATTTCCAAAAATAGTTCTCTATTGGCCTGGCTAATATCCAAGCTATTCCTGGCATATCCGAGCTATTCCTGACTTATCCAAGCTATTCCTTGCTTATCCGAGCTATTCCTGGCTTTACTAGGCTACTCCAAGCTTTTCCAGGCTATTCTGCACTTCTAAGCAAAATTTAGTCCGGGCTATTCCAAGCTATTCTGAGCTTGCACAGCCATTAAAGGTACAGGCTTTTCCTGGCTATTCCGAGAAAATAGTCCGGGCTATCCAAGCTATTCCAACCTTAGATGATCCAGGCTTTTCCGGGCTAATCCTGTTCAAATACCATCGTGGCTAATCCAAGCTTTAAATGCCAGGATATCCCAGGAATTCCTAGCATCAACTCAGGCTAATCTTAGCTTTTATTGCCTGGATATCCAGCCTTTTTTCACAAGGGCAATAAACTATCTTTGAAGCATTTTAAGATATCTAATGATTACTCTACTTTGTCATTATCAAGTTGCTTATATTCTATGACGTTTTTGTCCTGGCAAACATATTTCTCAGAATTATTATTATGAACGCGACATCAGACTATTGTTTCTATTGTTAACATGTTATGTGAATTCACGTTCACTGATGGAAATGAATGATGTGACGATATTGCAGCAAAAATTATGTCATTTATCAACGCCATCACTTGATATATAGCAATTTATTTCATTGCATTGGAAGCCAAACAATGGCGCATCTATTACACTGAAGAGGATTGTTACATAACTACAAACAATAGCTTCATTTTCGCTACTAATTTTGAACAAAATTTGGCTAACAATGATTGCTATCAGTTAATAAAACTACTTTCAGATTATTCAACAATTCATATTTATGTCACTGAAAACCTATCTAGCAACTATACTTTTGGATCAGAATGAAATAGGTTAATAACAAAACATTCTATTCTTAGTAAATGTGTAAATGCAATATTATATGCCATAGCTAAATATATTAACATGATTGAAACCATATATTATCCAGTATCGTGATTAAAAATTGTATTTCTGTATGGGCCTAAATTAGTTAATCACCACCTCATGACACGTTCTGTATTCAGCATCATGTTACTGAGATAAATATAGTGCATAATACCTAATATACTCAGATGTGATTATTGCTTGGCAAAAGGGCACTTCACGCCTACGGTATAAATACAATAATGCTTGGCACGATTCAGGCAAAAACTACTATAAGGCCAGTTCAATTTAATTACAAATATTTCTTCACAAAGCTCAAGATTGAAATGGAACATAGAGGGATCAATTTCTAGCTCTGCCCTGCCAATTTCTAACTAAGCTCTGCCCACTTTTCTGCTAGTTCTAATAGATTTATATACTTTGAATCCTAAATTCTCAGAATCCCATTTTCAAGGTAACTATACAGGTAAGCTGTTGAATATTTTGAAACTCATTTGACTGGATGCTGTTGGTGCCTAGGGCAGCAACAGCATCCATTCAAATTAGTTTCAAAATAGTGAACAGAATGTTTATTAAATAGTAAAGAAATACAATTCCTACATGTCACAGAATTTTGGATGTTCGTTAGATATGTCACTTTGTGTTGTGATGTCCGCCTACAGATGTTGTAATTATTTATGATATCATATACTTGAGTGCCAGATCGGATCCATCGTTTAATAATAAAAGTAATAGCGCAAATGAACTGGTTAAACTAAATGTGTGTGGAGGTATTATAACGATCGACTATGACGAAGCTGTATCTATACACATACAACATACATCATGTGTGCCAACACTGGACATGCTGGGAAATACCGATTAATTTGATAGAGCCAGCCAATCAAACATATTTGGACAATGGAGGGATCAGATCTGTCACTCAGCTCTCTGACGTTATAATAAAAATATGTCTATTGTTAGCCTACCGTGTGTCAGAATCAAATCATGTAGGTTTGACATAAATGGGGCATTGAAGGTCTGACTGTAACTATCGGAATTGTCTGTCTTTGTTGAATTTACAATTTAATAAAAATTATGTTGAATATTTTGAAACTAATTTGACTGGGAGTTGTTGTTGCTACATCAACAGCATGCTCCAGCTCAAATTAATTTCAAAATATTCAACAGCTTTCCTGCAAAGTTACCTTGAAATAGTGATTCTTGGAATTCAGGTTTCAAAATGTTAAAATCGATTCAAGGGCGCATATAGCATCAGAGGATATAAATTGCTGTGTGAATGTATGTGATTGGCTACTGGGTTAAAACCTGTCAGCCAATGGATGGATACAATCTGTCTTTTAACTTTTTTTAACCCTTTAACCATCGAATTTGTTCACAATTTTTTTAATTTTCTCATAGTAAATGTCCATTTGCAGACCAAGAGAAGACTTTGAAATTTACCACTGGAATGACTGGCTCGCTTATCGAGCCAGTTATTCCAGTGGTAAATTTTCCAAAAATAGTATTCTCTTGGTCTGCAAATGGACATTTTTCAAGACCACTGTGCACAGAAGCAATTGTTGGCTCATGTGAATGTTAAACGGTTAAGAATATGACACCATGCTCAATTACATCAGATGTATGGTGACACCACAATACATACTGATGTATCTATCTCCGTCATGAACATTAAAAAGTCTGTCGCGTGTACGAATTGTGTATCTTTGATGGATTTACTGTTGAATAAACTAATTTGCCTGGGCACTACTGCTGCCACAGCACCCAGTCAAATTAGTTCCAATATGCTCATCAACTTACCTGTATATAAATTGATCCCAATACATGTAAAATGTGGATGGAGCTTAGATAGAAATCAGTGGGGCTAAGCTAGAAATGGCTCCCTCTATCACAGCCTAATTGTCATACCAGACAATGGGATTCCTTACTCGGACAATATAACATCACATAAATCAGGTTTTCTGCCTGCTAATGTGGGTGCTTACACTCCACTAATGAGCTAGACTGGGTCATGACCCAACTGGTCTCTGAAGCAGAGTCTGTGTAGCAGTCTAGGAACCTGATTCGTTTCCAGAACACAACTTTACCATGATTCACATAAAATTTGCTACATTTGTCTCTTGGTAACATAACATGAGTTCCATTTCTGGAAAGTTCATGTGCTTTCATAAGAATTGTATTCCAGGACAAACTTACGATTTGTAAAATAAGCGCTGATGCGCTATGGTTGTGACATTGTCAAATGTGACAGGCAGGCAGGCAGGCAGGCAGGCAGTCAGGCAGGCAGGCAGGCAGGCAGGCAGGCAGGCAGGCAGGCAGGCAATTCAAACACTTCTAATGGACCGTTTGCCATTTTGTAACAGTCATACATCATATGACAAATGTCAGTTAACGAGTGACATATTTTGATTATGACATCAGATACATGAGTGACAGATTGGATCCATGCATTGCACATAATGATTGGTCCAACACAGTATCAACAATGGGGTGTTTACATCCAGAAACAACATACTGGAAACGAACAGCTTGAGAATGACCTGCAAACTCCACTTGTCACTTTGCAAGTAGATCCATGATATTCCACTCCACCTGTGTAAACAGCACATTATATATGCACATATATGCAGATACACAATGGTTGAACACACACACACACACACACACACACACACACAACACAACACAACACAACACACACACACACACACACACACACACACACACACACACACACACACACACACACACACACCGAATTCAATACACTTTTGAGTAGTGCATTGTATACGCATTCAGGGACATATTAATAATAATAATAATACAGCATTTGTAAAGCGCCATGTGTCAATGTCAATTTTCAAAGGCGCTTGTGAAGAGATGTGTTTTTAATTTTTGTTTGAAATCATTAATTGATTGGATGGATTTGATGTGGACAGGTAGCTGGTTCCATAGTCTCGGAGCCACAACACTGAAGGCTCTGTCCCCACAGGAGCGTAAATTCGATCGCGGAATTTGGAGCAATAGCTTATCCACAGAACGAAGTCTGCGACATGGATCATATGTCAAGAGAAGTTCCTGCAAATAGTCGGGAGCGTTGTTGTTTAGACATTTCCAAGTCAAGAGCAGAATCTTGAACTCAATCCGTTTCCGGATGGGGAGCCAATGAAGATCTTTCAAAATTGGTGTTATGTGATGACGCTTTTCGACCTTGACTACCAGACGAGCCGCAGCATTTTGCACATATTGCAGTTTATCAAGGGATTTTTCGGTGATGCCATATAAGAGACTGTTTCCATTGTCCAATCGTGATGTGATAAACGCGTGAACAAGTGTCTCTGTGGTCTGATATGTCAGCACATTTCTGATGGAATTAATGTTACGCAAATGGTAAGTCGCAGATTTGCACACAGAGCTTACATGTGCATCCATATTCATAGCCTGGTCTAGATACACGCCCAAGTTCCTAGCGGATATTAGCGGTTATAAGTCAAATTCTATTCAAAATAGTTATTTCTATATTTAATATGACTTATTATGGGATGAAACAGGATAATCCCAGAATGAGACTGATTCAAGGTAAGATTGATGACCATAATCCATATGAAGAATGAATTCCACAACTGGTGCCAGGTGTATGATTGATGACCATCGACCATTAAACGTTGTCCATACAAATGTTGCCAATTTGGCTGAGAAATTCCCCATTTGTCTCTCCACATTGAAAGTGGACTGATGGAATACATTGATCTTGTGCAAAATTACACAGGCCAGACATTCCTTTTCCTAATTATAAACATTTGTTTGTCACTATGAGCTCGTGACTAGCATCCAGGATGCGACTCTCTGAGGGTAATATTTCATTGTAATACTATATCATGGGTCAAGCAAGGGTAAGCTGACCGGTCTGACCAATAATTTAAAAATATAAATTAAGTTAGAAAATATATTTTCTGAAATTGTGCTGCTGATGTGACTCTTAACCCTTTAACCCTCGAATTTGTTCAAGAAAATTTCAATTTTCTCATAGATGTCCATTTTCAGACCAAGAGAAGAATTTTTGTTCTTAATTTACCACTGTAATGACTGGCTCGGTTATTGAGCCAGTCATTTCAGTGGTAAATTAAAAAAAAAATTCTTGGTTCTGGAAATGGATATTTCTCAAGATCATTGCAGACACCATTTTTGATTGGTGTGAGTGTTAAAAGGGTTAACGCTCAAATTTTGTCAAGAAAATATCAATTGTCCATTTGCGGGCCAACATACGACTATTTTGTGGCTCGTTAATTAATTAATTGAGGTAGTTATTGCAGTGGTAAATTTCTAAGAATAGTCTTCCTGGTCTGTCAATGAATATTTCTCAAGATTGCTGCAGAAGCTATTTTTTACCAGCTTTTGGTGTACAATGGTTAAAGAACTCATCCTATTCTAACTATTCAGATGATAAAATCTGTCATTTAAGAAAATATAAATATATATATTTTCAGGCCTCTATCATGCAATCAAAGAAAGATATTTAAAGGAATATAACCCTTTAATGGTCACACCAGGCAAAACCGGCCTCTGCAGTGGTCGTTAAAGGGTTAAGATAAGATTTTTTTATAATTTACCACAGGAATGATTAGCTCGATAATCGAGCCAGTCATTCCAGTGGTAAATTCTTAAAAATTGTCTTATCTTGGCCTGCAAATGGACACTCAAACAGCAACATTTTTAATTTTCTTGAAAAATCTTGACCATTAAAGGGTTAAAGTCATCTCTAACTATCTATCCAGGTAATATGACATGTAAACAATAAGTCAGTATTTTCATATCTGTACTATGATGATGAGTCAGTTTTCTGCGGTATCCCCACCAGACCCCCTTTAGTGGGTTGGTCTGTAGTTTTATTAACCACTATAAAAACATTCAATCACTACTTGCTAAATCAAATATCTGCATTTAGCTAGCAGAATAAAATTTGGTTGCTCGCTTACATACTCCCTTATGCCTATATCATCACCATGCATACCCTTAACCAGGCTACTGGTGAGGGAACCCCCAGCATAAGCCTCAGTATAGACTGGCACGAGTCTATACTCACTCCTTGGTGACGCCTATCACTAAGCGCGCCTGCGCATGTGCAATAGATTCCAAATGGGAAACAGATTCACTTTTCTAAATTTAAGTGCCATATATCCTGACTAGATTGTCAAATCATTCCCATGCGGGGTGGCCGTGGCCGGGTCGTAGTGATTGAACGGTAAGTATGTTTTTATAGTGGTTAATAAAACTACAGACCAACCCACTAAAGGGGGGGGGGTCTGTTGGGGTTGTTATTCCACCACAAAAACATCTTGACCATTCAATCACTACTTGCTAAACCTGTAGATTTGGTCAGTGCCCCACTGTGAAACTTAGGTGGGTGGAGATTTGAGAATCCATAAGCAAGGATAAAAATCAAACAGAACGTAACCAAATGTTAATAACGAAACAAAATGGTACATCTTAATTAATCACACAGTGATTAACAAACAATGATTTCTTTAAACTTAAATAAGAAATAACAAACCAATGAAAAAACTCACCATCTCACGCAGGCAAACAGTCTTAACGGAAATGGAGTAGTGAGATTGGTAAATGGTCTTCAGCCTTTTAGATAGAAACATGATATATCTAAAAGGAGTGCCGTTGCGCTCTGATATTATAAATAAAAAGGAGGTAAAGGAAGGCTCGGATTTCCATCCTGCGACTTGCATTACCTCAAATAAAGAAGAGCCAGCGAAAGCGAAACAGGGAGCCTTCCCTCTAAGTTCATGAGCTTAAATGTGAGAAAGATTAATATGACCAGAGGAAACCATCTCAAAACAACGGCCTCAGAATTCCATCTGGCCATAGAAAGCTAAAGACTGGCCTAACTACCTCCTCTGCATACAGGCCCCAGAAATGGGATAGATTGGATCTCTAAAAAATCAGTACAACGGATGAAACTTTAAAAAACTCGGACAATATACTGAAGTCAGTCAGACGGTGAAAAGGAAGATAGAATTTTTTTAATAACTGGCTTAGCTGGGAGACGGTTAGATTGAATTTTTGATAAAAAAGATCCCTTCTAGGATATAAGACTAGCCCATCCCCAGAATCAACACCTAGGCACGGATGCCAAAAACAGGATCTGTCAAGAGACTAAGGTCTGCACACCATACTTCTAAAGTTTTAAGATAGACCTTGAAAACTCTGCGAGTTGACTCCCTCCTGGCAGAAATACTGATGTCCTGAGAACTCGCAGAAATTCTAGTCTCAGGGATCAAACAGACAAAACTCCAAAGATACCGACTGAAAATTGACAAAAGGGAGCTATCAAAAGAACTTCTCAAATCTGATCCCTGACCTACCTCAAGAGCAACAGAATCAGGAAAGATGGAGGAAACGCATTATCAAACAACCCTAACAAGGATTGAAACAGAGCGTCCACCACCAATGTCTGAAATCCGAAAAGGGGGGGGGGGGGGCTGCAAGAGGAAATTTTAGCATACTGACAGGACGCAAAAAATCTAAGAGGGAACAATCCCTATGCTTGAGAATCGATTGACAACCAACCTGGCCCTCTGAACAGGCTTTTAAGAGAATTACAATCCGACCTAGGCTGCATTCCAGACTCCAGTTTTATGGACTGAAAACTGCTAAAATTAATGAAAAGCTCTGCTTATACTAGCCAGTCGTTTATATAAACGTGAAGGTGAATAGAACGACCATAAAATAAACCTACCACGGCAGAATTGACGGCATGAAGGGTGGATGAAAACAAGTAGTAAAACGTCCAATATCTTTATGGAGAAGAATCACATGCCCGGATTCAGACTGGCGAAAACTGAGATAAGTCCTCTATCTAGAATATTGAAGATAAGATAAGAGGGAAAAAAACAATGAATTCTAAGGACTACTTAGAATCATGAACTCCAACTCGTCCTCTAGGGCTCCCATCTTCACCAGGAAGGAATGAAAGGAGACCACCTAGATACGACGGACAAAGGACGATGAAAATCCAATAGGAGCGAAAAAACCCAGCGATGATCTCTGAATCAGGAGACCTGAATGAGGGCTTACCAAGTCTCCCAAAATTAGAGACAAGCGCCCTCCTACTAGACCACTGGGAAAAGGGGGGGGGGGAGGAAAGGAGCAATGGATCCTAAGGCAATGGAAGAGGAAGAGATAAAATATGATAAAGAGAAAAGGATGGGCATACTCAGGCTACCACCATCCCTTCAGGTTCTCTTACTCTGAATCCCTTAAAGGAACAACCTCTAAGACTAGATCAAGAAATAACACAAGCCCCTTCTCATCTGATAAGAGGAGGCCTGCCGGACCTGGAATCTAGAACAATGAGCAAAAAAGGGGTCAGATTAATCCTCCTCCTCGAATCGGGCTTAGAACCTGAAGACAGAGAAGAATTGGTAATTATCCTAGAAAGATAAGCACCAAACTCAACAGGCCTGAGACTCTTCCTCTATGGAAGGATTAGATGGGGTTTTTTTAAAAAGAAGAGTCTCTACACAGAAAACGAAGATCCTTTGGAGGATCTATGACTGACAGAATCAGCCCTAAAAATATGGAAGATGATTGACCAAATATATCATAGGCCAAAGGGAGGAATTGAAATAAGAATACATCAAAACAAAGTTTATTAACTTCGGATGGCTTTTCTATGTATTTTCTTAGAGACAATGAAGTCAAACAAACTACAAACTGAGTTTAAAAAGCATCTAAGGATAGTGGTTAGAGATTTCTAAAAACCTCAGAGGGACTCTGAATACCTCTTCCTATCCCTAGAAAAAACATCTTCCGAAAAAAGAGCTAGAAGGATAGCTGATTTAAACTGTGCCTTACATACAGATTCCCAACTAAAAAGATCTGCAGAAGATTCTACCATGGCAAAATTCTTCAGGTAGAAATAGACTGAAAGAACATAACAAGAAAAATTGGGCAGACGAGAAAAAACTCATCCTGAAGAAAAAGAGAGAGACAAGAAGGAATCCAATAAAGAAATGAGGACCAATCGTCCGAGCAACCCCGGAAGGGAAAAAAACCTCAGGTTATAACCTCGACTGATCCAAGAATAGAATCTAGAGACAATAGAAAAAACAACGGAAATAGAAAAGCGATTGAACGAGGAATCCTAGATTACAAAAACAAAGAGAACACTAAACCAAAGACGGCAAATAGAAAACTAATTACCGGTACTGAGAATGAAAAATGTGAAAAAATTAGATCTAGATGAATAAAGATGAAGAAAAAATAGAAAAATAAGAAAGAAGAAAGGAATTAAAAGGAACAGATTAGAAAAAAGGAGAAGAAAGAAATGTGACACGAAGAGCAAGAATAGGATAAACTGGAAAAGGAAAATGAGAAACCCAGCGAAAAAGAAAAGCCGAAGAATGAAAGACAGAATGCTAGGAGAACAAGAAAAGAGAGAGACGCAAAAGGACTTACCGAGAAGAGGAAGAGAGAGACAAGAAGCCATGCATTAAAGAGCGGAGGACAAATCATCTGAGGGAAAACTTCCTCAGATACCTGATCTCAACTGACCCAGGAATAGAAAGACTAGCGGAAACAGAAGAGTGATAGAACGAAGACACAAAAACAGACTAAACCAGAGACAATGAATAGAAAACTAGATATTGAGAAAGAAAAAACAGACACAATAGGATATAGATGACCACAGTGAAGAAGAAGGTAAAGAATAAAAAAGGAAAGAATTAGAAGAAAAAGAGGAGAAAACGATAAGACGAAAAAAGGGAAACCTAATACATAAAAGCAAAACTATTAAAAACAGAAAAACGAAAAGAGAAAGGGAAAGTAAGACTAAAGAGATTCTAACAACCATAGAATAAAAAAGAAAAGAGGAAGAATAGCGCAATGCAAATTGAATCCGAGCTAAGGAAATATTATTAGAAGAAGAATCTGAACGATCAGGCAATTCATAACCTTAAGCTTTAAAATAACTCCCGGAAAGAGAGCCAGTAAAAGCTGATAAACTGGAAATGGAATTAGGTATCTATCCAGATCTAACAGACCCAGACAACACCTCTCAAACCGGAAGTGAAAGCACTACTACCGGAAATAGATAAAACAAAAATGGAACCGGAACCGGAAACGGTAGTTGGCAGTTAAGCCGGATCTAACAAACCCGGAAATAAACTTTTCATACCAGAAGTAGAAGCACTACTACCGGAAACAGATGCAACGAAACCGGAACCGGAAGTATGGTGCTAGGCAGGATCTAACAGACCTGGAAAAGCACCCCTCCTACCGGAAGTAGATACATACTCGGAAACGAAAAAAATGGAAACGGAAAATGAAGACAGAAGCTTGACCGGATCTAACAAACCCGGAAAGCACCTCTCAAACTTGTAGCATTTTCTCAACACCACTACAAAAACTGAAGTGAAATAACCGTAACCTGAAATAAATAACGGATGTTTGACCGGATCTAACAGACCCTGACAAGCACCTCTCATACCGGAAGCAGAAACACTACTACTACCGGAAACAGAAAAGGGGCAACACCAGAACCAGAAATGATAACAGATGATAGGCCAGATCTAACAGATCCTAAAAATCGTCTCTCCTAGCGGAAACAGATACACTGCTACCGGAAATGGAAGAGGAACCAGAACCAGAATTTGAAAACAGAAGCTTGGCCAGATCAAACAGATCCGGAAAATAATGTCTCCTACCGGAAGCAGATACACTACCACCGGAAACGGAAGCTGAAGCGGAACCAGAAATTGATAATAGATGATTAGTAGGATCTAACAAACTTGGAAAACCATCACTCCTACAGGAAGCAGATACACTACTACCGGAAGTGAAGAGGAACCGGATATAGAAAACAGATGATTAGCAGGATCTAGCAGACCTGGAAAATCATCTCTCCAACCGGAAGCAGATACACCACTACCGGAAACGGAACCAGAAATTGATAATAGATGATTTGCAGGATCTAACAGGCCTGGAAATCATCACTCCCACTGGAAGCAGATACACTACTACCGAAAGAAAAACGGAACCGGATATAGAAAACAGATGATAAGCAAGGTCTAACAGACCTGGAAAATCAACTCTCCAACCAGAAGCAGAACAACTACTACCAGACAAGGAAGAGGAAAGACCATAATCGGAAATGAATAACTGATGCTAGGCCAGATCTATCAGATCCGAAAAAAATCTCTCCTACCAGAAGCAGAAAAACTACTACCGGAAATGGAGCGGAAACGGAACCAGAACATGATAACAGATGCTTAGCAGGATCTAAAAGACCCTGAAATCATCTCTCCTACCGGAAACAGATACACTACTACCGGGAACAGAAGTGGAAAAGAACCGGAACTGTAAATAGATAACTGATGCATGGTCGGATATAACAGACCCGGAAACGGATGTAGAAATGTGGAGAAATAAAATGAAAACAGCCAGATGAAAAAGAGAGTGAGACTCAGAATGTCCAGCCAAGCCAAAACAATTACAGAGCTCATATCCGGATGCCCGGTCAAACCAGCAGCAATACCGGATTTAGAACCCGCTTGCCCGGACAAGCCAGGAGCAATAACGGGAGCGGGCATAATTTTTCATCTCTCCTACCGGAAGCAGATACACTACTACCGGGAACGGAAGTGGAAAAACCCGGAACTGGAAATAGATAACTGCTGTGAGGTCAGATCTAACAGACCCGGAAAAGCACCTCTCATACTGGAAGTTACTACCGGAAACGGATGTAAAAATAAGTGGAGAAATAAAATGAAAACAGCCAGATGAAAAAGAGAATGAGACTGAATGTCCAGCCAAGCCAAAACAATCACAGAGCTCATATCCGGACGCCCGGTCAAACCAGCAGCAATAACGGATTTAGAACCGGCTTGCCCAGACAAGCCAGGAGAAATAACGGGAGCGGACATAGAGATCAAAGATCTCTAAACATACTGGCTATACCTGCATGGGATGAATAATCAGTAACTTCTGTCACAGACGCCACTGCATGAGAGTAATGCGCCCCCTCAAGATTTATATGGTCTTTAGACTGAGACTTAGCGGAAGTCTATAACAGGCTTTAAGAGAAACCAAAGCCTTAGTCAACAAAAGACGTAATTCATGCCTGGTCGTGAAAGACGTGGGATTCCCCCATTAACGAAAACGGCCGCAAGAATTACGACTATCATCTTAATCAGACTAATTCTTTATAGAATCATGAAATAGAGAAATCCGTTCATATGATGCTTATATAATAAACGTACTTAATGTAATATGTGGAAATCGATGGTAAAGTGACAAACTCATCTACGGTTTCCATTATACATTTAATGTACAAAAATCTACAATCTCCATAGATTCGGGTGCATTCGTTAAGAATCACTCTGGGATGATTGGCAATACGCTATACACACAATTGACAAGGAAAGTAGAATAAAATAATTAGACAATATACAAACATAACCGTTATCATAAATGACTGGTGTAATTGGCTATTGCTGTGCGACATTCATATTGTATAATTCAATTGGAGTATTAATATGCAATTATGCAGTTAATATGAATTCGCATAGCTCACAATGTGCACAAATCCTTTGCATGCATGGATACATGACATGAGAATAATAAATAATAACATTTAAAAAATCATATACCACGGAATGTGTGAAATTCATGTGTGACGGTAATGTATACATCAGTGTTGAACTTGAACCATGAACGTCTAATTTGAACCATGAACATTGAATTCGAATGTATAACCATGTACTGTGTACATAAAAACAAGATAAAATCTACTATTTTATCTGTTGTTAGTGCAAGTGACATAAATGTGTAACCATTTACATAAGGAACAAGATGACAATCTATTTTCTCTGATATCAGTGACAGACGAATCTTACAATGCCTGTGCGATTCATCATATCTTTAATCATCTACCTTTGTAACAAATCTTATGTACGAGTGCCCAGTAATAGATGAGTTGCTATCGGAAGATAGCATTGGACACATACACATATATTAATTGACAAATCAAACCCGAACTTGAGTGAGCAACAAATTAATTGTACTTATATGTATTATTGATGTACGTGCGTGCGTGCGTGCATGGGTGTGTGAGCATTTATGCGTATGCGCTGTAGTTGCTCGCGTGCGGGTGCGCATGCATGTGTGTAGGACGACGTATATGGGCGTACATGCGTGCGTGTGTGTGTGCATGCGTACATGTGCTCCTTGTAGCCAAATAGCTACAACCTTGACATTGAGTGAGCCATGGAACAAGCATTCATGTAAATCTCAGTCTGCTTGCTAATAATATGTACATATTTTTTCTGAAGAACTTAAACTGATGTACCACTAACGATAGCTCAATAAATAAAAATTGGATATATGTACACCAGGATTATTATGCTTCCTCGAGAAGCATTGTATTAATATGGGTACGAATTATAAAATAAATATTCGCTAAAGTTCGCTATTTAGTGTATATCCCCACGCCAGCTTCAATGTCATTTTACGGTCAGAACTACGACGGTATCTGATCGTCTTCGATCCTCTGACTTTCGCTCTTGACTAAAGAAAGCGTTCTTGGCAAATGCTTTTGCCGTTGTCCGTCTTGCGATGATCCAAGAATTTCACCTCTAACGCTGCAATACGAATGCCCCCGTCCGCCCCTATTAATCATTACCACGGCGTTCCGAGAAGCCGACAAACGAAACCGGGGTCCTGTTCCATTATTCCATGCACCGTTATTCAGGCGCCGAGGCCTGCTTTGAGCACTCTAATTTTTTCAAAGTTAAAGTTCCGGCCGCCCCGAGACACCACAACGAAGGGCACCAAGGGGTGATACTCGCGGACGTGAACACCGGAAGGTAGAGCGGGACGGGCAGTGCCGCCGCCAGGCGGACCGCGAGCCCGACTCCCAGCTCCAACTACGAGCTTTTTAACTGCAGCAGCTTTAATATACACTATTGGAGCTGGAATTCGGGCTCGCGGTCCGCCTGGCGGCGGCACTGCCCGTCCCGCTCTACCTTCTCTAGATATGGAAATCTGCTAAAGAAACCAAACCTCTGTACAAGAGGCTGAGAAACGGATTTGAAAATTTCACTGAAAGACCAAGAATTTACGAAGATTCGTAAGATTATTATTTTTATGTAGGAACTAAATATTAATAAGCGAGTGCTAAGGGTTATTTTTTTTTTATATTCTAAAGCATGGTTTTGATTGATGATATTAAATAGGCATGAATTGTAATACCTCAAAAACGGGAGTATTTGACATGAAAACTGGTAACTCATAAACCAGAGTTAAAAACTCCAAAAAACCCACAAAGTATACAATAGACATAATTAGGGAGATTAGAGTTTATAATAGTCATGATTCCTGAATCAGAAAACTCTTAAATATGTAGCTGATCTTCAGCGCAACACTGTAAAAACGTAAGCTGGATAGCAGGCCAACTGTTCTGCTTGCAGAATATTTGAAAAGTGAATCTGTTTCCCATTTGGGATCTATTGCGCATGCGCAGGCGCGCTTAGTGACATGCGTCACCAAGGAGCGAGTACAGACTGGTGCCAGTCTATGCTGAGGCTTATGATGGGGGTTCCCTCACCAGTAGCCTGGTTATGGGTATGCATGGTGATGATATAAGCATAAGGGAGTATGTAAGTGAGCATAACAATTTTATTCTGGTAGCTAAATGCAGATATTTGATTTAGCAAGTAGTGATTGAACGGTCAAGATGTTTTTGTGGTGTAATAACAACCTAAAGATCTTTAAGGTGAAAATTTCAATTTTTTCATAGAAAATGTTGATTTGCAGACCAAGAGAAGAATATTTTTGAAGATTTATCACTGGAATGCCTGGCTCGGTTATCGAGCCAGTCATTTTAGTGATAAATTTAAAAAAATAATCTTGATCTGCAAAGGGACATTTCCTAAGGCCACTTCCGAAGCTGTTTTTTTGGGCCATTTTTAGTGTTAAAGGGTTAAATTCAGTCTTTCGTGGTCTTCAATTAGTTTTATTAGGTCCGATTGCAAAACACTTCTAAGCAAGTTGGTGTTATGGTGTCCTCTACTTTCCTCTAACTTGTTGACTCCTAGAATTATTTTTTTTAATTCTGTAATGCCACGAATACTTGTATGTCTATAATATCCGAAGAACATGTCCACAGATTGACTATCACTGCTGTGCTCCCCGCGCAGATAGTGGAACCAAGTTGCTCAAATTGTATAGATTAAGTTTAAGCTGTGTGTCCAGCTGTAATTCATGATTGCTCCCAAGTGTTTATGATGACAGAATAGTTTGTGACTTTCAGTTGATTTACAGCTATTTGAAGTTGTTCATCAAGGGAACTATTTTCTTTGTCGCTGAAATTAACATCATAGGCATAGTCCGTTTGCAGTAGCATTAATCTAGCTTTGAGATAGGGGGGTTTGTCAAATGTTCTAGTGTAAATCATAGAGCTGCAGTGAAGTGGCAGGTGAATAGCACTGGTGACAAACCATCTCCATGTGGTGAATCTATGGATGTGTCAGATCTTGTAGGAAGAGAATTTAACATGAATGGTTAATTTTGTGTTTGCTAGCAGGGGTCTCACAAGTTGTTAATCCAGCTGTCAGTCAAGTTAGTTTCAAAATATTTAACATCGTAGTAGTAGTAGTAGTAGTAGTAGTAGTAGGAACAGTAGTAGTAAGAACACTAGTAGTAGTAGTAGGAACATTAGTAGTAGTAGTAGTAGTAGTAGTAGTAGTAGTAGTAGTAGTAGTAGTAGTAGTAGTAGTAGTAGTAGTAGTAGTAGTAGTAGTAGTAGTAGTAGTGGGAACAGTAGTAGGAACAGTAGTAGTAGTAGTAGTAGTAGTAGTAGTAGTAGTAGTAGTAGTAGTAGTAGTAGTAGTAGGAACAGTAGTATTGGTAGCAGTAGTAGTTGCAGTAGTAGTAGTAGTAGTAGCAGTAGTAGTAGGAGCAGTAGTATTGGTAGCAGTAGTAGCAGCAGTAGTAACAGCAATAGTAGTATTAGTTCTGTAAATGTTATTGAATATATATATTTTGTATAATAAATTATGCATTTCATGTAAATATCTAAAATTCATCCAGTGCTATATATACATTAACCCTTTGAACATGAAGGACCAGATACGAAGATTCGTTTATAGTATGCAAAATATGGGTTTGAATATTTTGAAACCAATTTGACAGAAAACTGTTACTGCCTATGGCAGCAACAGGTTCAGGTAAAATTTGTATAAAAATATCTGACAGCGTACCTCTACGGTTGTTTTGAAATTGACATACTGAGACTGTAGCATTGAAAGGGATAATAAAATTGACATGAACAATAAATTCATTTACAAATGGCTCACAAATTATTTAACACACATTCATATTAGTTCATGTATTTGGTTTGGAATGTGTATAATTTCTGACATGTGTTTTGAAAACATTGTCACTGGAAACTGTTGCTGTTTTATCAGTAACACAGTTTTAGAAACACACACACCTGAGACTATATACAATTTTTGACTTGTCATATTCATATTGAAAACAATAGTGCTTCAAACTACCTGCTTAGGCCAACAATAGCTGTCAGCAATGCTGTGTCCAAAAAGCACAAAAGCTTGCTTAAATTATAATAGCAGTATAAATCACTTTCAGTTATAAGAACAGGCATCTATATGAAAATAAACAATGAATCTTCCTATATATTTCTCTATCAATTTATCTGTTAAATGCTATCCATGAATTGATTAAATATTCATCATCATCATCATCATCATAAAATACAGGACATAAGCCACTGACTTGTTATTGACCTGTTCAGATGGATTCGGTTTTGCGTGGGCTTTTTAAACATAGTTGTTTATGTAGGCCATATACCTACTCTGGAATGTTCAACACAGATATGTTTTAATCAAATAAGAATTTCATGCCTCTAAAATGTATGTCCAATTTGGTTTTGAATGGGTCAAGAGTTGATGCCTCAGCAATGAGTTCCAAGATGATACTGTTCTATTCGAAAAAAGGTTTCTGTGATTTGCCTTCAACACTATGGAATTTATGTTTATCAAAAGTAAGCGTGTCATCAATATGGACTCCTAGGTCGTTTTCCACTTCTGATGTCGATACTGTATATGTTTGTGAGGAATCTGTCATAGTGTACTCCTTTCTTGGATTATTATTACCAAAGTGCATAACATGAGTTTTGTTTGCATTAAAAGACAGTTGCCATGTTTTAGACCAGTTGCATACTGTATTTATATTATCCTGAATGTCCTTTGGTGGGATTTCCATAGATCTTAGTATCATCTGCAAAGACTTTGCAATAACAGCTTAATTTTTCTGACAGGTCATTTATATATAACGGGAAAAGAGTAGGTCCAAGTACACTACCCTGCAGTACACCACTAATAACGTCTACCCAGGCTGATTGAGGTCATTGATTTTTACACGTTGTTTTCTATTAGTTAAAGAAAAATTTCTGTCCACTTTACAATGTTTTCTCCTATTCCATATTTCCTCATTTTAATTAGGAGTTTCCTATGTGGAACTGAATCAAATGCCTTTGAGAAATCCATGTGACCTACGTCTGTTAGATCGTTATTGTCTAGATTAGTGGTTATGTAGTCAATGTACTCCAGTATGTATAATATTAAAGTGTTAGATTTAATGTTAGATTTGTCTATAATATGCCTATGCTCTTAGTAAAATCTTGCACTCACCTTTGGAATGAATAATGAAAGCAGGAATGTATTACTGGAAATTTATTTTAAACCTATAGAAGTTGTAATGGCGAAAAGTTAACTTGAATCAAAACAGTGTTGCATTTCTGAGAATGTCATCTGGTTTTGTTCAAGCTAACTGACCACCTCTTCCATTTAAAATTCTCATTTTTATTGGCTAATGCATTCATGTTCAAGTCCAGCACTGATTTCAAAATGGATTTTGATTGGATAGCCTTTCCATACCCTCTAAACAGTTAGTATTTTAATTTTGGTAATATTTCCACATTTTCATGTTTTGACAGGTAACTAAGACATTATGTTGGCAAACTGTGATGTCTGGATTTAGCTTTGTTTGAAAGAGGTGTTAAACTCACTCAAAAGTCAATCTGATTATGCCCAGACCTATAGCTGACACCAAACAATAGTAGGCATTAATTGCTACTAATGCAAGAGCTCCAGCTATGTTTCTCACATCTGACACTTGTCCTCCTATATGATTTTGAAGGCTTTATTATTGAGCTGTAATTAACTAGGGCTGCCTATTTTGAAAGTGTTTATTCTGAGAGCCATTGTTGTGGATGACAGCAATAACTCACAGTTTAATTATCTTCAAATTACCAGCACCTTAAACATTCAGTTCTTGTAAGTTGTAATTTCTATATTTAATTTCATAGCTATTTCTTTGGACATTCAGGGCTAAGTGGTACATTTATAGAAACTTTCTCCACATGATTTCAACAAAGACCTGTCAGGACTTATGCTTACTAAAAATTCCTTCCTTCCTTCCTTCATTCATTCATTCATTCATTCATTCATTCATTCATTCATTCATTCATTCATTCATTCATTCATTCATTCATTCATTCATTCATTCATTCATTTAATCCTTCGTTCATTTGTTCATCCATTATTGATTTATTCATTCCATTGTCTATTTATTCATTCATTCCCATTATTTATTTATTTATTTATTTATTTTAACTAAAAATCCTTAAACTTCATTAATACAAAGAAATAAAATCAAATCAGCAGCTTACATCACATACAAAATATTTCATGAAGCATGGGTATACAATAAAATTACTTCATGTATCAAAATGCTGCATAAAGTACATTGTATATATTTACAATTAACATATTTCAAAATAACACATAAAATGGCTGGCAGGTATATATGTCAAGAGCTATTTATTTCTATAGCTTTGAGCCATTACAATGGATATCATTAGTGAACCTTTTCTACATGTATACTTAATCCTTTATGATACTTCTTATAACAATCTGCTTAGAATTTTGAATCAATTTTAATGAAAGATATTTCTGCAGTAAACGCTTTCATAAAAACTGCCCAAACTAACAAGCATGACTGGAGGTGATTTCCTTACAGTGTTTTTTTGTACAAAAGGTTCAATAATCAAAGGGTTAAGAAAATACATTAAAATTTACAAACTGTTTTCTATTAAAATTAAATGGCTATATGTATATGACAAGAATTACTCATTATGGCAGCAACAACTTTTAATGTTTGAGGTAGAACCAGTAGGTGTCACCACAAAACTTTAATAACTTATTTTAGGAGTGTTGTTGAAACCATTTGAAGAAATTTGTTGCTGTCTTAAACAACAACAAATTTCAAGCAAATTGTTTCTCCAAGCCAACATGCCCCACGAATAGCACCCACTTCCAGGACAAATTGTGAGACAACATAAATGACCTTACTACTGATGGTAACAGTCACCGAAACAACTCTTCTATCAGCTTAGATGTCAATGCATGGGGGACCGACTGCAGGAGAAGAAGAAGCGTTATATGAGTCATCTTTTGTATGGTATTTCAGAATAAAGTGGTTTTAAATGTCACAATACAGTGTTTAATTATTTTCATCCTTGTCTGATCATTTCCCAATTGGCTTGTTGTATTGTGTATTAATTGTGTATCTTGTAACGGGAAATTGTTAACGATTGATTGAGCGTGATAGTAAGTACTCTCAGGGGACACCATTCTGAGATATAAGATTTGTGGATTGGGATATCAGAATACCTCGCATCTCTAATTTTAGCATGTTTACTCAAATGTATAAATGCCAGGATTTTTGTCGTGCCTGTGAAGCAGAAAGCAAGATATAGGGATCACTAATTCCGGTGGCGGCATCTGTCATTTGAGCACTTTTATTTAATTGACCATCTTGGATGTAGGCCGATTTTAGGAAACGTCTTTAAAAATCTTCTCCGAAATCGCTTAGCGGATTGATCAAAATTTCATGAAATATGATCCAGGGCAAAAGCTGAACCAAGTTTGTTCAAGGGGACTTGATTGCTCAAATGGTTCGGCGCCCATCTTGGTTGACTTAGTTGTAGCAAAAATTATTTTTTCTCCAGAACTTTTGAAGAGATCGGGCCGAAATTTGGCAGATATGATTAAGGCCTAAGGGCCATTAAAGTTTGTTCAAGAGAAGTTGATTGGTAAAAAAGCATGGCCACCATGGTCCAATCAAAATATAGCGTGTTGATGGCCATATTGGATTTTTTATTTGATGGATTTTGAGGCCAGAATTGGTTTTGTATGTGTTTTGCGGTATTCTGATTAAAAATTTGCAATTTTCGAAACTGTCGGATAAACGGTTTGGCGCCCATCTTGGATCATTTTCCCGCCAAAAACTCCCATACTAAAGCAATGGTAAATTTAAAATGTTTTCTTCTGGAGTACTACCTGGTTGATTTCAATTATATTTGGCAGGAAGCATCCTTAGGGTGTAGAGATTCAAGTTTGTTCAAAGGAAGCCGATCGGCCAATTGGGCCGGTAGCCATCTTGGATTTTGGCTGATTTTTAGCAACGTCTTTATAAAAATCTTCTCCGAAACCGCTTATGGGATTGATGCAAACCTGTTGAGAGATGATTTAGGGCAAGAGCAAGGAACTTGATTGGTCAAATGGTTCAGTGGCCATCTTGGTTAACCTAGTTGTAATGAAAACGACTTCTCCAGAACCGCTGAAGGGATCGGGCCAAAATTTGGCAGATATGATTAGGGACTAAGGGCCATTAAAGTTTGTTAAAGGGAAGTTTATCCATAAAAAAACCCTGGACACCATGGGGTAATCAAAATATAGCATGTTTGGTGTCCATATTTGATTTTTTTATTTGATGGATTTTGAGGCTGAAATTGGTTTTATGTGTTTTTGGGTATTCTGATCTCAAATTTGCAATTTTCGAAACTGTCGGATAAATGGTTTGGTGGCCATCTTGTTGATAAAGAGCATTCTACTTGAAATGCCTATGGTCCAGGTGAGCGATACAGGCCCCTTGGGCCTCTTGTTTAAATCAGCTTTATTTTTAGCAATGCCTCATTTGATCTCAATGAAACTACAGAATTGATCTATGCTATACAGGGATGCGACATGCATAACAACAGGTTTGACTATATTTTTTTAATGGTTTTGGACTTTGAACTTTTTTCAAGTTTTTTGGGTTAAGGATTTTTATGGACCATTCTTTGTCAGGAATGGCTCATCGGATATCAACAAAAACTTTACAGCAGTGTTATATACTATGCAGAGGTACTATCTGCATCATCAATTTCATCTTGGGAAATTTCTTCTGCTTTTTCACAGTTTTGTATTTTGAATATTTGTCATGGTTTTTGGGTTAACGTTCTTTATAGATCATCTAACTCAACTCATTCTGATTTCAATGAAACTTTACAGAAGTGTTCTGTGCAATACACGGATATGATCTGCAGCATTACTTATATGATTTTCTGCAATTAAATTACAACTTTTTTTACGGTTTAGGACTTTGAAACCTTTTCATGTATTTTGGTTATAGCTTTTTATGCACCACTCATTTTCAACAATGGCAACAGCAGATATCAACACAATTTTACAGCAGGGTTATCTACTATGCACGGTTAATATCTTAGTGGGGCGGATATGTAACAAATTTGAGGTAAGATGTTCCATTCTGGCAGAAAGCATGAAATTTGGCATACAGGTGGTTTACGGTATGCTGAACATAATTAGATGTGGTGCCACATGATTCTATCAAGGGAACCCATTCAAAATGGCGGATTCAAAATGGCCGCCTTCCCAGCGGAAAATCTGCATTACTCAAGTTCTAGATGGAGTAGAGGGCTGGAATTGATGTCAAATTAAGGGTTTCTTGGGTCACTGGTTATGATTTTACCCATTACAATACTCTAAATAGATAAACATGCTGAAAAAATATATTATTATTATTATTATTATTATTATTATATTATTATTATTGTTGTTTTTGTTGTCGTCATCGTCGTCGTCGTCGTCATTGTTGTTGTAACATTTGTAAATTAGTAGTATTATTGCTAAACGTTTGTAAACACATGTTCTGGGCGGAACATTTTAGAAACAAGTTTTCGCCACTCAAAACACGTGGTCTACACGTTTTCTCCAGTAAAAGTAATTGTATCCCAGCCCCTCGCTTCGCCAAGCATTATTTCGTTGCGGATTTCCATATAATTATTGTAGTTTCCTAAACTCACACTGACTATTTAAATATATCAGGAGAATACATAGCTGCATAGCAATCATGCACACGCGTATTGTGCTCTGTTTATAGACAGAGACAATAGCCTATTATATTCTCGCATTCAAGTCAATATGTCAAAGAAAGTGAAATTGACATCTGATCCCACAGTGGATTTAGCACCCACGAACTGGTCTCTGTGTGTTATTTGCCAGCAGTCCACAACGGAGCATCTCATAGATCCATGTAGTAACACAAATCGTGACAATGTGATTACGAGTTATAGGTCATTAGCTGATAACCTTGATAGGCTACAGCAACTCCATGCCCTTCCACCATACCTGGATCTATGTAGGTTGAATGATGGATCTGGAATTGCGGAGACGCTCATAGAAAACTGTGCTACGTGGCACAAATCTTGTTGGCATCTCTGTAGCCGGACTCAGGTTGATCGTGCTGTGAAAAGAAATGCAAAATTAGAATCCAGCGAGGATCTCAGGTCACCAGTCAAATCTAGATTGAGGTCTAATTTCACTATGCCAAGTATAAATGATCTCACTCAACCACTGTGCTTTTTCTGTGACCAACCGATAGAGCATGACATTCATAGAGCCGCAACTGCAAAATTTGACCAAAACATATGCAAAATGGTGACAGAACTGAGAGATACAAAACTTCTTGCTTAGATGTTATCTGGAGACATGACAGCATTGGATGCTATTTACCACAAGACTTGTTTGACAAAACTATACACACGACATAGATCTCTTTCGAGAAGTGAATCTGATATTGCTGACGATATGAAACCTGACTCTGTTGCTCTTGCAGAGCTAATATCATACATGGAAGATCGTCAAGCCTCTGAGCATCCTATTGGCAGCATATTTAAGCTTTCTGATTTAACACGATTATACACTCGCTGTCTTGAACAACTTGGTGGTGCTATGCCAAGTAGGATTAACTCTACCAGGTCGAAGGAAAGGATCTTGTCAAAATTGGAAAACTTACCTACAAGTTGATGCAAACAAAACAGGCCTCTTCACCTTTCTCGCACGTACATTGGAGTCATTCGAGCTACCAGAAGGAAAGATACTCGTCACAACATGTGAGGAAAACGTGCTGATGAGGCCAGAGCAAGACGTCTTACAACTCTCGTCATGCATGCAAGATGAAGCAGATGGTAGAGTGTTGCTCCACGCCTTCCATGCATATCACCAAGGTTATCAAACAATAATGATTCATGCTACAGATACAGATGTCGTAGTCCTAGCCATACGGACAGCAAACTTTCTTCATGGGTGTCATCTCTGGGTCGCATTTGGCCATGGGAAGACCTTCCGCTATGTATCAGCTCATGGCATTGCAACAGTTTTGGGTGCAGAAGCATCACAAGGACTGCTATTTATGCATGCTTTCTCTGGGTGTGACACTGTCTGCATTTTGTGGGATTGGCAAGAAGACAGCATGGGAAGTTTGGAGGACTTCAGATCTATTCAAGTCACAATTTAGGAGACTGTCTGATGCCCCGGCGTCTCTGTGTGACAATGACATGGAAACACTGGAGAGGTTCGTCGTACTACAGTACAAACGCACATCACCATTGTCAAAGGCTAATGAGGCACGAAAACGGCTTTTCGCTTTTGGAAACAGGCAGCTAGAAAACATTCCTCCGACCAGTGCAGCTGTGCTGCAACACACCAAATGTGCTGTGTTCCAGGCAGGTCATCTTTGGGGCCAATCACTCCACGCAAATGCAAAAACGCCATCGCCAGCTGACTGGGGTTGGGTCAGAGATGGAGACACTTGGTCACCGCAATGGAGTTTGCTTGCAGACGCATCTAAGGCATGCCGGGAACTCGTGAAATGTGCATGCAAAAGTAATTGCACTGGCAGATGCAAATGCTATAAATCCAACTTACCTTGTACACAGTTGTGCTCCTGCGCTACACAGTGCGTGTGACATCTGTGAATCATGATTCAACAATCAACAGCAACATGTATAGTCTTGCATACTCTAATAGGATAATTGAATGTATCTATAGTGACCATTAATTGGTTCGATATTAAGAAATCAATTAATTAAAACTATTTCTAGATGCTATATTGCTTTTGTTCTCAAGAGATGGATCTTTTAGATAACACATCTTAAAGAGCCACCGTCTTTTGACATCAAACACAGGTGGTCGCTATGGAAGGATTGATATTTACATATTTAGAGTATTGTAGTGAGTAGAAATATAACAATTAACACATGAAACCCCTAATTTGACATTAATCCCATCTCTCTACAGAGTAATGCAAATTTTCCGCTGTGAAGGCGGCCATTTTTAATCCGCCATTTTGAATGGATTCCCTTGGTAGAATCATGTGGCACCGCATCTAATTATGATCAGGATACCTTAAACCACCTATATGCCAAATTTCATGCTTTCTGCCAGAATGGAACATCTTTTTCACATATCTGCCCTACTATCTGCATCATTATTAGTTTAATTTTGGAAAAATATTTCAAGATCTGACTCCGCAGTTTGGTAATATTTTCCATGTTTGATTGGTTACACTTGTTTGTTAGTGCGTTACTGAATATGTGTATTACGGACCATGCTAAGTTTGATTTGGCAATCCACACTATCTAGGCCTTTACAGGCGACACATTGTACGCTTCAGCGTTCTTGTTTATTTTAAATGACTGGTATAATATGACCACTTGCATACTGGTCAAGACAGACAAAAAATCACCTATGCAGTAATTTTTAGGAGGGTCCATTTGTAAGCCAAGAGAAGATATTTTTTAGACTTATCCACTTGAATGACTGGTTAGATAACCAAGTCAGTCATTCCATTGAGAAATATTGAAAAATAGTCTTAACTTGACCTGTAAATGAACCTTCAATAAGCACAAATTAAGTTCTTTTAGAAATCTTGACAACCAAAGTGTTAAGCATGTCTAAGTGGGAGGAGTTTACGTCACAAGAAATGGATGCATCCCTTGCTCTATCTTTATATGAAGGTCAATCTCCATGTAGATGGAGAGATCTTGGAAGCTTGTTTAGCACACTACGTGATCAAATTATCTAATTATTAAGGCCAATTTTAAGGGTTTACAGAGAACAAATGATTAATGAATGATGACATTTCATTCGATAAAACGTGCCAATCCGGTCGCTTTTCCCTGGAAACCACAGAATGTATGAGAGAAATGGAGTCTCTGATGAATTACTTGTGTCATCTTGGTTCTTTCACCAGTGAATTATTTTTACGATCTATCCAAATTGATTAAAAAATGTGTAGTTTTTTGCCATATAATGGTCAAATTTGGTCATTTTTCTCACAGTAAATGTCCAGAGTCTGCTGAATATGTGATAGTAACAGCTTATAGTTTAATTAGCTTAATGAGTTAATGGTCAGATTTGATAAAGAAAATTTCCACTTTTTTTCTAGAAAATATCCATTTGAGAAAGAGAAGATTATTGGCTCACCTGGCCAGAATGACCAAGTGAGCTTATGCCGTAGTGACAATCCTTCATCCATCTGTCCATCCACCTACCCATCCATCAGATTTTTCTTTAAACAACTTCTCAAGAACCACTGTGCCAATTTGAATTATGTTTGTTAGAAACGATCTTTAGTCCATAGAGATGCATTGTTGTTTAAATGATGTTGATCGACCAATCTGGCCGGTGGCCATCATGGATTTTGGCTCATTTTTAGAAACCTTTAAAAATCTTTTAAACCACTTAGGAGAGTGATTCAAAACTCCTGAAACATCATCTCAGACAACAGCTGAACAAAATTTGTTCAAGGGAACTCGATCGACACAATACTTTGACGACCATCTTGGGTGACCTAGTTTTCGCGAAAACGACGTCTTCTCAAGAGCCGCTGAATTGATTGGGCCAAAATATGGGAGATATGATTTGGGATTTAGGGCCATTGATTTTGTTCAAGGGAATTTAATACTTTAAAAAAATATGACTGCCATGGACCAATCAAAATATAGCATTGTTGATGGCCATATTGAATTTTTATTTTTGATAGATTTTGAAGCCAAAATTGTTTGTATATTATATGTTTTTGAGTATGCCGATTTATTACCACTTTCGAAACTGTTAGATAAACGGTTTGGCGGCCATCTTGAATTGTTTTCACGCCAAAAACTTCATAACTAAACCAATACAAAATTTGTAATCTTTTCTCGAGAACCAATTGCCTGATTTCAGTTATATTTGGCAGGAAGGATCCTTAGTGCATGCAGGTCCAAGTTCGTTTAAAGGGAACCAATTGGACGATTTGACCAGCGGTAATCTTGGATTTTGGCTGATTTTTAGAATTACGTCTTTAAAAATCTTCTCAAAAACCGCTTGTGGGATAGATTCCAAACTCATGCAACATTATCTAGAGCATTAATAGCCAAACCAAGTTTGTTCAAGCTAACTTGTTGACCAAATGCTTCAGTGGCCATCTTAGGTTACGTAATTTTCACAATAACGACTCCCTGAACCGCTGAAGCGATCAGGCCAAAATTTGGGAAATATAATTAGGAACTAAGAGCCATTCAGGATTGTTCAAGGGATGTTAGTACATTCAAAACATGGCCACAATTGACCAATCAGAATTCCACCTGGTGGTCTTATTGGAATTTTCTTTTGGATGGATTTTGAAGCCAAAATTGTTTTTTCGAAACTGTTGGATGAACGGGTTCGCAGCGATCTTGGATTGTTTTCCAGCCAATAACTCCCATTGTAAGTTAATCGTAAATTTAAAATGTTTTCTCAAAAACCACTGACCCAATTTTAATCAAATGATAGGATATGTCTGTGCTCTTGTTGCAGTCCTGGTCCAAACATTTGGGTTATAATTACAGGCAATGGACTTCTAGTTGAAATGCATATGTCCCAGGTGAGAGATAGAGGCACCTTGGGCCTCTTGTTGCACTCAATCTGTTTGTGATTATGAGTGTGATAAACAAATCCAGTGTTTAACCTCTTCATTGATGAATTCCCCATATCTCATTTTCAATGCAAACGTACAGGAAAACTGTTGAGTATTTCTGAGGCAGCAATGGCTTCCTATCAAATTAATTTCAAATTATTCAAGAGAATACTAAGTATATACTTTTCTCAGGGATTTATCATTGTAAGGGTTAAAGCTAGCTTTGTACTTGTTTTATCTCTTTAATGGTAGAGTTGTTTTTAAAAATTTAATTTTATGCTCAATGAATGTCCAGAAGGCTTTTTAAAACACACACGCACGCACGCACACACGTACGCACAAACACACTAAAATGATGGGCAGAACCAGTCAGGTCTAAGCAATTCACCTTTGCAGAGTTACTATCCATCGATGATGTGACGTCATATGATGTCACCACATCATGATCAGCTAAGCGGTGTGTGGGATGATGTCATAATCATTACGTCATAAATGATTCTATTAGGCCTGTCTTTACCTCTTAATAGTCTGACATGTTATAAGAATTGTATGTCTGTACTATTTAATAAACATGCTGCTGAATATTTTGAAAACTAATTTGACTGGGCATTGTTGCTGCCATAGGCAGCAACAGCACCAAGTCAAATTAGTCACAAAATATTCAGCAATTTACATGTATTGTTTTCAGGAAATTGATAGTCAGGGCATTTGGGGATCAATCAATTCCAACAGGAGCGAGGTGTGGATGGAGCTTAGATAGAGATGGGTGGGGCATTATGTGAAAAATGGAAACGTCCATTATAAATATTATCAGATTGTCTGAATTCTTTTATCACTCCCAAAGCTGTGGAATCCTAGTGGATGGTCATCATGACATGCCCTTTCTTCTGTTAAAAGATTTGAGCCAAATGAGACCAGGACTTTCATAGATATCCATAGATCCAATCCATGTTTTCATTATCTGGATCATGCCCAATGGCTGGATTAAATACTCTTCTATGGCAAGTTCCTTTGTTGTGTTAAAATTTGAGCCAAGTAGGATCAGTATATGAGATACAGCTCCAGACACACATACATACACATGCACGCACAGACAGACAGATGGATAAATGAACAGGTGGGTGGGTGGACGGACACATGTCTGTGACATTGAAAGCGTTAAATACTGGCACCAAGCTGTCATGTGAAGTCGTTTAAATTTAGATGATTCGGTGTTGCGTAATATCGAAGCCCTAAGCTGTACAACATGATATATTGGTTGTGAACCGGAGCAGTTTGATATCAGGTCTGTCAAGATGAACCTTATTAAGACTGCTATCTGACTTCAGCAAACGAAGATAGGGTTATATATAGAGTGTCTATTATATGGTCTGCTAGTCTGGGAATTAATATGTACACATGTGTAGACATATAAGCGCATTCTTACATGTGCATAACAGTGGCATACATGCAATAACTGCATACACACACACACAGGCATGCACATGTGATGATATCTGGTATATAAATTTGTTTGTAGTGGATGTCTATCTGTAGTCCAAGAGAAGAATATGTTTGAAAATTTACCACTCAAATGAGTGGCTCGGTTCTTGAGCCAGTAATTTCAGTGGTGAATTTAAGAAAAGTAGTTTTCTCTTGGTTTGCAAATGGAAATTCCTGAAGATTACTGCAGAGGCCTGTTATGGCCAGCTTGACCATTAAATGGTTACTCGTTTACTTAATGTTCAAGTCGGCCGCTTCGTGTTGATCTTCGCTTGAGCTTGAAAAAATTTAATTCATTTATCACAGGATTGGCTAGCTCGATAACTGGGCCAGTCATTTATGTGGTAACTTTTAAAAAATAGCATTTTCTTGACCTATAAATGGACATTTTATCAAGGAAAAATATGTTCTCCTTGACAAATGTTCACCAGTAAATGAGGGTTAATCCACTTCATGATTAGGTGTTCAATAATGTGTACATGGTCTGTTATGTCATTCCAATATTACATAATTTACCATGCTCAGACTCGGATGCCATCATTGATGGATGATGGCAATAATAGCGAGTCAAACAACAGTCCATTGGCACATCATAATAACATTACAAACTATTTGTCATAGCGTGGAGTGTTTCCCATCGGGCACATGAGCTTTGTATGAGTGCTGAGCCAGTCATGTTGCTATGTTGATTGAAGGGATCTGGGCCCATGTTCACGAAGCTCTCGTTATGTTAGCGATATCATTACACCATATTAAAGCAATGGGTGTAACGATATCGTTAGCTAACGATAGCTTCGGGAACATGGACCCGGGTCTGTCAATCACTAGTGTCTGATGTCATAATCCAAATATGTCACTTGTGGCATCACAATCAAATTAAGTTGGTCTGACACAAAAGTAAGTAGTTCACAGATTTGTGAGTCTTTGGTAGAATATTTTGAAATTAATTCAACGTCCATTCAGGCAGTAACAGCTCCCAGTTAAATTTGTTTCAAAATTTTGAACAGATTAATTATCTGTAGGGTTACCTTGAAATTTATATTCTCAGAATTCCTTTCCCAAAGTTTTAAATCAGTGGACTTTTCCAATTTTAGTTATGCCCCACCCAACCGTTACGCTCTGCCAACGCTTTGCCTATGTTAGGATTGACCGATCCCTGAACTCTCTGACTATCAATTTCCAGAAAGCTATACAGGTAAGCTGTTGAATATTTTGAAACTAATTTGACCGGGTGACTTGGTGCTGTTGCTGCCAATGGCAGCAATAGCACCCAGTCAAATTAGTTTTAAAATATTCAACAGCAGGTTTATTAAATAGCAAAGACATACAATTCATATAACCTGACAGACTATTAAGCGTTTAAGATTGACTAAATCGAGTCATTCATGATGTAATGACGTCATCCTACACATCATGTAGTTGATTATGACATCATATGATGATGGATAAACTGGAAAGGTTCATTCCAACACATGTACAAAATGTACGGCGCCTAGCTAAAGCTGTATTGAGGATTATCTGGAAATAGATCCCCCCCTATAGTTAATGATTCTGACTATCAGCATCTGCATTGTTCATTCATGGCCAGTCATTCTGTCATACAGTATCATTGCTCTTGTAATCAACGTCCAAGTACAATAATTCAGGTTTTGTCAATAAAATGTACAATCCACTTTATATTACGTGCTTTACATATAGTAAAACTTAATAATCTTAAGCTGGTTTATGCAACATACGAAACAACAGCAATGTAATGATCTTCTTCTTCTTCTTTTCGTTCGCTGATCATACCGCCAGTCCTGTAAGTGACTATCGACATGATCATAAGCGTTAAGTGCGTGGATCCATGGTTTATTAGAGTGCGCCGTGCAGCCTGGAACCTCCGTCTTCAGCACTCGAGGTTTCTGTCAGGGGTACCTCACCCTTACCTCCTTTCGTCGCCTCTTACGACATGCAGAGGATACGGAAGGTATATTCTAAGCCCCACCTACAGGGCGGTAATGATCTTACATACATTAATACAAAGTTCCAATTCATGAATCCATTTCCTCACTCAATCATATGACGTCATAATGAACTGCGCGACGGGTAGGTTAATGTTATAATCATGATGTCATAATGATTCAAAATAATCAGTCCTTAATTCTTAGTAGTCACATAGTACAAATTGTATGTCTTTACCACTTAACAAACATTATGTTGACTATTTTGAAACTAATTTGACTGTGTGCTGTTGCAGCAACACCACCCAGTCAAATTAGTTTCAAAATATTCAAACAGTTTTCCTGTATAGTTTTCTGGAAATTGATAGTCAAGAAGTTCAGGGATCGATCTCTCCCAACACGAGCGAGGTGTGGGCGGAGCTTAACTAAGGATGGGTGGGGCATAGCTAAAACTGGAAAGCTCCATTACTGTCACATTCCCAAAGTCCATCTATGCAATATTCTCATTATTGCTATATTCAAAATATCAAACTTATTCTGTTGAATATTTTGCAAATAATTTGACTGGAAGTCGTTGCTGCCTTACAGTCAAATTAATTTCAAAATATTCAACAGTTTTTCTGTATGGTCGCCTTAAAAAATGAGATATGGGGAATTTATTGGTGAAAGAGTTAATGCAATAGTTTGAGGGCCTATTAATATTAAATATTCTAAAGCAAGCATTTGGAATATTTCAAATCTGATTAAAGCGGCGTTCTTGGTCCCATTAACCCTTACCACTCTGATGTCAATATTCTATCTTTTTACTGTGTCAATAGCAAAGAAACTGGTGTACATTTTTCAACAATTTTGGTGGATGATGTTGCTGTCTACGACAGCACCATCTTCCACCAAATTTGTTGAAAATGAACACCAGTTCATCTCTTAATTTAATTTGAAAATTAAAATTTGTTACATGCGTGGTAAGGGTTAATACAGTATTCTCTCCAATTAATGCAATATTACTAAGGCCATCGATGCTAGAATGCTATTCCCATTGATGCAATATTGATAATCTCATTAATTCAATATTAATAAGCCATTAAATACAATTTTCACAATGCCATATGAAGACAGTATTGCTAATCTTATTAAACCTTTAACCCTCGAATATGTTCAATAAAATTTAAATTTTCTCATAGAAAATGTCTTTGTCTTGAGAAATGTCCATTTGCAGACCAAGAGAAGACTATTTTTGAAAATTTACCACTGGAATGACTGGCTCCGTTATCGAGATCATCATTCCAGTGATAAATTTTCAAAAATGGTCTTCTCTTGGTCTGCAAATGGGCATTTCTCAAGACCACTGCGGAAGTCATTTTGGCTGATATGAGTGCTAAATGGTTAATAGAGCCCATTAATTCAATATTGGAAATGCCCTTAACTAAAGCAATATTTGCAATCCATTTGAGGGTTACCCTCTTCAGAGTTTAAAGTAGTGACAATCTGTAAACATAGCATCAATACATTGATCAGAGCTATATTTTTGTGAGGTAGGTATAAATTGTCCATGAGACAAAGATCATATTTGACGTGGAACATAATCACAGCATTAATGACCTTGCTCTGTCGCTGTTTTACACCGAGGAAACATAAAAAAATCAATAAGAAATTGATTCTAGGTGTTTATGATTTTTAGCACACCTGGCCCTTTGGGCCAAATGAGCTTATGCCATGACATCCATCCATCATCCATCAAGTCACGTCATCCATCAAGTCGCGTCTCCTTAATAATTTGACCAATTTCAACCAAATTTAGATGGAAGGCTCCTATAATGGTAGTGTCACAGGGATATTTTCCACCTATATGAGAACATGGGGGATTAGCTGGGTGGAAATAGCTCTGCTACACTTCAGGATGAGACAACAGGTAAAGATACTTTAATAAACAATTACGCAAGATTGTTCTTCAAATATTACTGATATGAAACTTTTAATGATTCAAAACTTTACTTCAAAAGATATACTGGAGATCTTAATTTTACAAACACTAATTATCTATATGCTTAATTCTCTCTAGAAATCTATCAATAGTTTTATCTCTCAATCTATCTGTCTTTCGCTCTCGCACTCGTACTATAATCTAACTCTCTCTATCTCATCATCATCATCATCACTTTACGAGGCATAAGCCATTGGCTTGTTATTGCCTCAATGTTTTTTTGTTGTAGTATGGCTTGCTCAGTCCAAAAGTTTTTTCTTGGATATCTAGTTTGTTCTTGAATGATTTGACTGTTGTTGATTAATTAAGTCTCCTCGAAACTGATAGATTTGAGAGTTTAACTCTTACCACTCCGATGTCAATATATTCTATCTTTTGCTGTGTAAATAACAAAGAAGCCGGTGTACATTTCTCAACAGTTTAGTTGATGCTGTTCATGTCTATGACAGTAACATCATCCACCAAATTTACTGAAAAATAAACACCAGATCATCTTTTAATTTAATATGAAAATTTAAAATCTCAACATCGGAGCCGCAAGGGCTAACACTGATTTGTGGAAATGCTGTGGTGCAGATGGGTGTTCCCTGCGTCAGCTGCGGTGAGCCGCCTACACTCATGGTTACACCCGGCTGCACCTAGCATTTGTTTGCACGCTGACTTGTGGAGGCTGTGGTTGGTCTTATTGCTGTTGTTTTCATTTTCTGTGTTTGTCGCTATCCGATTATCCTTCTCTACACTAGTGTGTCTTCATGCTACCACAAAATGTTGACGTAGAAGCAGAGACTTATCTACCGATAATTGAAATTGCTAAAGAGCATGTTTTTGTCGATGCACAGTCTACTCCAAGATAAGTCACTGTATTGGAAGAATTTCAGTATGACTTTGTGTTGGGCTGGTATATTAAGGTAACCGGGGTTTGTATTGCAGCTCTGGGGGCGAGCCTCTGACTATACGTTCTGTCGGATGGAGTGACAGACGGACTGATGATTGTCTATTAGACTATTTACTGGATAGACCGATGTTATTTTCTCTATTCTGAAGGTTGACTATAATTATTCCAGAGAGCCACAACAACGCAGTCTTAACTTGTACTTTGTTTTTCAAATTCAAATTCAATAACTTTACATAGCAACTTTATATATTCAAAATTCTACATAACTCTCTGCATTTACAAACTTACTCACTGGCATGCTCTCCTAGCTCTCAACTCTTTTTTTTTAAATTAATTTCACACATATATAGCATACTAGTTTCCAGGCAAACAAACTTTCACCATTCAAACATGTCTGTTCAATAATTTGTAAAAACATGAATTTTCAGCAATATATTCAATTAAATACAATCCTTAATAATATCAGGCTTAAACTTCATGTAGCTACTTAACCATTGTAATGCTGAATTTATTGAATTAAATTATTGTTGCAGGCAGACTGGTCTGCCAGCAATATGGATTCCATTTTATAATTATAAATTGCTAATATCTGGGTTCAGCAGTATAATGGTTAAATCTCTATATTTAAAAATCTATATCCATAGTATGAGGATTTACCCTTTCATTTCAATGCTGTACTAATTGTATTTACTTTTTATAACATTCATACAAAGCAACTATTGAATATTTTTCAAATAATTTAACAGAAAATGTTTGCTGCCTCTGGCAGCAACAACCTTCAATTAAATCATTTCCCAAATGTTCAGCAGAATAAGTATAACATCATAAATTGCAATACATATATGTATGCCGTAAGGCTCAAAGGGTTAATACTCTCTTGTGCTGGTTGTATGTTTCTTCAAACACAATGGGTCAATTAATGACTTAGTAGCTGGCTCTCTGTAGTAAGCCCAGCAGATTATTTAACAATTAAACAGTTCAATAATAACTGGTAATAAGTCCATGTAAATATGCTATTGTTCCTTGATGAGCTGCTTAGTGCCACTGACTTCAAACCAGTGTAGCGTGTACACAATGGGTTTTTTTTTTGGATAAAATTATTTTTACATTAAGTATAAACAATATTATAATATAGTCAAATATTTCTTGGGCACGATAATATGTATGCCTGTTCAGTCGAATTCAAATGATCTTTCTTTGAAGTAGATATCTAGTTTGCTCTTGAATAATTAAAGTGTTGTTGCTTCGACTATTGTAGCTGGCATTGAATTCCACTGGTATAACTCTGCTAGGGAAAAAGTGCTTGCGATTATCTTTGTTGCTGCGCTTTATGTTGAGCTTGAACCTATGCCCTCTGGTCTGTGTAATACTGGATGGCTCGTAAAAAGTAGTCCTTATCAATATTATATAGATCCCTGATGAGCTTGAATGTTTCAATTAAATCTCCTCGAAATCGTCTATAGTTTAGTGACATTAGATTTAGGGCTTCAAGTTGTTCCGTGTAGCTATACTCTTTGATTTGCAGGACGAGTTTTGTTGCTCGGCGTTGAACTCTTTCTAATAGCTGTGATTGCCTTTTCAATCTTGGTGACCATGCCGAGTTGCAGTATTCGAGAATTGGTCTCACTAGAGATTTGTACAAGAGCGTGAAAGTAGATGGGTCAATGTTGGTAAATGTTCTCTTGATTAGTCCTAATGTGCTGTTCATCTTGGATACAATATTCCCTATATGTATATCAAATAAAAGGTTTTTGTCACTATGCACTCCCAAGTTTTTTTCTACCTCTGACGTTGATACAGGATGCCTATCCGGCGTATCTGTCATATAGTATTTGGTTTGAGGTTTGTTTCTGCCGAAATATATGACATGTATTTTATCTGTGTTGAAAAGATAGTTGCCGTATCTGTGACCACTTACATACTTTGTCTATGTTGTCCTGAATCTTACTGGTAGCTGGGTTGCCATATAGCTTTGTGTCATCTGCAAATATTTTGCAGTGGCAGTTTAGTCCATCAGGTAGGTCATTTATATATATAAGAAAAAGTATATGTCCCAGGACACTTCCTTGTGGCACGGCACTGGTCACCTCAATCCACTCTGATGTTGTGTCATTGATCCTTACATTCTGGCTTCTGTTACATAGGTAGTTTCCTATCCATCTTACTGAGTTGTCACCAATACCATAGCTTCTCAGTTTTGTTTGGAGTCGTTTGTGTGGTACAGTGTCCAATGCTTTTGAGAAGTCTAAGTATACTGCATTGACAGGTTCATTTGAGACAAGTTTAGCTGTTATATCTTCGAGGTAGTCATAGTGCCGTTAGCTAACTAACTATCTAATATACAAAATCAGTCACATTTTATAGATCATGTCAAAAACGATTTCTAATTTGTATAAAATCAAGTTATTGTGAATATTTTTAAGAATACTAGATCTATAGAATTCAATGAAATAAGTATATTTACCCACATTCGTTCTGCATACATGTTGACAGTATTTTAATCTGATAACGTAAGTAAATCCTGATGACTATTCTTAGGCAGCAACAACTTTCAGTCAAATCATTTCCAAAATACTCAGTAGGTTTCATATGGAAATGTGTTGAAACTATATTGGTAATCAGAAGGAAAGGGGTTATCAGATTGTAAACACACAATTTAGTAAACACAGAATGGAAGCTTAATAAATAAATGTCCAGGGCAGCTTAAGTGTTTTGATTGTTAATAGGGATATTGTTCTCTGGGCTATAGTCTGCAGGAATCGTCACGCTTGATTTCACATGGTTCTGGTGGTCACAATTAACAGCATTATATGTAAACTCACTGGTATAATATAATCCACATAATTTTCTATATGTAGTCTAAAAGCACCATAACAGTGGGCTCCAAAACATCTATTCAAATGATAAATTTTTCCATTGGCTATCTTGGATTTTCCAAAGTTATCCAGAAATACTTTAAAATGTTACTCCAATATCATTTAAGGCCCAATTTTGATGAAACTTGCGTGGACTTCTCCTGTGGTCGTATCCTTTAACACTTCTAATGAGAATTTTGATTGGTCAATTTTTCCAGTGACCATCTTGGATTTTCTGAAAATTTCAAAAAATCAGTTAAAAGCCTACTCCTCATTATCCACTTTGCCAATTTAAAGCAAACTCAGTAGGAAGTACCATAGAGTGGTATGTTTCAGAACGTGTATACTAAATTTTGATTGGTAAATTTTTTTGTGGGGAGGTGGGGGGGGTCATCTTGAATTATCCGAAAAATGATGGGAAGACATTTAAAATGCTACTCCTCCTCAACTGCTTGAGCAATTTCAACCAGGCTTTTAGGATACTAACTTGTATACAGAATTTTGACTACTTGTTATTAATGCCATGATGGCCATCTGTCGTCCATCTGTCCCTACGTCACATCGCATCTCCTCCTTTACGCCTGGACCGATCTTAACAAAATTTGGCAGTAAGGATCCTATGGTTGTACGTAACCTCCAGAACCTCTATTCAGAATTTGGATTGGTCAATTTTTGGGTGACTATCTTAACATTTGATGGAAAATTTACCAGAAATTGTCTCCTTCTTAGCCGCTTGATGAACTTTAACCAAATTTGGCTAGAAGTACTATACTGTGGCAGACTCCATTCAGAATCTTGATTTATCAATTTTTACAGTGACAATTCTTTTAAATGAAAAATGTACCGGAAATTGTCAAAATACATCTTCTTAACCACTTGAGGAATTTCAACTGAATCTCATTCGAACGATGCTCTGAAGCTAGGCTCCAGAACATCTAAGCAGAATTTTGATTGGTCAATTTTTTGGGTGAAAATCTTAGATTTGATTTCAACCAAATTTGGCTAGAAGGACACTATGGTGGTATGCTCCAGGACTGCTATTCAGAATTTTGATTTATCAGGTGTTTTGGTGAAAATCTTAAGATTTTATTTTTTTTAATTTTCAGAAAATTCTTTGAAACTCTAATCATCTTTAATCAATGGTGATAGTTTGTGGAACTACCATTCAGAGTTTCCATTGATTGATTTTTCCAGCGGTCATCTTGGATTTTCATAACTTCTGGAAATCCAAGGAAATTAATGGGAACACCTTTAAATGACATCTCAAGAACAACTTAGTGGATTTCAACAAAAGTTGGGTGGACGAATCCTGTGGCGATTGGCTCCAAAGTTTCCATTCAGAAAATTTGCTTGGTCCATTTTTCCAGTGGCCAACTTGTTCTCACAAATTACATCTCAGGAACTGCTATACAAATCAGGCTGAAACTCATCAGATTTGATCGATAAGTAATGGAAATTAAAATTTGTTCCGGAGAACTTGATATCCCTGATAAAACATGGCTGTCATGAACCAATCAAAATTGTAGGCTTGGTAGCCATATTGAACTTTTTTATTGGCTGGATGAACCTAAGGTTCGATCTGATTATGTGGTCAGCGTCCATAATTAATTTCCTACTAAACATCATTCATACTGAATTCCAATTTTGTATATTAGGTTAGTGCTGAATTTAAAGTGTTATGTCTGTTCAAATTCTAACGGTTCAACGGGACCAACCTACTCATTTGAAATCATTATCCAGTGAATTAGCCTATTTTCAGATTTCATTAGTCAAATCTGGATTTTCTTAGCATGAGAAATAACCTATCAATCTAATCCTTTATGATCCCAGTAGATCTTAAGGCTAATAAGCAAGGAAGAGATGACCAGCAGGTCATGTAAGAAATTGGATAGAATTAGATGGTTTAAGAGGAACTGACCTACCAACATACATGTAAAATCATTAGCCAGTGAATTAGCCTAATTTTATATTTTATTAGCCAACCATGAAAATTATTCTCAAAAGCAAATTGGGGAATGGGTAGGTCTGTCCCTGGTTCAGATGCTAATGGTCCAGGTGAGTGTTAAGACCCTTGGGTCTCTTGATGTGGCTGCATTCTTCGGTTACAAAATGCATGTAGTATTTGGAGAGTATTATAATTAGATAATAGCCACATCTTTCACTACATCATGGACAACTTAATACATAATGCATATGTATGTTGCTACACTATATTGATTTTTTCTCAGTTGTAAGGTTTGTCAAATTACGTCTCACACTTTCATGACACTACATCAATAACTGGTCCTTTCAGGATTGAATGGGCATAATTCTTCATGACAATAATCATGTGACTTAAACTGTGAGTACAAAACATGCGCATGTGCATTGTTTATCCAACATGCGTCTGGGAAATTAAAGACACTGATGAGACATGCAAAGTACTTTTCATTTTAGATATTACAGGTGCTAATTGGGTGACTATAGTGTGTATTAAATTGTGTTTAATTTTTGACAAATATGCTCTCAAATGGGTCCAAGTCAGACACACCGGTTTAATACAAATAAAGGTATAGGTTTTCGATCTCATCCAAACACCCCTTGGCAGTTTTTCCTTTCGTATATATATATCACCACAGAGTTAAAAGTTGGCTATCCAGAGTTTCTGAGCAGTTTTCCTTATGAGACACATCACCAGTTCTGTTGGCCTTCAATAGCAAGCACTATTCTGAGATATAACAATGCTGGTGACGGGCATGGTGAAGACGACTGATCAGAAAGTTGTCTGGCTCCACACCAGGGTATTAATTTGTAAATTATAAGCAAATAATATGACTGGTACTTGGGAATGTGATTATAACCACTCATGTCTGTTTATTGAGCAATTAAAATTGAGAAATTGTTACTTGACTGATTTTGACTTTGACTTTGAAAATGTTAGCATAGAGGGTTTAACCCTTTGATTGCTGGTCATTGATTAGTTTGGTAGCCATATTGAATTTTGTATGTCATGCCCAAAAAGGAATATGATTTTGGAGCCAGTTTTTTTCATTTTAGCTACCGTTTTGATAAATTGTTATTTCTTGTATGTAAATAGAAAAGGGTTAAATCATTGCCATGGTTATATATATATATATATATATATATATATATATATATATATATATATATATATATATGTATATATATATACTTATGATGAAATAGATATTGAGTGGTGACAGGGTGTTCTACGACAATTTTATCACTGAATGTAATCTCTGGTAGCATGGCTGTCTGTGTTTGAATATGTTTATGGGCATTTTAAAGATATTCAGGAACATATCCAACATGTATTCAATAGATTCTTCTTCTTCTTTTCGTTCGCTGATCATACCGCCAGTCCTGTAAGTGACTATCGACATGATCATAAGCGTTAAGTGCGTGGATCCATGGTTTATTAGAGTGCGCCGTGCGGCTTGGAACCTCCGTCTTCAGCACTCGAGGTTTCTGTCAGGGTTACCTCACCCTTACCTCCTTTAGTCGCCTCTTACGACACGCAGAGGATACGGAAGGTGTATTCTAAGCCCCACCTACAGGGCAGGACATTCAATAGATTTAATGTGCTTCTGTCTCCGCATTGCTACTGATTAAGACATTCATGATCACGATTTGTCACGAAAATCAAAACATTTGCTTATTGAATGTAGATTTGCATGTGAAGAGAAAACTATTTTTGAAAATTTACAACTAGAATGCCTGGCTCGATAACTAATTTTTTTAAATAGTTTTCTCTTCACATACAAGTCGACATTTGTCAAGACCAGTGCACAAGCTATTTTTTACCCATTTGACGATCAAGGTTTATACACATGAAGTAAAAGAACTCAAAGATCGAAGACACTCAATCAACTTAGTGACATCACGCTCACACGTTACCCTCCACAATATTTCTCACATGTTCTAATTATCCTATTTCTTCCTGTAGAATAATACTTATTTTGAAAACAATTTGACTGAAAGTTGTTCCTATCTAATGGGTCAACAATTGTGAGTCAAATTGTTTTCAAAGTTTCAAGTAATTAATTCATTTTTTTTGTATTAAAAATATGTCAGTTAAAAAAACCAGTGGTCGTTTTTCTGAGTATGGTTAAAATCATGCCCTGCAGATCTTTACGGAAATAGACTTCCCAACGCCATGTTGAAGTGTCGGTACTTGTCGGGTCTGAAATTGCGTTATTGTGATGCGGAGACAATAAATACATTTGGTCGCAAGGTATAAACTGGAATGACAAGGACATGGCATGGGGAATTTGCGGTACTGGTACATTTCATAGATCAGCACATCTGACATAATTTTCAGCTTGAGTGTAATCAGCTAGTAGAAGGGCAATGCCTTGGTCGCTTAATAGCAATTTCAAGATGAAGACGACAAAAAAAACCTTTGCGCTGGTCTTGAGGAATGTCAATTTGCATGCCAAGAATATACTATTTTTGCAAATTTAACATTGGAATGACTGGCTGGGTGACTGAGCCAGTCATTCCAGTGGTATTTTTTTTATCAAAAATAGTCTTCCGTTTTTACTTGCAAATGAACATTAAATAAGCAGATATTTTAATTTTATTGTCCAAATTTAGCCATTAAAGCCAGGGTTAGTATGGTGCTCATGGCCATTAGAACATAATTTTGCCATCATCTATTCCTCTCTTGATAACTTTTCTTGCCGGGTGTGATTCTGCGTCATCCCTGTTTGGGGGTGGGTGGGTGATTCGAAGAGGTAAAATGACATAATGTTATGATGTTTTAGGTGTAATTGTACTACGCTCAAGGTGAGGTAATCAATAATCTTCTTTGATTAATGTGGTACCTTTGACGCAATATATTGTAGGAAGTGTGGTGAGAGGGAAATGGATAAATAGGAACATTTTATTTTATTATCTTACAGCGCTTAAAGGTGCATAATGCTTGAAAATAAAATTGTTTAAATTATATACATTTAGATGCTTAAATAGTGTACCTCAATGTAATGAAACAAAATAAATTTTAACATATGATGATTTCATTCCATATAAAAAAAATTTGTAGGTTTAGTTGTGAATTTGAATTAGGGAGTCGGCCCTATAATTCAATTTGACAACTTCAAAAATTATATTAATTTATACATAATGAAATCATCATATGCTCAGATTTATTTCGTTTTATTACATCGAAGCACACAATTTAAGCGTCTAAATGTATATAGTTTTAACAATTTTATTTTGAACCATTCTGCTGTGAATACGTATCTTAGTTGTGAATTTGAATTAGGGAGTCGGCCCTATAATTCAGTTTGACAACTTCAAAAATTATATTAATTTATACATAATGAAATCATCATATGCTCAGATTTATTTCGTTTTATTTCATCGAAGCACACAATTTAAGCGTCTAAATGTATATAGTTTTAACAATTTTATTTTGAACCATTCTGCTGTGAATACGTATCTTTAAATTTCAAATTTCATATGTTTAAACATGTAAGTTTATTTCATATATGGTACAATACAGCTCCGAATTAACTTAACGTGTTTCCAAAACAAAATTAAACATATTTTGTTGAATATTTTGAACATAATTGGATTGGCATTCCAATCCAATTATGTTCAAAATATTCAACAGAACATTTCTTGCATCGTGTTCAAAATTGTGCTAACTAACATGTTTCTTTTCTTTCTTTTTTTAAATATGTTAGCTTACTTTGGCTATGTACTGTAGATGATGTTCATTTTAAAAACGCTGTTATTGCATCTGTTTTGTCTAAGACTGCAATGCCCTTCGGCACTTGTTTCCAAAATGTACATCAGCTTTTATTCTAGCTACAGGTTCTTTAACAATTAACCCTTTCACCAACAAATCCCTGAAAAAATATATTCTTTACAATATAAAACTTAATCTGTTGAATATTTTGAAATTAATTTGACTGGAAGCCATTGTTGCCTAAGGCAGCAATCAGCAATGGCTAACAGTCAAATTAATTCAAAATATTCCACAGTTTTCTTGTATGATTGCCTTGAAAGTGAGACATAGGGAATTCATCGTGGAAATGGTTAACCTGTTGACATTTGTATGAAAGAGGGTAAATAACCAGAAAGACTTGGACCCATAATAACAGCTGGTCCTTCGTAACAGTTGGTCCATAATAGCGGTTAGTCCGTACTACCAGGTTGTCCTTAGAAACGGATGGTCCATACAAGCAGGTCATCCATAATAACATGTGATCCTTAGACACGGGTGGTCCATACAAGCAGGTCATCCATAATAACAGGTGGTCCATACAAGCAGGTCATCCATAATAACAGGTGGTCCTTAGTAACAGGTGGTCCATAATAGTGGCTAGTCCATACTACCAGGTGGTCCTTAGTAACAGGTGGTCCATACTAGCAGGTCATCCATAATAACAGGTGGTTCTTAGTAACAAGTGGTCCATAATAGCGGCTAGTCCATACTACCAGGTAGTCCTTAATAACAGGTGGTCCATACTAGCAGGTCATCCATAATAACAGGTGGTCATTAGTAACAGGTGGTCCATAATGTGGTCCTTAGTAACAGGCGATCCATAATAGCAGCTGGTGCCATAACAATGGGTGTTAACATGATAGTGGGTGTTGGCAATAACAAGTATTCACTTTTGTTAGCTCTTCTGTGAAACAGGATGCCAGACATCTCTGAAGTCTCACCTTTCCGGCAATGGTGGAGGCGGCATGAAAAATGTTAACCTTTTTGCTTATGAGGACTGGCCTATTATTTTGAAAATAATTTCACTTAACCCCTGTGAGATTCTGTTCTTATATTTAAGAATCATTTGTGAACAGATCTAGAACAGTAGGAACTGTTTTTGAACTGTACTCAATCGCTGTTCTAGAACATTTGTTTTTAACGTGTTCTGGAACATTTTCAAGAAATATTCATAAACATTTCTAAAACTTTCTTGAACGATTCTGGTAATGGTCTGGAACAATTTTAGAACTGTTCAAGAACTTAAACTAATAGGAAATATTTCCTAAACTGTTTTGAAAATATTCAAAAGCAATTTAACCCTTTAATGGTCATACCGGCTAAAACCAGCCTGTGTTATAGTCATGTGGAATGTCCATTTACAGGCCAATAGAATACATTTTTTGAAAATTTACCACTTGAATGACTGGCTCAATAACCAATAGCCAGTCATTCCAGTGATAAATTTTCAAAAATTATATTCTCTTGGCCTGTAAATGGACATTCATTAGGCAGATATTAAATTTTTTTTTACCAAATTTGACCATTAAAGGGTTAAGAAAAGTTCAGTAACTTTTAAGTTATTAAAATGATCCTAAACTGCTCTTGAAAGTTATCGGGAACAACTATAGAACAGGGCAGCACAAAACCCCTTGCCCAACCCACCCATGCCGTGCCCAACACACAACTGTAGTATTTGCCACAAAATGATCTTTCATAGCTGGAGCAGCATTTACAGCAAAAAGCATCGGTAATTGCAGAACATGCAATGTCGTGTACCTCATCGCTTGCACACTGCAAAAAACCGAATATGTTTGGGAAACTTTTCAAATTCTGGATTCAGGAGATCTATAGAGGTTTGCGTTCATACTGGAGCATTGTGCATGTGCGAGGACTCGTTTATGATATGTTCTATAGAGGAACCGGTTACAGGCTTGAGCAGTAAGTCTCTTCAAAGCTATAGAGATGCTAGTAATGATATCCAATGAAGGATTGCATCTGAATACTTTGAAATTAAAGGGAACTCACGAGTCATGGAATGAATAGTTTAAAGATTTCTGAGGTTAAAAGACAGGTGGTCTTATTAAGCAAACAGTGAATTGAGTGTCTTTGTATTTTTTGATGTGTTACAAAACTGGGGGTACAAAGACCACCACTTTCATCATGCCCATCGCTATCCTCCTCCAGATGTCACTGGGCGACAAAAAGCCCAGATATCACAAGAGGGTGTAGAACCAGAAAAGGGCTGTACTAACAAACCGTTACAGCAAGTACCCTCAGTCCCCAAGGAATTCAACAACCAACCACCAGCAAGCTGTGCTATAATACCAACCAAACCAGCCAGGATCACCAAAGGCAGTAGGATAGTTCCGCGGGACACCTGCGCAGACAGGCCCAGCATTCCATCCAAAACATGAATGCCTGCAGCAGCCACCACCTAAAAAAACTCATTCAGATTCATCGACTGGCTCTGATTATGCAGGACACAGTGGCAAAAATTATAAAACTCTGCTCAGACTGTGTATAAAGGACAGACAGTTTTCTGCCCACTCCTGTGATGTTGCATTTAAAAATAAATTTTTGAAGAATAGGTTCTACCCTATCCACTTCACTGACACTGTTTAAAAACTATTTGTATATCATGTTTGAAACTTCCCCAAAACTGATATAGACATCTCTCCCGTAACCATTTTCATGATAAAGGATTATATACTTGTAATAATTATTTGTCTATTGGATGAACCGCCATCCAAGGGCACGTCTTGAGAAGATACTTACCAAACTGTTGAATACCGCATAAAGGACAGAAACCATTCTGCTCACTCTTGTGATATTGTTGTTTTAAAGAAACTCATTTTTGTAATGAAGGGCATATTCATGTACATATTTGTTTCTCGGAAGAACTGCCATCCACCGGCACATCTTGAGAAGATAGCTACGGTACCTTGAGGAACAGCATGCACCGCAGTTTGCGCACTCACATAGTTCATTCAGCCTGAACAGATACATTTCTTTGTATCAATGACCCATACATCATATGTTTCTGCACTAGAAATATTATGTTTTATCTCAATAATAAATTGCATTCCGATATTTTTGTCTGAAATCTTTTAATAAAACTCCTTAATGCTCTCCTGTCATATTCATGCAGGATGTCTTTAATCTCTCCATCTGAGGTGATCCAGTCTATAAAGAAACTTGTCACTCAAATAAATCCTCTGATGAGTCCTCAAATGAAGGGTGAAACATCATAAAGTCGGATCTCGTTCTCACAAAAGTTAGGAGCACAGAAACCAAACCTATGCCCATTATCTATAATAAGGCCTCCAACCGCTAGAAGGGAGTCACTAAACACTCTTCTGTGTCTACTAATAAGTCTGGAGGATCCCACCTGAGGGATCCCACACCACTCTGCATGCGCATGCTCTACACAGAGGACCCGCCACTCTGGAAGCCTCCAGAAAGGATCCACCTGTAAGAACAATCAAGGAGCATTCGTGCACATGCGCAAAAGAGGGATCTTGCTGGATCCCTGAAGCCTATAAATAGCAGGCACAAATCAGTGCTAGGCATTCGACTTTCATCTCTACCAAGGAGACAAGCGTCAGGTATACATTCAGTGTGGTGACTTTTCATGTCTTACCAGTAACATGTTATAGACATGTTCTTGACTTATAAGTTCTTCAATAGTCATAGAACAACAGTTCTCGAAAAAAGCCTTATTTACTGTTCACAGAGTATACTAGAGCTGTAGCGAGAACACAGTTCAAGAAAAGTTCAAGAACAATCGAGAACGGTTAAAAAATAATTCACATGCGGTCAACTTTATTTTCTTGAAGAAATTTGAGGGTTAAAGTGTTGACGGAGATACACAAATTGTAACCCCCCCCCCCCACCCCACCCACCCCCACCCCGCTCCATCAATCTTTTGAAATAAGCCACATTTTTTTTTCTTTTAAAGGACTAAAGGACGGGAAAAGGGAAATAACAAATGATGTTTATTGGTAATTTCATACAATATTAAATAAACTACCATCGGTATAAAATGGAAATGAATAAGGATTGTTTGAGAAAAAGCATTTACTAAATCTAGGAGCGCTTAACTTGGAGTCAATTAGTGACGTCGCTGGTCTGTTGCACTCCGCCGTGTGTCAATTGTGTGTGCAGGTATACCGCATACGCCTACCTGAATGTAATGAAAGGACACCTGAATATAGTTTTGTAAGCGATATGAATAGTATTCTCTCTATAGGTGCGGATATATAGCGATTAACTTGCTACTTAATAATCCATACATTGTCTGTTATAGACAGGTTTCACTGTATAGAGAAACAGTTATGTTGGCAAATAAAACCATTATCAGCTTGTAGTGAATATTATTATACCACATAGGCTTATTTGGAAAACTTACTAGCTTAACTGTACAGTGCCCCAACGAGTACAAATTAATGCATGTTAGTGCCCCATGCATATTTTATTTACTGTACAGCCTTTGTGCTCGGCAAAGCTTGCGTTGGTGTGGGGATGACATCACGATGTCGTGAAATCTTGCTCTCATTGTGAGAAAATGGCTGCGCCCAGGAGATGAAAAAATCCCATGTTTATGATGGTTTAATTCTTCAAATTATTTGCCTATTGTAGTTATTTAAGATCCCTTATGTTAGTCTTAGAATAGACTTTTAAATAAAGTATTCTTTTACCCATCATTGTCCTTTAAGTTTAACACTATACCAGACAAAAATTACTTCTGCAGTAGTCTTGAGTAATGTCCGTTTGCAGACCAAGAAATTAGTTTTGAAAATTTATCACTGCAGTGACTGGCTTGATAACCAAGCCAGTCATTCCAGTGATAAAATTTCAAAACTAATCTTCTCTTGGTCTGCAAATGGTCATTTTGTGAGAAAATTTAAATTCCCTTGAAAACACTCAATGGCTAAAGTAACTATACCTTGACTCATAATAGAGTTACCAAAAGTGGAAATTTATTGATAGCACTATATTACTGGTAGACAGATCACCTTTAAAATCTTGGATATTGTGAGGTAGATTATTGTGTCTCATAAATGTATGCTTGTTGTCAAACGATGATTTCATAAATATTATCATAAATCATATAAGATGGTTTTCTTAGCATCTGAAAGCACTCAGAATATATTTCCTTTTAATGATGCACTAAGTTTCCTCCTCACAGATGCACCCTGGATTTTTCCTTTCAAAGACACGTACATGACAAATAATGCAAGACTATTGTCCTTTACTCACAAGAGAATTCTAAGTATCATGGTCACTGTCATAAAGAATTGTGGCCAGCTCTTCCTGAAGGAACCCGTATTAATGGTTCATCCTTCAGATCTGAGACGTCAAGTTATAAAACCCGCTGAAAGAATCTGTGCTACCATTGTGGTGTAGCCGCTTAACTATGCATTATTTATTTGTCTGTCCACTATGTAGGTGCTGTGATTATTCTGTTACTGTACATAAATTGTTAACCCTTTAACACTTATATCAGGCAAAAACGGGTTCTGCACTGGTTATGAGAAATTTTAAGATCAACAGTAGACTATTTTTGGAAATTTACCACTGCAATGACTGCCAGTCATTCCAGTGGTAAATTTTCAAAAATAGTCTTCTTGATCTGCAAATGGACATTTTCTATGAGAATAAAACTATGATTATGTCTAAAACATCAAGACCCATTATTAGCTCACCTGGCCTGAAAGGCCAAGTGAGCTTATGTCGTAGCGACCATCCGCCATCCGTCCGTCCGTCAACTTTTCCTTTAAAACAACTTCTCAAGAACCGCTGGGATGATTTCAATTATATTTGGCAGGAATCATCCTTAGGGCATAGGGATCCAAGTTTGTTCAAACAAAGCCGATCGGCCAATTTGGCCAGCGGCCATCTTGGATTTTGTCCGATTTTTAGAAACGTCTTTAAAAATCTTCTCCGAAACCGCTTGAGAGATTGAAAGAAATCTCATGAAATATGATCCAGGGCAAGAGCTCAACCAACTTTGTTCAGCGGAACTTGATTGGTCAAATGGTTTGGTGGCCATCTTGATTGATCAAGTTTTAGCGAAAATGACGTCTTCTCCAGAACCGCTGAAGGGATCAGGCCAAAATTTGGCAGATATGATTAGAGACTAAGGACCCATAAAGTTTGTTCAAGAGAAGTTGATCCATCAAAAAACATGGCCGCCGTGGGCCAATCAAAATATAGCATATTGTATTTTTTTATTTGATGGACTTTGAGGCTGAAAATGTTTTGTATAGGTTTTCGGGTATTCTGATTTGAAATATGTAATTTTCGAAACTGTCGGATAAATGGTTTGGTGGCCATCTTGGATCATTTTCCCGCCAAAAGCTCCCATACTAAGGCAATGGGAAATTTAAAATGTCTTCTTTTCAAGAATTACGTGATCGATTTCAATTATATTTGGCAGGAAGCATGTTTAAGGCATAGAGATTCAAGTTTGTTCAAATGAACCTGATCGGCCAATTTGGTCGACGGACATCTTGGATCTCGGCCGATTTTTAGAAATGTCTTTAAAAATCTTCTCCAAAGCCGTTTGAAGGATCGATTCAGAACTCACAAAATATGATCTAGGGTAAGAGCTGAACCAAGTTTGTTCAAGGGAACTTGGTTGACCAAATGGTTCAGTGGCCATCTTGGATGACCTAGTTTTCGCAAAACCGCCAAAATTTGTGATATATGATTAGGAACTAAGGGCCATGTTCAGGAGAAGTGAATCTGTCAATAAACATGGCCGCAGTGGGCCAATCAAAATATAGCGTGTTTGGTGGCCATATTGGATTTTTTTATTTGATGGATTTTGAGGCCGAAATTGGTTTTAGATAGGTTTTTGGGTATTCTGATCTCAAATTTGCAATTTTTGAAACTGTTGGATAAACCGTTTGGGGGGCCATCTTGGATCATTTTCCGGTCAAACGCTCCCATACTAAAGCAATGGGAAATTAACATGTCTTCTCGAGAACTACTGGGCTGATTTCAATTATATTTGGCAGGAAGCTTCCTTAGGGCATAGAGATTCCATTCTGTTCAAACAAAGCCGATCGCCAAATTTGGCCAACAGCCATCTTGGATGTCAGATGATTTTTAGAAATGTCTTTAAAAATCTTCTCCAAAACCGTTTGAGGGATCAATTCAGACCTCATGAAATATGATCTATGGTCAGAGCTGACCCAAGTTTGTTCAAGGGAACTTAATTAAATGGTTCAGCGGCCATCATGGATGACCTCGTTTTCGCAAAAACGACTCCTTCCCCAGAACTGTTGAAGCGATCAAGCCAAAATTTGTGATCCATCAAAATAACTGGCCACTTTAAAATGTCTAAAAATCTTCTCCAAACCCGCTTGGGGGATCAATTTAAAACGCATGAAATATCATCTAGGGCAAGAGCTGCACCAAGTTTGCTTCAAGGGAACTTGATTGGCTAAATGGTTTGGTGGCCACCTTGGATAACCTAATTTTTGCCAAAAAGACTCCAGAACCACTGAGCGGATTGGGCCAAAATTTGTGAGATATGATTAGGCACTGAGTGCCATTACATTTTTTTCAAGGGAAGGCGCTACATCAGAAACATGGCTGCAGTGGACCAATCAAAATGTAGCGTGTTTGGCGGCCATATTGGACTTGCAAAAATGTCCACAAACTCATTTAGAAGACTACTCCTAAACCAACCACCAACGATTGTGACAAAAATGCATAATGCTCCAGGTGAGTGACACAGGCCCATTGGGCCTTTTGTTTTATTATAGTCATCAACTGAAACACGTTGTAACCCTTAACCGTTATGATTCTGATGACAAAATTTAAAATTTCATAAAATTACATTAAAAGATGAACTGGTGTTCATTTTTTAACAAATTTGGTGGAAGATGTTGCTGTCATAGTTGAAATTGCTGAAAAATGTACACCGGTTTCTTTGCTATTGACGTGGTGCAAGATAGAATATTGACATCACAGTGCTAAGGGTTAATCTAAGTGGGGGTGACTCAGGGATTAACAGAGGGATGCCAGCTGTCACTCATGTATCTGACATCATAATCAAAATTATGTCACAAAAATTACAAAGTCTGTCACGAAAGTGTACAAATCTTATGTTTTTAATGAATTTACAATTTAATAAATAATATTTTGAAATTACTGTAACTGGAAGCTGTCACTGCCTATGGCATAAAAGGTTTGATGTCAATGTAGTTCCAAAATATTAAACGTCTCACCTGTATAACAGACCTTTCCAGTTTATCCATCCATCATATGCCATCATAATCAACTACGTGACCTCACATTAAGATGACGTCATATTCAATGACGTCATGACTCATGAATGATGTAGATAAGGATGTCACGATTGCATAATTGGTGACAGACTATTCATCGTTGTACGAATTGTATGTCTACTATTTAATAAACATGATTCAACAGCTTACCTGTACAGTTTTCTGGAAATTGATAGTCAGCAAGTTCATGGATCGATCGATCCCAACATGAGCGAGGTGTGGGTGGAGCTTAGTTAGAAATGGGCGGGGCATAGCTAAAACTGGAAAGGTACATTCCATTGAAATTGTGATTCTGGGAATTCAGTGTACCTTTAACTATAACTCGATTCACATATGTATGAAGTTCATGGAGCATAGCTAGAAATGGGCGGGGCATAGCTGGAAATGGATTCTGCCCTTGATGAGTTTGAAGGGGATAGGAATATATAGAAATGCACCACGAATACATTGCTCGGCGTTCTATTGTAGGATGTAATTCACAATTAGGGATGGTGGAATAATATTGTGTATTTGAAGTGGACATAATCACCTCAGTAATGACCTTGCTGTGTGATTATTATACCCAAAGAAAACACAAGAAAATCTATAAGGAATTGATTCTAAACGGTGCTGAATAAAGCTGTATATATAATCATTAACTGCCCGACTGCTGAGTTTTCGAAGATGACAGATTCCAAGGAGTATATCTCTGTATCTGCTAAATATTTTGAAAACAATTTGACTGAAAATCGTTAGTGGGTAAGCCACCAACAACTTCCAGACAAATTGTTTTCAAAATAATCAGCAGGTCCAGAGTTATTGCCCATTCAAATAATTGTCTGGTGGCTTGCAGTAGTCGGATGGTTAATAGCACTTCATCATCTAGATGTTGATCAAGTATTCGATCCCATGCCCCAGATATTAATACATCTGATTCAATAAATGTAAAAGTGTATTTTATGAATATGAACAAATGCCTGTCTGTATTATAACACAACAGTTTTGTCTCACCTGTGAAGCAGAAAGGCAAACATAGAGATCAGTTATTCCGGTGATGTCATCATCATCATCATCAATAGAAGCACTTTTGGTTAGCCCTTTAACACTCATATCAGCCAAAAAGGGCTTCAGCAGTGGGCTTGAGAAATGGCCATTTGCAGACCAAAAGAAGACTATTTTTGAAAATTTACCACTGGAATGACTGGCCCGATAACCGAGCCAGTCATTCCAGTGGTAAAATTTCAAAAATAGTCTTCTCTTGGTCTGCAAATGGACATTTTCTATGAGAAAATTGAAATTTTCTTGAATAAATTCAATGGTTAAAGGTTTAACGAGTTTAGCTCAGCTGACTTGTCAGTCAACTAAGCTATAGCTGTCCAGCATCCGTCCGTCTGTTTGTATGTCTTCTGTCTGTCTGTACATCATCAACAATGATGGCACTTTTTGTTATTTCTGGACCAATTTAGATCAAACATGGCTTATATCTTTCTGTCTTCATCTAATTTATCCATTGTGAAAATGATGCTGATTCGATGACAAACAGCAGAGTTATCCCCATTGCAAATATTCTGCAGTATGGGACCCAATGGAAAAAGCTGTTATCTTGCTGGAAAGTTCCATAATTTTTAGAGCTATTGGCTTCTAACTTGGTGGGTGTGTGAGATCACTCCCATCCAACATCTGTCTGGGTCATCAACAATGGTGGCATGTTTTGTTATACCACCGCAAAGCGGGGTTGTATAGTAATTGCTTTGTCCATGTGCATGCGTGCATGTGTGTGTGCATGCGTGTGTGTCAAAATTAGGTCAGCATTTAACCATCTTCTTCTTGTGTTCATCTTTCTCATGACAGTAATCTTAGACTGTTTTCCTTATTTGGTGCATGAAAGCTGAAGTGGTCATCAAACTGTCTCTGTCTCCTCTGATCTTCTCTTCAAAAGATACTTCAATAGGCCAGAAGCTTCTCCTAGCCTGTTCATATCGCTGGCAGTGCTGCAAGAGATGCTCTGCTGTTTCTTCTGCCTGCTGACACTCACAAAGTGCAGAATCTGTGATCTTGAGAAGGTGAAGATGTGCATTGAGACGATTGTGACCAGTCCTCAATCTGAAGATACATGTCTGATCCTCCCTACTGAGGCTGTGTATTGCATCATTATGCGGCCTGCTGGTGGTTCTTGTGGCTTTAATAATATGCTTCAGTTCTTCAAAGTCAACCTCGTGGTTGAATTGTTCTTTATTTGACTCTTCCTTAGCCAGATGATCAGCTTTGTCATTTCCTAATATGCCACAATGCGAGGGGATCCACTGTAAGTTGACATTGTTCTGCTTAGACAGTTGCATAAGATTTTCATGAATTAATTCTGTACTTTCCTTTCCACTCTCCAGCGCCTGGAGCGCTGAGAGGGAGTCTGTCAGGAAGACAATAATTTCATTTCTGGTTTCCGCTCAAATTTTTGCCTGTGACCATTTGCCCATTGGTAAATCTCTTGGTACACTTGAAACCTTTTACAGTAGTCTCAGGCTGGCTGTTCCATTGATCAATGGTACATTTTCCATTGGTCAATAATGTCAAGGATGCCAAAATTCTTGCTTTTCCTCATGCACATTTTTTGTTATTGTGACCATTGTCACCGTGGTAAATGTCATCTGTTGGTATACTTGAACCATTGGTCAATAGTTTCGGGGGTTGCTACCCCCATTGTCAAGGACATCAATACTTTTGTATTACTGGCTCAAAGTTTTGCTTATAACCATAAGTGTCCCATTTGTAAATGGCATCTGTTGATACACTTGAACCATATGACAGTAGTGTCAGGTATGACTGCCCCATTGATCAATGGTACTTTTTCCGTTGATCAATAATGTCAAGGATGCCAATATTCTTGCACTTCCTCTCCAAGTCTTTGCCTGTGACCATTGCCCCATTTGTAAATGGCATCTGTTATACACACCCATGAGCCAATGGAGCTTTCCTTGGTGGTCGGTTAGTGTTAGGCATGCAACAGACTTTCATGTTTCCAGCCCATTTGTTTCCAGGGACCCTTGACTCATTGATCATTGACATCAGTTACACTTTTCTCATTGATAGCCGCTGATTGGTCAATAGTGTAAATGACACTTGATTTGTTGGTCATTAGTTTCAGGGATGATTGTCTCATTTGTTAATAATGCCAATGACCCTTGCCACATTTGTCCATGGCATAAGTTACACTTAACCACATTGATCAAGGGTGCTTTATCCATTTATTCATCTATGTTTGTAGCACTTGCCTCATTGATCAATAATATCAGGAACCCCTGCTCTTGGTGGTCAGTGGCATCAGCTATGCATACCCCGTTGGCAAATTGTATCAACAATACTTGACTCATTGCTCAATAAGGGCAAGGATCATGGTTCAATTGGTCAGTGTCATCAATGGACCTTTCCATTTTTAGCTATGCTCCACTCATCTCTAGCTAAGTTTCACTCACACCTCACTTGTGTTGAGATCGATCAATCTCTGAACTCCCTGACTATCAATCTCCAGAAAACTATACAGATAACCTGTTGAATATTTTGAAACTAATTTGACTGGGTACTGTTGCTGCCTATGGCCAAATAGAATCATTTATGACGTAATGATTATGACATCATCCTACACGCCGCTTACCTGATTATGACGTCAGATGATCGATGGATACTCTGGAAAGGTGAATTACACCCATTGGTTAATAGTGTCAGTGACACTTGAGTTGTTAGTCATTGGTGGTAAGGATGATTGTCTCATTTGTCAATAATGATGAGGACCATTGCCCCAATTCGTCTAGGGAAACACTTATGCTTGCTCAATTGACAAATGGTGCTTATTGTGCATTAATTAATGTAAATATGTTTACAGTTCATCATCTGGTGAGCACTATGGCCCTTTGGGTCATTTCAAAGTGAACATATTACACAATCATGCTTTTGATTTCAATGAAATTTATAAAGCCGTTCTATATCATGCAGGGATACAATCAGCATCATTACTAATTTCATTTGGGGGAATTTTATATGGTTTCTCAGTTTTCATGGGTTTTTGTTAACCTGTCTTGTGTCAACAGAGCCTCAAAGTGCTCAACATACTACTTGATATATCAATTAAACATTTTGATGGTTGATATTTTTCTAAATATTTTTATTTTAGACTATTTTTGTAAATTTACCACTGAATCTTTTTTTTGCCGACTTGACCATTAAATGGGTAATTGTAAAAAAAATTAAAGTTTTTACTTAGCCAGTGTCTAACTGCAGGTTGAGAGTATTTTTGAAAATTTACCACTAGAATGACTGGCTCGGTAACTCTAGGCCATTCGAATAGCTATGTCTGAAGACCACTGCAATATAGTTTTTTGATCAGTTTGACCATTAGAGGGGTATGTTGAAACACAAGGGAGGTGGGTTTACGGTTAAGGTATTTAAGTTGCGTTATTATTCAGCAATGGCCGTTTGGATTTCATTAAAACTAGGAGTGTTCAAACTTGTGCAAACTCACAGAATCATTAGTAGTTTGATCTTAACCTTTTAGCACTCATATCAGCAGTGGTCTTGAGAAATGTCCATTTGCAGACCAAGAGAAGACTATTTTTGAAATTTTACCACTAGAATGATTGGCTCGATAACCGAGCCAGTCATTCCAGTGGTAAAATTTCAAAAACAGTTCTCTTGGTCTGTAAATGGACATTTTATATGAGAAAATTTTAATTTTCTTGAACAAATTCAAGGGATAAATGGTTAAAAAACAAGAATATGAAAAACATCATTGACATACAAACATGTGTTCTCTATAGAAGCATTTTCCGCATACACCGCTGTAAGAGATGAGCTTGTTTTCGTGTCGGCCGTAATGGATGGTTATCGCGACTGAGGATTTATTATTAATTAAATGCTGGAAATCTGACACAATTGAAATACACACTTTTATGTTACTTGGTCATCAATAAACTGAAGTTATTGATAAACATAGCTAAATATTAAATCAAAGCCTAATTCAAAATAATTTGATTGATGATCCGAAACTGCTGATGATCCGGAACTCCTGTATCCACTGTATATCTTTTCAAGATCAGACTATCCGAAGTTTAGCCAAATAATTCATGTTTGATGGGTTACATTTGTTTGTTCATGTCTCCCTGAATATATGTATTATGAATATATGCCTAGATTAGATTATTTTGGCAATGCCGACTATTCATGTTTCAGCGTTCTTGATTAAAGTAGTGGGTGGATGCAAAGGCAGCTACCTGATAATGCAGTAGTACAATAAATTAACTTTTCCACCATGAAAATGCAGTATCTTACTTTCAAAGCACAGTGGAAGTTGTGGAGTATTTTATAACTAATTGGATTTGAAGTAGTTGATGTCTTAGTTTTCAGCCAAATTAGTTCATGCCGTAGATTTTCTATTTCCATATTTAAAGACAACAAAAATGTCTGTACTTGCTGCTTCTCGTCATTAATATTATGCAAATGTAAAAATTGTACCTGCTGTATTTTCAGCTACATAGACCAAATATGTTGAAATCCCTTTGTCATGCATGATGTATATAAGCCTCAAGAACTTTTGTGTGTGAGGTAGCTTAAATTCAAGGCCCTTTGGCCTTTTTTGCTTTTAATCCATATTTCGCACAGCTGCATACATGCAGGCCCTCACGTGGCACACATGCATACAAAGCCATATGCACCAAGTACACACGCATGCATGCACACATGCACGCACACACGCACGCACACACACACGCATGCATGCACGCACGCACACACACAGACACACACAGCTTAAATTCAAGGCCCTTGGGTCTTTTTTACTTTTAATCCATATTTCGCACAGCTGCATGCATGCAGGCCCTCACGTGGCACACATGCATACAAAGCCATATGCACCAAGTACGAACGCACACATGCACGCACGCACGCACACACGCACGCACGCACGCACGCACACACACACACACACACACACACACAGACACAGACACAGACACACACACACACACACACACACACACACTCACACACAAAGACATGCAATACCCTATCCCCTTAGGGGGTGAAGATAATTCCTGCCCAGTCAGATTCAAATTTATTTTAACAAGTATATATAGTTCAGTGTACGTGCTTCAATCATGGCGGCACTTTCTATAACCTATTATTTATTATACTGCCATGATATCCCCTGAGAGTGTTGTCCTGACATTGCCACAAGTTACTTGAAGCAACTTCAGGGTTGTCACAGTGCGGCTAAATCATGTAAAAAGTGCCTAAATTCTAACTAAGACACAAACTAAACTACTTAAAGTTGAATATTTACTCGCTTGGAATATTACCTTCTCTGAGTGCTTTAATTGGTGTGTATTTATGAATGCAGAGATATTTAATTTGAGATATAAATTCTCATTTTTGTATGAGAAATTGCAGCAGTAATTGGAACTGATTATTCTGAGAAATGTCACAGTGTGTCTGCAGATAGAGCCTCTGGGAATGATAACTAACAGTTATATCAGTAAGAAGTGGGATGTATTTGACTACTAAAGGTGAAGTTACACAAGTCACAAAGTAAGCTGACTCTGGACAACTAAAAAATTGTCTGCGTTACTATAAAATTGTCAGATATTGCGGATCTAGCTTGACCGATGAGATATTATGCTCTCGCTGATTACGTTGTATTAAATATTTTTAAGACCCTCTCATTTATATGTTTGTCACATTTTTAGCTCACCTGGCGAGAATGAGCTTATTCCACGGTGACTGTCTGTCAATCATCCATCCATCCAAAAAGATTTTCTTTAAATGACTTCTTCTGAAGAACCATATGGCCGATTTCAATTATATTCAGCAGGAAGCATTGAGATCGCAGTTTGATCAAATGAAGTCGATTTGTCCAGTGGCCATCTTGAATTTTCCATAAACCTTTGGCCCGATTTCAGCAAAATTGGGTGGGACAATCCTATGTCGGTATGCTTCACCATATCAAATGAGAAATTTTCTTGGTCCATGCTTTTGGTGGCCATCTTTTTAAAAAAGATTATCTAGAAATCCTTTAAAACAGATATCTTCATAAACCATTTAGCCGATCCTAATAAAAATATGTCTGGAAGAATCATATCGTGGTAGGCCCAGAACAACTGTTCAGAATCTTGATTAGTCCATTTTTTCGACAGTCATCTTGGATTATCGGAAAACTTTAAAACATATCTCCTCCTAAACCGCCTCATGGATTTTAACCAAATGTGCCGGAAGGATCACATGGTGGTAGGTTCAGGAACTTCTATTGCGAATTTTGATTGATCATTTTTTCCAGTGATCCTCTTTTCCAGAAATGTTTTAAAACTACTCCTCAATGGCAGGATTTCAACAAAACTTGGATGGAATGTTCCTAGTGTTATAGACTTTAGTACTTTAAATGAGAATTTTGATTGGTCAATTTATTTGGTGCCCATCTTGGATTTCCAAATGTGTCCAGTAATTCATTTAAAATGTTACATGTAAAATACCATGCCGCAATTTGTACCTTTACATCTTAAATCTTTCTGACCAGAACTTCATACAATAAAACAAACAGGCTTTATATGTAGAACATATTTCTACTCAAAATGCCAATGTTCCAGGTGAGCGATACAGGCCCTAATTCACCTTTCCAGAGTATCCATCGATGATCTCACGTGCTCTGATGTGATCTGATGTCATACTCAGCTAAGTGGCATGTAGGATGACATCATAATCCTTACGTCATAAATGATTTTATATGGCCCGTCTTTAACGCTTAATAGCCTGGCATGTTGTACAAATTGTATGTCTCTACTTTTTAATAAACAGCTCAACAGCATCCAGTTAAATTAGTTTCAAAATATTCAACAGCTTACCTGTATAGTTTTCTGGAAATTGATAGTAAGGAAGTTCAGAGATCGCTCGATCCCAACACGAGCGAGGTGTGGTGGAGCTTAGATAGAGATGGGCAGGGCATAGCTAAAAATGGAAAGGTCCATTGGACACTTTGTTACATGTATCTTACCTGACATCAAACGCTAAGTGAGTTTATGTCATGACGAACATCCGCTGTCCATGCAACCTCTGTCCTTCAAGGTTTGCTTTAAAAGTCTATTCATTAACCGCTTGGATGATTTCAATAAAACTTGGCTGGAAGGACCATATGATACATAGGCTTGTGAACTTGTATCCAGAAATCTGATTGGTCAGTTTTTCTGGTGGCTATCTTGGATTTTCCAAAAACGTCCGGGAAATCAGTAAAAATATGACTCATTAACAACTTGGCTGATTTCAAACAAACTTGGCTGGAAGGACCCTATCATGGTACACTTTCCTGAAAGGGCCTTATCATCATAGGATTCTGAATTTGTATACAGAAATCTGATTGGTCAATTTTCTCGGCACCCATCTTGGATCCTCTTAGTACAATCATGATTCAATGGTCTCATAGATAAATGTCCATTTGCAGACTGGATATCTAGCTAGAGGTAAATTTTCAAAAAATACTCTTCTTTTGCTCTACAAATGGAGATTTCTCAAAACAACTGGAAGCCATTTTGAGCAGCATGAGTTCAAGAGTTCAAGAGTTAACTATTTGCATGCTGAATTTCTGAATATTTTGAAAACAATTTGACAATTATTGTCTCGGTAGCTTGCAGTTATATGGGTGTCCATGATGGTTGCATTACAACCATGTTTCTGGTTATACCATTATTCTGTTTGTTTAGGCATTCTATCCATTATTGTCAGAACCAGATTAGTTCCTGCTTTTTCCATAGTAGAATGCTGCGTCGTCGTAGAGATACAAATTTGTAATTCTCATCCGTTCTAAAGTAACAGTTTCCTTTGCCTTGGGTAAAAAAATAAACCAATTTTAGCAAACAATTACCCCTTGCTGAGTGCTTTCTGAGGGATTATGATATTCTGCAGAATTTTATAACATTTTTTCCTACTGAATTAATAAAAGCTTTGCGAGATTGATATATGGTGGTTATATTAAAAATAATTTGACTGAAAAATGTTACAGCTTAAGTTAGGAATAAATTTCAGACAAATTGTTTTCAAAATAATACTAGAATCATGTACCAGTATATATGCATTAAAGAGAGACTATACATCATTACCCCATAACAATGAAATCGGTGTCCCAATTTCAAAGCAAGAGTGCTTAGGCAGGAACAGCATCCAGGCAAATTCATCTTAAAATTTCAACACACTTCTTACTTTATAAACAATTTGTGATTTCTGTTCTACGATGTTGAAAGGGTTAACCCATTAACACTCAAGGTCAAAAATGGCTTCCGCAGTCATCTTGAAAAATGTCAATTTGCAGATCAAGAGAACACTTAGAGAATTTCCCACTGGAATGACTGATGGGCCAGTCATTCCAGCAGTAAATTTTCAAAATGAGTCTTCTCTCGGTCTGCAAATTGACATTCTCTATGAGAAAATTGAAATGTAATTGTACAAATTTGTGGGTTAAAGAGTTAACATACATTAGTTTCCTTCAAGGAAGACGTGAACAATAATATTTCTCCTTCATGCACTTTCCAAATTTATCCATTAAAAATTAACGCATTTCTATCCGTATGTCTCAAAACTATATACTTCACCCTATGGACAACCACAAGCTAACTATTCTAAACACATTTTCCCTCAAAGTTTTTTTTTTCCTTAGACTGCAAACATTTTCAGTATAGTTATTCTTGGAATATTCAAAAAGTTTCTGAGATTAATGAACGAAGCGGGTTAGAAAATTAATCTATTATTTCACCAACTTCAAAGCTGAAGGATGATAATAGATCTTTCCATTTTTAGCTATGCCCCGCCCATCTCTAGTTAAGCTCCACCCACACCTCGCTGGTGTTGGGATCGATCGATCTCTGAACATCCTGACTAGCAATTTCCAGAAAACTATACTGTTAAGCTCTTGAATAAATCCCGATCCCTGCACTCCCTGAATCTCAATTTCCAGAAAACTATACAGGTAAGCTGTTGAATATTTTGAAACTAATTTGAATGGGTGCTTCTGTGTCCAGTCAAATTAGTTTCAAAATATTCAACAGAATGCTTATTAAATAGCAAAAACATACAATTCGTACAACTTGACAGACTATTAAGTATTTAAGATGGACTAAATCGTGTCATTCATGACGTAACTGATTATGATGTCAGCCTACATGTGATGTAGTTAACCCTTTAACATTCATATCAGCCAAAAATGGCCTCTGCAGTAGTCTTGAGAAATGTCCATTTGCAGACTAAGAGAAGACTTATTTTTGAAAATTTACCACTGGGATGACTGGCTCCATAACCGAGCCAGTCATTCCAGTGGTAAATTAAAAAAATAGTCATCTCTTAGTCTACAAATAGACATTTTCATTGAAGAAATGTGAAGTGTGAAAGGGTTAATTGTGATGTCATAAGATTGACAGAGAAACTATTCGTCAATTCTGATATCCTGCAACTATTGAAAGGGAAGAATATATTTCTTCCACATTAGGCAGGTCCTACTGAGGGATCTCATAGCGGACTTTAACACCTCACCAGTATTACAAATCAAAGTATACTAGATCCACTCTCAGGAAGATCTTGTTGTAAGGCATTTCAGATGAGAGGGTCATCTCCCCTTCATGTTTTATGTCAGATATAGGGGCCAGTTTTAGTGACTGACAACGTCAGCTAATTTCATGACTCCGGTTCATGCCCCAGGTACCCCGGACAGTTCCTCTGACTTATATACGGCAGGGTACCAGGCACGAACCGGGTTCACGGAACCACTGACGTGGTCAGTCACCAAAACGGGCCCATAGATAAGAGAAAAGGGCCTAGTGGTGGAATATGCTTATCTTCTGTTAACTCTTTCATGACAAAGTCGGCCAAAACCGGCCTATGCAGTGGTCTTGAGGAATGTTCATTTGCAGGCCAAAAGAAGAAGATTTTTGACAATTTATCACATGGAATTGTGTCATTAACGTGGTTAAAGAAATTCATAGAACCTACTCTGGATTAACAAATATTTAAAAGCGAACAATCACACCATAATTCTGTAAATAAAAATGTTAAAATTGTATACTTTTAGAGGCTTAAATTGTGTGCTTCAATGTAATGAGGCGAAATAAATCTTAAAGGTGCATATTGACACTAAGATGCTTGGAAATAAAATTGTTAAATTTTATACTTTTAGAGGCATAAATTGTGTGCCTAAGGGAAACAAAATAAATGTTAACATATGATGATTTCATTATGCATAAATTAATATAATGTTTTAAGTTATGAAATTGATTTAGAGACATGATTGTTGATGATTTCATATAAATTATTATAATTTTTAGCTCACCTAGCCATGTCAGAATGGCCAAGTGAAGTTATTCCATGGTGACCATTCGTCATCCCTCCATCTATCAAATGTATCTCCTCCTAGAATGATTGGCAGAATTTTAACCAAATTCGTCTGAAAGGATCTTATGGATGTAGGCTCTAGATCTATTCAGAATTTTAATTGCTCAATTTTTTGGGTCAAAATCTTAATATGAAAAGTTTAATGGCCCATTGCCACTTGGCAGAATTCAACCAAATTTGGGTAGAAAGACCATATGGTAGCAGGCTCCATAACATCTGTTCAGAATTTTGATTAGTCATTCTTTTGTGTGAAAATCTGGGATTTTATGAGAAATTTACCAGAAATTGTCAAAACGCATATCCTCATTAACAGTTTGATGGATTTCAACTAAATTTGGCTGGAGGGCTTCTATGGTTCTATGCTCCAGAACTTTTATTCAAAATTGTGTTTGATCAATTTATCTTGGTGAAAGTCTTAGATTTTATGAAACTGACACTCCGATTGAATTCCTTTATGTCCCCCACGGCGCAGACATCATGCAAGATGGATTTATATCCCCTCCGAAGGACGTGTCATGTGAATAACATATGAAGCATGGCAGGTTATTAGCTCACCTACCCGAAGGACCAAGTGAGCTTATGCCATGGTGGCGGTACATCGTCCGTCCATCCATCACTCCATCTGTTAAATCACATCGCATTAGCGGTTTGACCAATTTCAACAAAATTTGTCTGGAAAGATCCTATGGTGGTAGTTGCCAGAACCTGTATTCAAAAGTTTGATTGGCCATCTTGGATTTTCCAAAAATTACCCAGAAATCCTTTAAAATGCTACTCCTCCAATATGAATTGGCCTGATTTTGATGAAACTTTGGTGGAATAAACATGGTATGCTTCAACACTTCTAATGAGAATTTTGATTAGTCAATTTGTCCGGTGGCCATCTTGGATTTTCTGAAAATTTCTGCAAATCAGTTAAAAGTGCACTCCTCATTAACCACTTGAACGATTTTAAGCAAACTCGGTGGGGATGACTTTGGGGTGGTTTGCTTCAAAATTTGTATACAGAATTTTGATTGGTAAAGTTTTCGGTGGCCATCTTGAATTTTCTGAAAAATGACCGGAAATCATTTAAAACACTACTCCTCATAACCTGCTTCCTTGCCCTGTAGGTGGGGCTTAGAATACACCTTCCATATCCTCTGCGTGTCGCAAGAGGCGACTAAAGGAGGTAAGGGTGAGGTAACCCTGACAGAAACCTCGAGTGCTGAAGACGGAGGTTCCAGGCCGCACGGCGCACTCTAATAAACCATGGATCCACGCACTTAACGCTTATGATCATGTCGATAGTCACTTACAGGACTGGCGGTATGATCAGCGAACGAAAAGAAGAAGAAGATAACCTGCTTCCAAGGGTGATTTCAATCAGACTTGGCTGGAAGCACCCTCATGTATACAGAATTTTGATTGGTCAATTTTTCCATTGGCCATCTTGTATTTTCCAACAATTTTGGGAAATGAGTGAAAAGGCTACTCAGCATTAACCGCTTGGCCGATTTCAACCAAACTCAGCTGGAAAAACTCTAGGCTGGTATGTTTCAGAACCTGTATACAGAATTTTGACTGGTAGCCATCTTCGTTAAAATGCTACCCCTGATTAACCGCTTTGACAATTTCAACCAGATTTGTCTGAAAGGATCCTATAGTGGTAGCCTCTAAAATTTGTATTCAGAATTTTGATTGGTCAATGTTTTGGCAGCCATCTTTGATTTTCTGAAAATTTTCCGGAACCATTAAAAAATCCTACCATACTCCTTAATCAATTGCCTGATTTGAAGAAAACTTGGGTGGAACGATCCTATAATGGTAGGCTTTAACATATCAAACGAGAATCTTTTGTCAAATTATTTGTTGCCCATCTTTGATTTTCCAAAAATTATCTATCATGTTTATTTAAATGCAAATGGTTCAAATGCTAATGGTCCAGGTGAGTGTTGCAGGCCTTGGGCCTATTGTTACATCTTGATCGCATGCCTGACCATGAGATCGAACCCAGTTCTTTGGATTGGAAGTACAAGCATGCACCGGCACAGCAGTTTAATCCCCATCGCCAATGCACCATAATGGAATGAATGCACCATAATGGAATGGATGACTATAGATCATCATTCTACCTTCACACTAAGACACTTCGTTCTACATCTCTGTGGTGTTAACCCTTTAATAATCAAGACAGAACAAACCAGCTTTTGCAGTCATTTGAAGAAATGTGGTCTTGAGAAATGTTGATTCCCAGGTCAAGAGAAGAGTATTTTTTGACAATTTACAACTGGAATAACAGGCTCGAAATTTGAGCCAGTCATTTCAGTGGTAAATTTTCAAAAGTTCTTGACAAATCTTGATCATGAATGGGCTAAGTGACCTCCTTCCTTTTAGTGCCCACTTTTGATTGCTAACAAAAGTGCTCTAAACCAAGATATGTCTGATCATTTGCGGAATTACCAATCAGGTTAAAAATGACAAAATTAGCAATATCTGTCACATTGTTTGAAAATCTGCGAGATTGAAAATCAGTTCCTGTGGAAATTATTTTCTAGTTGACTGGCCAATCATGGGATATCGCACCCAATTACATGCTAGTCTCCTGTCTGAGCCACGGGGAACACATCAGAAACAATTCTGTTTTTCCTATAATATTGGCACGCAAATTTCATAAAGGGTCCATCATCATGTAATGATGGCTAAATTACAGATTGCAGGCTTCGGAATCTCCATGCTCAGAGGCAGTTACCATGATCGCTCTGTCTGGACAGACAGAGGGAACACTTTTCGTTCTGTAATCGCTATTTGTAGATCAGGCCTATTAAAAATTAATAAAGCTAATCTCTGACTGATTATTGTGAAAACAATTTGGCTGAAAGTCATTGTTGCTTTAGGTAGGAATGACTATCCATGCAATTATTTTTCAAACATTTCAGTACATTTAATATTTATCTTTGTTATAGTGATGGATATCCACCAAATTTTGGATACATCTTGTTTTTGTAAGTGTGCTGTAATTTGTCATAATAATACTCCGTCATCAATTGTCAGTACATGATTTATAAATCGAGAGAAAATTGCGAGAAATTAGCATTATTATATCCGTTTTCGCACGCTAACTGGATAACTACATATTATTATTTATTGATATACGGACTAATAATATATGAATAAAAGCTTAAAACAAAGTATTACATTTTTGTCAACTGTGACCTTCATCTGTGATTTATGTCCATGAAAAACTCATTTGTTAAAAATGCTATAATACCATATCGCGCACCTTTCTGCATTAGTCTATTATAATGATAAATGTATTCATAATTCTTTCTGCATTGAGCGGTCATTGCAGATGTCTGTTGATTTGCCAAACCATAGTGAGATAGACAAAGTAAATAAATTTAATAGCCAGGTCTTTAAGTCAAATTCCTGTTGTGTAAACATTTATCTATATGTGACAAAGCAAAGGGAGGGCTGGATCTAGACTGGTAATAGGCTAGTATCACATTGATGAGCATCTGACAGTAGGGTGGTAATAAAAAAATTAAAATACCATAATACTGGTGATATATTCTTTCCAGTGTGTTGCCATTGTATTGCTAAACTATTGTCAGCTAACTGGCAAGAACATTTTTCTAATGAATTTCTGACAAGACTGGCAATACATTTGGTAATACACTTTGCAATAGGCTGAACATATACCAATATCAAGCTATTGTCAGATGATCAGATTATTGTAAATGTGTTACCAGTTTATTTCTGGATGTTAAAATATTACCAGTGTATTGTCAGGCAGATATTTTTGAAGAGGAAATGTAAGCTTAGTGAAGTCTTCAGAGAAAATGAGATTTTTCTCTATATTTAATGTGGTTTACACTTAACAAACTGAACATTATTTAACCCTTACCACACTGATGTCAAAACTTTAAATTTTCAAATTAAATTCATATATGAACTGGTGTTCATTTTTCAACATCGTCCACCAAAATTGTTGAAAAATGTACACCAGTTACATTGCTATTGACCCAGTAAAAGATAGAATATTGGCATCAGCGTGCTGAGGGTTAAAGTACAAGCTAATTAATTGGACAGATGACATCTGACAGTGGACTGGCGATACACTGGTAATCATTTGAGAATATATTGCCAGTTCATTATCAGGTCTGACAATGGCATGACATCAGGCTAGTTTCACACTGACAATAAGCTAGCAATAGACTGGTAATAATAAGATTTTTCGTAAGGGGAGGAAAGCCACAAATAATAAAAGAAAAAAAGTAGAACACTCTTGACAGCTTGATATGTGCTATGATAATCTGGACTGGCATCTGATGTAGATGAGTGAGGGGGATACCTGAGTGACAGCTGCTGTAGGAGAATACCAGAGTGACAGGTCGTGACAGGTGATGCAGAATACCTGAGTGACAGGGGATGTAGGGGAATACCTGAGTGACAGTGGATGTAGGAGAATACCTGGGTGACAGTGGATGTAGGAGAATACCTGGGTGACAGGGGATGTAGGAGAATACCCGAGTGACAGTGGATGTAGGAGAATACCTGGGTGACAGTGGATGTAGGAGAATACCTGGGTGACAGGGGATGTAGGAGAATACCTGAGTGACAGTGGATGTGTGTGACTACTTTAGTGACAGCTGATGTGGGTGAGAATACCTGAGTGGCAGGTGATGTGGGTAAATACCTGAGTGGCAGGGGATGTAGGAGAATACCTGAGTAACAGGGGATGTAGGAGAATACCTGAGTGACAGTGGATGTAGGAGAATACCTTGGTGACAGGGGATGTAGGAGAATACCTGCATGACAGGGGATACAGGAGAATACCTGAGTGACAGGTGATGCCGGAGAATATCTAAGTGACAGCTGATGTGGGTGAACACCTGAGTGACAGTGGATGTAGGAGAATACCTTGGTGACAGGGGATGTAGGAGAATACCTGCATGACAGGGGATACAGGAGAATACCTGAATGACAGCTGATGCAGGGGAATACCTGAGTGGCAGGTGATGTAGGAGAATGCCTGAGTGACAGCTGATGCAGAAGAATACTCGAGTGATGGCTGATGCAGGAGAATACCTGAGTGACAGATGAGGCAGGAGAATACCTGGGTAATGGCTGATGTGGGAGAATACCTGAGTGACAGGTGAGGCAGGAGAATACCTGGATTATGGCTGATGCGGGAGAATACCTGAGTGATGGCTGATGCAGTAGAATACCTGAGTGACAGCTGATGCAGGACAATACCTGAGTGACAGGTGATGTAGGAGAACACCTGAATGACAGCTGATGTGGGTGAATACCTGAGTGACAGCTGATGCAGGGGTACACCTGAGTGACAACTGATCCAAGATGGGTAACATCTATTCTACATTATGTAAGCTAGAGACAGTCTGCTTGATGAAATGTGTATTTTGTTTGTCGATCATCCTACATATATGCTTATATCCTGGATATTAGGATTATGTATCCCATTCATTTCTATGTCCTTGTAATTTTTGTAATACATCAATTAGTGATCACATTTAATTTTGTTTGTTGATGGTTGAGCTGCTCATTAAATTTTCAATGTTTGAAGGTTTGTAATATGTTTATTTACATCGATAAACTAGCATGCACAATCAAGATTTGAAAAATAGATAAAATAACTTAAAAAGGCTATCACTGATAGATGACAAAATTTAATATATTGAACCATGTCCATTCCCGTTGATCAATACTATCATTTTAACATAAATAATTTTGCTGTTTCTGTCCTGGCATGTACCTCTTAGACGTTTTTGAGCATATATCTTAGTGGAGCTAGTATTTTGTGTGTCACTGTTGAACGGTCTAGACATAAGATTTGTGTTCTTTCCAATAGGATTGATTTGTAAATATAATGCTTCCCTAAATTGAGAAACTTACGCTCACACCAGTTTCTAGAAAAACAACAAATAATAACAAATATGCGTGACGGTCCCAGGATGTGTGTATAAAAATTAATAGGTAGTAATAATACATCAGGACCACTGTATTACAATACAAATATTTAAAATTTCCAAAATATCTTTAATCCTTACCACTCTGTCAAAATTTGTAGTTTTTAAATTAAATTAAAAGATGAACTGGTGTTAATTTTTCAATAAATTTGTTGGAAGATGGTGCTGTCGTACACCAGTTTCTTTGCTATTGACGTAGTAAAAGATAGAATATTAACATCCGAGTGGTAAGGGTTAATGCGCGACTAAGATGACATTTTTTGGTGTGACTCACAAATAGAATGGTATATGTCTGTCTGTCTGTCTACCTGTCTGTCTGTCTGTCTGTCTGCCTTAATCTAACTGTCAAATTCTTTATGTTTCTGATAAAGGTGCCTATGTCGCAACTAGAGCGCATCACAGGAGTTATACATTAACTAGGATTCAGCAATTATTCATTGCCATTAACTAGAGTCAAATATAGAAAGCTTTATGAATTTATTTTTTATCTAAATCAGAACTAAAATTTAGTTAACCCATTTCTGGTCAATCAGACCAAAAGTGGCCACTTCAGAGGAACGATTATTTACAGGCCATTAGATGACTATCTTTGAAAATTCAGCCCTGGAATGCCCGGCTGGATAACCGAGCCAGTCATTCCGGTGATAAGTTTTCAAAAGTAGTCTTCTTGGCCCGCAAATCAGCATTGAATAAGTAAATATTTAGATTTTCCTGAGCAAAGTTCAGCATTAAAGTGTTGATTTATAATAATGTTGTAATCATGATGAGATATCACAGAGACATTTGATGATGCAGACAGTCACAAGCATTGTACAAGCAGTATATGGTCATTGCTGCCAGGAGCAGACACTCTGATGATTGTGTTGTGGCTGGGTTACCTAATGATTGGGTTATTGTCAGAAATAAAATTGATCATCAATGTGGGTTATAGATAATTGTTTTCCATAGTATCAGACAAAATGCACTTAGTTTCTATTTATGATGAACAAACAAAGAAGTTGTATATATGAATTTATATACGAAGAAATAAAAACAACCATATTACATATTACAAATGTTTTTGGAAATAAGGGGCAGATTTATCTGGCAAGTTTTCTCTCTTATAATTCTCAATGTCTTGATAGTCACTACTTCTGCGCCATTACTGCATGACATTGAGAATTATAATTCAGAAAACAATCTGACTGTGTTCCGTGTGAACAGTAGTATATTGATATGTAGCATGGTTATAAGCGTGGATCCATGCTCTAGCAATTGAAAACTAGATTGATCTATGCATCATCACAAATCCCCATGTTCACCGCTTTGAACTTTTGACACACTCCACAGCCCACCCCATGGGTGGAGCCAAATGTAAATGGCCTTTTGCACTCGGCAATCATATGGGTAACCAAATTTGTTTGAATTTTGTGCAATAGTGTTAGTGGAGTTGCATTACAACCAATTTCATGACCTTTTGACCCATCCCCCACCCCTGGGGGCGGGGCCAAATGTAAATTGACTTGATTGTATAAAAGAATTCAAAAAGATACTGGACACATTTAATGGTTTTAGTCCAAGAATCTCAATTTCAGGACCACCATATAAGAAGGTTCATCAATAAAGTGTTAATTGGTGCTATTTTCAGCTGGTGCTAATGCATAGTTAATTGTGAAAAATATAATTAATTACTCAGACATGCCATTCCACTAATAGCATCATATTTTCGTGATATGATCCCTTCCTGAAGTAAATGACATCGTATAACCATAACGCTTTGTCGTTTGACATTATAACTGTTTGAGTTCTGACTTAAGATTCTGGTAATGGACCTTTTCATTTTAACTATGCCCTGGCCATCTCGAGCTAAGCTCCACTCATACCTCGCTGGTGTTGGTATCGATCGATCTCTGAACTTCCTGACTATAAATTTCCAGTAAACTATACAGGTAAGCTGTTGAATATTTTGAAACTAATTTGACTTGGTGCTGTTGCTGTATGGCAGCAACAGCGCCCAGTCAAACTAGTTTCAAAATATTCAACAGCATGTTTATTAAATAGTAGAGACATACAATTCGTACAACGTGTCGATTGAGAGTTAAAGACAGACGTAATAGAATCATTTATGACATAATGATTATGATGTCATCTTACAGGCCACTTACCTGATTATGACGTCATATGACGTCAAATCATCGATGGATACTCTGGAAAGGTGAATTGAAGCCTGATATTTTCAGTTTACAGCTGAAACTTCAAAAGAAAATGAAGGGTTTCAATCACAAAAGAATGGTCAACTCAAATACTCTGTAAACCGTTAACTCTTGCAGAAACAACAAATTCTTTGTGAAGTAAGAAATATGCTGTTGAATATTTTGAAAGTAATTTGACTGGGAACTGTTGCTGTCTATAGCAGTAACATATTCCAGTCATATTAGTTTTAAATTATCAAACAGATTTTATGCATAGTTGTTTTGAAATTGAGACACTAACATTTCGTGTAGTAAAAGGGTTAAAACACAAACAGAACCACATAATTACTATTAACCCTTGAAGGGTCATGATTTGTCAAGAAAATTGAAACTTTTGCTTAGTAAATGTCCATTTGCAGGCCAAGAGAAATCTATTTTTGAAAATTTACCACTAGAATGACTGGCTCGGTAAATGAGCCAGTCATTCCAGTGGTAAAAATTTTTAAATAATTTTCTTTTGGCCTGCAAATGAACATTCCTCAAGACCACTGCGAAGACTGTTTTTTGTTGACTGCCATTACATGGTTAAAATACTGTGTATCGCACTATTAATGGCATTTGTGTGCTTATTCCACACAGAGAGGGTAGTAGACTGATGGATTCAAATTTTCTACACTCTGAAAGTTGTAGCCATTGCAGTCCGTATTAATCTGCTTTCGTCATTGAGAAATTTTGCATTAAGTTTCGCTACTTTCTTATAGATCTTATGAGAAACAGAGACAACAATTAATACAAATATTTTTTAATTTTGAAGTGTGAAGTTTGCTGTTTGTCGATAAGTTTTGTTTGCCAGCTGTACATGATCTGGATAGATACGCGTATGTTATAATGGCTTACAATGTAATTATTATTTGAAATTAAATTTTAATGCTCGTTTCTGCCAACTTTTTATGTTCATTCAATGGAATAATTTTGAAACATTGAATCGTGAATTCCCAGAATCTTAATATCAAGACCAAATTAGTTTCAAAATATTCAACAGAATATATTTATTAATTTGCAAATTTACCAAAGACATACAAATCAAATAACAGATCTATAGATATCTAGGAAACCATAAACTAGGATTCAACAACTTAAGGCGCTTGATCTGAAAAATCAGGAAAATCAAAAAGAATCTGAACAATCCAAAAATTCTTTACAATGTCACAAAAATTGGACGGTGTGGGTCTGCAATATCTAATGGACATTTCCGGTTTTAGCTATGCCTCGCCCATCTCTTGCTAAGCTCCACTCACACTTCATTCGTGTTGGGATCGATCGATCTCTGAACACCCTGACTATCAATTTAAAAAAAACTACACATTTAAGCTGTTGAATATTTTGAAACCAATTTGACTGGGTGCTGTTGCTGCCTAAGGCACCAACAACGCCCAGTCAAATTACTTTCAAAATATTCAACAGCATGTTTATTAAATAGCAAAGAATTACAAAGACAGCCAATTCATACACCGAGTCGGAGTATTTGAGATTTGGTGACGGTCTATATGGAACCCTTTAATGCTAAGCTGATTATGACGTCATAGGTCAGATGATGGATGGATACTCTGGAAAGGTGAATTGCTTTTGTTTATTTTGGCAAACTTTCGCATATAGATGTGCATCATTGAGGTGATGAAGCACATTTCTGTGCGAAACCGCATCAAAATAAAGTTAGTTTAAAAGGTACTGGTATCTTTGAAAACCTGTGATTATTTTATGACTTGTAGCAGCTTTAATATTAACTCTTACCAACTCTGATGTCAATATTCTATCTTTTACTGTGGCAATAGAAAAGAAACGGGAGTACATTTTTCAACGATTTTGGTAGACGATGTTGCTGTCTATGACAGCACCATCTTCCACCAAATTTGTTGAAAAACTTTAGTGCTAACGGTTAATTAATAGTACATATTGAGTAAAATATCATAACGAGTCAGCTTTGACTGACATGGTTAATCATGTGTATAATTGGTTAAGCAAAAAGAATAAAATGACATGACTTGTGTCCTTTAATGCTGAAATGGTATCGATGATTTAACATGCATGGATATGAGAATATTATCCCTGAAGAATAAGTTGTTTACATATGGTTGTCTATGAGATAGCTGAAATCACCCTAGTTTGGCTGCCATGAGCTAGTGTATGATTAAGATCATGTGAAGCTTCATGAGATTTCAGTGAAGAATTGGATATGAATAAAAAGTTATTATTGGTGAAATAAATGGCAAAATTGGACTTATTCTGGAAAACATGAACCCGAGCTGATCTCCGTAACAACCCAGAAGTTGTAACAACCCAGAGTTACAGAGAGATGAACAAACTGTTATTCTCATGGAGAGGTTAGACGGAAGACAGAACAACAAAGATATCTGATAAGAGCAGACCATAGACTGCTGAATCATGCTAAATAAGTAGGCTAAAGGCTATCTGCATGCGATAGCAAGTTGGCATATAGCAGGAGTTTGTTAAAGGATAACTAATCCCATCTCTTGATAGCTATTCAGGTGATCTAACACGCCAGTCATAAACTATCCAGATAATTTTTAGCTTTTTATCACGCCGCTAAGGAAAGATATTCAGAATTTAGTAGTTAAATGTTGGTACATTTCTACACCCTATGATGGCTGTCATGATTTACTTTTCAACCAATCAGAAAAACCCTAGTGTGTCTGCCTGGGTATACACACTCAGTCATAGAGGTGCCAGCTATAGTTTGGCAATGGTGGTATAAAAGCAATCCTACAGGTAAGCTGTTGAATATTTTGAAACCAATTTGATTGGAAGTTGTTGCTACCATGAAGTTGTTGCTGCCATAGGCAGCAACAACTTCCAGTCAAATTAGTTTCAGAATATTCAATGGGATGAGCATTACATAATAAAGAATGTGATGCATTGGAGCTTACATGACATCACACACAATAGCTTGAGGAGATAAAATGGCGTCGATCACTGTTTAACATTTACTCGATATTATAATACATATAACTGCGATACAGATCAGGGAATGTGACAGGATATGAATGATATGGAATCTATAAACCATATTCTATCAGTGCATTACAACATTTGAGATGAGATTAGCATCGTTTTAAGAGTAAAATGTGCCTGGCCAGTGGTTGGCTTTCCCAGTCACAAGAATGGAATATTGAAGCAAAGTGTACATTAATGATGTCGTAAAATGGTGGACAATATTATGTTATTGGTCCAGTAGAACTGATACTGGCTTACTTGGTCAATGGACCGTTCCATTTTTAGCTATGCCCCGCCCATCTCTAGCTAAGCTCCACCCACACCTCACTCGTGTTCAGATCGATCGATCTCTGAACTCCCTGACTATCTATTTCAAGAAAACTATACAGGTAAAGCTGTTGAATATTTTGAAACTAATTTGATTGAGTGCTGTTGCTGCCTAGCGCCCAGTAAAATTAGTTTCAAAATATTCAACAGCATGTTTATTAAATAGCAAATAATTACAAAGATATACAATTCATACTCGGACCATTTGAGATTTGGTGACGGTCTATATCGAACCCTTTGTGACGTAATAATTATGACATCATCATACACGCGCTGAGCTGATTATGACATCATATGAGGTCTGATGATGAATGGATACTCTGGAAAGGTGAATTAATAGTGACTGACAGGCATGACAGCGGACATCTGATTGAAAGAAATGGTATGTTTGATTTCCACAATCATACGTGTCTGTAGGGTTTCAAAATAGCTCAAAATAAACCATCTACAAACTATTTATTGCGCAATTCTACTGACATATTGACTGTTGAATTACTGACTGTATGTCGACTGACAATTAATATTAAAAATCGCTGAAAAACTATTCAAATACTGACCACATTGTTAGATTACTGGTCCTCACACTTAAACACACTAGATGTGGGTTATCTGGGTACATAACCGTTTCACATGTTTTTGAAACATAATTCAGCCATGATGACCACATTTTGATAGCCACATCTCCATCTCTATTCGATGGCTAAAATCCTCAGTAATATTTAATGTTTTTTTCTCTAAGCTCAGATTTCCAAATGTAGCAAGATACAAGAAGGCAGAATGGGATGTAAGATTTATGTTACTTAATGTATCAATAACCAAAATAAATATATGATTTTGATATACAAATGTGTCAAGCACGCTATAATTGATTTAAATTTACAATTTAGCGAGTTAGAATTTAATAATAACAATTTATAAATATTAAAGCTTCACGTCTGAAGAAACTGAGGGACCACATGAATACTATCTTAACATCACATTACTCAAGCATGACAACAAATAATGTAGCAGGTGAACATTGATTAATAGGGTCTGAGTCCTCTTCCAACACTGACTGAAATTTTGTAAATGAAACGACTGATGGCTGAATTGTGCTGGATGTATCCATTGGTTGTGATACAACCTGCATATCATAGGAGGAACTAGGGTTTTGAATATACATAACCTGATCGCAATGATCAATTTGCACAGAAACTGATGCTACAGTTCATAAGCACAACCAGAAAGAGTTCCCCTGAAAATCAAATTAGCCTAGCACTAAATTTAACTAACTGTATTACATTAGCTAAGGAAAAACATCGAGTGTGGGCCGGATACTTTGTAAATGGAATCAGGAATGTATTGTATGACTCTCAAGCTTGACATTGCTTTGACTCGATAGTTTACTAGATATTTTTTTACATTTAAAAAACCCTCAGAAATGATGTAATAAAGGGCTTTGATGATGACGATGATGGTGATAACGACGACAAAGGTTGATGGCGATGTTGATGATGATGATGATGATCGTGCTGCTGATGAGGATAGTGTTGGTGATGACAACAATATTAATTTTAATGATAGATATGACGACATTGTTGAGGCTGTTAATGCTTTCACTGATAAATCCCTGAAATCCAAAAATTTTTACGATATAAACCTTATTCTGTTGAAAATTTAGAAATTAATTTGACTGGAAGCCATTGCAACAGCAACAGCTTTAAGTACAATTAATTTTCAACACATTCACCAGCTTTCCTGTATTGCTGGTAGCATTGAAAATTAATCGGAGAAAGACTTAATTAGGATGATAAAAGTATGAAAATTGCAAAATAATATTAAGCTCAAGCTTGATATCGCTTCGACTGGATATTTTTTTCACCTCAAACAAAAAAGTAATAAATGTAATCAAGAGGTTTGGGGCTGATGATGATGATGATGATGATGATTATGATGATGTTAACAAGTATGATAAAAATGAAATTTGCAATAATAGATTTATGATGATGACACCAATGATGATAATTATGATAAATGAATTATGATGACAATAATAATAATGGTGACATGATGATAATGATGATGATGATGACAATGTTGATGATGTTAACAAGTATGATAAAAACTAGATTTTCAATAATAGTAATGATGATGACACCAATGATGATAATTATGATAAATTAATTATGATTACAATAATAATGGTGACATGATGATAATGATGATGACAACAATGATGATGATGATGATGATGATGGATGATTATGATGGTGATCATGTCAGTATTAATAATGGTGATGATGATGATGATGATGATGATGATGATGATAACAGTGATGGATGATGATGATGATAACAGTGATGGATGATTATGATGGTGATCATGTCAGTATTAATAATGCTGATGAAGATAGTGCCCAGTTTTTGTGACAGTAATAAGATAATGTCTTCTATAAAAGCATCATTCCCATGAAAACATGACGAGTGTAATTGGATTTATTCAGTACTGAGTTTTCCTAAACAGATTAACAGCCTGTTATATTTTCAAAGAATTTGTCTGATAAAATCTGTTTTCTTAAAGAAATAATTTTAACCCTTACCACTCTGATGTCAAAATTTTTTAATTTTCAAAGTAAATTAAAAGATAAGCTTGTGTTGATTTTTCAACAAATTTGGTGGAAGACGTTGCTGTCCACCAAAATTGTTTGAAAATATACACCAGTTTCTTTGCTATTGACACAGTAAATGATTGAATATATCAGAGTGGTTAAACCATCAGGTAAAAATGAGAACTCTTACAAGTATCTATAGTAAGATTAATCATAACAGAATTAATACTTCAAGCTCAATGGAGGAATCTTCAGCTGAGCCTCACCCACGCTTTTCCTGTGCTGGGATCGATCAATCCCTGCACTCTCTCTGAATTCCAGAAAATTATACCGGTAAGCTGTTGAATATTTTGAAACTAATTTGACTGTTTGCTGTTGCTGCCTATGGCAGCCTAGTCAAATTAGTTAAAAAATATTTGACAGAATGTTTATTAAATAGTAAAGATATACATTTCGTACAACTTGATGGACTATTAAGCATTTATGACAGACTTAATTATGTCATTCATGACATAGTTGATTATGACGTCAGCCTACATATGACATAGTTGATTATGACATCATATGATTGAATTCATCTATTGACTTGAAACGAGAATATTCAACAGCTTAATTACCTGTATATTTATTCTCGGAACTCAAGTGTCAAACCGATTCCACCAGGTGTAAAAAATGGGTCTAGCTTATCTAAAAATGGGTGTGGCATAGCTTAGAATAGAAATGGACCCATCTATAGGATAGCTGTAAAAGGTCAATCACACTAGAATGTCTTTCAGCTTTGACTGTTTGACTGAGACAGTTAATTTTCTTGAAATCTTAAGCCTGGCACACATTTGATGCTGATATGATCCAATTCTCACCCCATGACAGCTATCAGCTACTTAACCCACTTGTGTCAACTTAACCATTTAATGGTCAAGCGAGTTAAAAAAAAACCGTCCGTAGTGGTCATGAAAAATGTCCATTTGCAGACCACGAGAAGGCCATCTTTGAGAATTTACCACTGGAATGACTGGCTCGCTCAATGAAACGGTTAGTTGATATAGGGCGCGTGGATGGCGCTTTGAGGCATTGGTGACACAAGCTGGATCAAGCTGCATCATGTATATAGGCTCAGGTTATTGTAGTCCACACAGTAAACTGATTTGATAATAACAATTTTGTGATGTAACAACTCATCTTAGAACCAGCAAATCACATGAGTTGGGAATCCCCTGCTATTGGTTCGGTGACCTGTGGGCGACAAAAAAGGTTTTAACATATGTTACATAACAAGTGAACATTGTCAAGAGTTGATATATGACGGACTCATTGTCGCATCAGCTTTGCCCTGTTGAATGCAGGTGCCTTTAGAAAAAACAAACATCAGCATATTAACACCAATGGAATTTTTCCAATTTATACATCCATCATATGACGTCATAATCAACTATGTGATGTGTATGATGACATCATAATCATTACATCATGAATGACTCGATTTAGTCTATTAAACGCTTAATAGTCCGTCAGGTTATATGAATTGTATGTCTGCTGTTGAATATTTTGAAACTAATTTGACTGGGCGCTGTTGCGGGCAAATATTCAACAGCTTAGCTGTATATATTTTCTGGAAATTGATAGTCATGGAATTCAGGGATTGATCGATCCAAACAGGAGCATTGTGTGGGTGGAGCTTAGCTAGAAGAGGGTGGGGCATAGCTAGAACTGTAACGGTCCATTAAGACATGTGCATGCGTGTGTTCACGTGTGCATATGTATGTTCAATAAAAATTGTGCTGTTTGACTTATGTGCTTTATAAATTTGTTTCTGTAATAATGGTAAGACTATACACTTTATCACTTTAAAATGATGATGGCTCAGGGGCAAAGGCTTTTTTTATGGGGAACTAACACTGGCCCGCATTGTCAACATTCTTTTGGTATTTTAGGAATCAATTTCCTGATTCTGTTTATCTAACTTTCCGGCATTGATGGAATGTCACGTTAGCGCTGATTACCTGGCATCAGCATGAAAGATTAAGTTTATATCGCTGTTAGTACACGCCATGATTAACTCTGTAGTCATCTATGTTCAAATCAAATCATTTTTGTCGCCCATAGTGGAGGATCTCGACATAGTGATCCAAATGATGTCTGGCATTCGGCGTCCGTCGTGCACAGAGGCAAGCCAAGAATTATGTAGATGTTAATGTTTTACAATGGACCCAGACTACATAAAAATGAAAATGATGGTCAAATTGTTTACATATTTTTACGTGGTTTGGACATAGTTGCCCATGTGAAAAATTGTTCGATGTTTTACTGTTAATCACAGAAATCCGTGGATATCCATGGATGGTCCGTGCTGATAGACACCAAAAAATCATTGCACGGAAATCCATAAATTTTCACCAGCATGATGCTGTTCAGGCTTAAATATGGCACGGAAAAGCATGGACAAGCTCAGTCTTTACAAATCTGAATCAGAACTTTAAATGTCCACGTTTTTTCCTGAATGACTGTGCTTGTATGAATAAATGCAATAACCTGTTCTAGTTAAAATAACTGAGCTGAGTTAACCTCATGACCTTAAATTGGCAGGAAAATTTAAGTCTGTCTGAAGAAATCCAGTGCACAGATCATTAGTATGTATATCTATTATGAGCTAGGTATGCTGAATTTAATACTGTAAGATACCCTGTTTGAATTATGTTTGCTATAACCTGAGATTGTGAAAATTGTACATGTATTAGAAAGCTCAGTCACTGCATTATTATAGAGCTTAAGAAGTTGAGCCAAAACTGGGATTTACTGTTAAGTTTCAGCCAATCAATAAAATACAATTACCTTCCTATATAGGACTATTAATCTATTACACGGTTACCAGTGCTGAGTATTCTATCTAACAGTTGTATCAACGTTTTCAAAGTATTAAATTCAGTATACAACACATAATACATAATTATATACTAATGATCAGTGCACTGGAGTTCTTCAAAGAGTTAAATTTCCCGCCAATCGCCAATTTAGCAGGTCATGAGGTCAACTGAGCTCAGTTTGAATTAGGTATCATTATCGAGGTACTCCGATCGGAAGCATCACTTGGTTGGTTTACCTATCTACGCATGCGTATCCTTTTACTCTCGTTTGAAGCAGGAGTAATCGAGTAGAATCTGTACCATGTGATACCATTATCCGATTATACTCTCGGTCCCGCTTACTCCGATAACATATCCAAAGTTTAGGTTTGAGTTCTTCTAACTAGAACATGTTATTGAATTTATCCATACAAGCACGGACATTCACGAAAAAGCTTGGACTTTTAAACTTCTGATTCAGATTTATAGTCGGAGTTTTTCTGTGCCAGCTAGGTCTGAACAGCATCATAATGTTGAAAATTTATAAAAGTGTGCTTTTCTGTGTTTGGTAAGCATGTACATACATGGAAATCCATGCAACCCTTTTTTTTGGTGTCTATCAGCATGAACAATCCATGGAAATCCATAGATTTCCGTGATTTAAGAGGTAAAACCTCAGATAATTTTTCACATGGGATTAGCCCTTACATGCTGATTGATCTCTATAATTATGATCAAACTTCACCGTACAATTTTGTTTAATCTTTTAATTATACCAACCAATAAGAATGCTTCTGCCCAATGTGAGATTCTAAAGGCATATATTTGATTTCACTATAAGTGAATTGGCAATAACAAATGTCAAAATTACAATGTTAACTGGAATAATTATCGTGAGAGACTTGAGTGTTTAATATATATATATATATATATATATATATATATATATATATATATATATATATATATGTTTTCTATGAGGCCGTGGCAATACTTGTATACAGTCTACTGTACTGCTGCCATCAAAATTACACAACAAATTTTTCCTTCAACGGTGGGAGGTTGGGGGTGTTGTGTCATGCTCAAAGGTGTGTATCGATTTTGTGGTCAAATGTTCAATGATTAATGTCATAAAAAACATAAAAATATGCTTGGTGTGATAACTCAAGTTTTACTGTATAAACTTGAGTGGATGGTCGCCGTTTGTGGTGCAAATTTTTTTTATTAATTTTGCCGTCAAAATATCAAAGTTCAAGGTAAACTAAAAGGGCAGGATGGCGAGGCTTAGTATTCCCTAGATGTAATAGAGTTAAGAATAATAACCTATTAGTCTACATAAGTCGTCATCATACTATGAATCAGACTGACACTAAAATGGCCATTGACACGTACTTTGTGAAAATAGATTAGTATGTGTAGGCGAAAGCTCTGACAGTACTTGTTGTCATGCCCCTGAACACTGATTGCATTCCGAAGGTCAGTGATGAATTAATATTTTGGTTGTGCTCTAAAGCTTGTCTCCGAGCGACGGAAGTGAAGCAAATCAACTTGTGGTGTTATTGACGGGGCTGGTTTATTCACGGGTAACCAGTTTTATGCAGAATTCTCATCGAGATCTGATTATGGGATAGTAAGAAACAAATTCTAGTGACTATTTTGAAAAGAATATGATGAAAAGTTGATGTATGCTTGGTGCAGCAACAATTTTCACTCAAAATGTTTTCAACAAAAATTTTGGCTAGATCCTATAAATTTCATATTCGAGAATAAGTAGATGGAGGGGTGTTAATGTTCTTTCTCTGCGCGATGTTTCAGCAATGCCGATAATAGGAAAGGTGTCTGTGAATCAGATTCTGCTCAATAGATTCTGCATGGGTCACCGTGTTATAGTTGTCAATGGTTTGACCATTAAGATGTTGATTTGATTAGGGTTATTGGTCATCAGCTGTCCTCGCACTCTCTCGTTATCGTTACTGCGGAAATGTCTGAGAGTGGAAGAAGGAGATATGGCTGACAGGAACCACTCACTCACTTACCTGATTATTTGCTAACAATTTTTATCGTGAAGGATTCCTGTAACATTCGTTTCAGAGAAAACATACATGAAAGCTGCTTAATGTTTGATGAAAAAGACTGTGGCAACAATTTTAAAGGATACCTAACATCATCTATTGATAGCTATTCAGACGATCTAATATGCCACTCATAAACTGTGTAGGTAATTTTAAGCTTTTTATCATGCCACTAAAGAAAGATATTCAGGATTTAGTAGCTAAATGTTGTTACATTTCTACAGTCTATGATGGCTGTCATGATTTACTTTTCAACCAATCAGAAAAAGACTAGCGTGTCTGCCTCAGTATATATGCTCAGTCATAGAGGTGCCATCTATAGTTTGACAATGTGATGTCAAAGCAACCATACAGATAAGCTGTTGAATATTTTGAAACTAATTTGACTGGAAGTTGTTTCTGCCTTATTAAAAAAGATGAGTATTACATAATAATGTAATTCATTGACACTTACATGGCATCACATGCTATCGCTTGAAGAGACAAAATGGTGGCGATTACTGTTCAACATTTATGCAATATTATAAGGCAAATAATTGTGATACAGATAAGGGGAATGTGACAGGATATAAATGATATGGAATCAATAAACCATAATCTATTGGTGCAATACAACATTTGAGATGAGATTAGCATCCCTTTAATAAAATTTTCCATATAACCTCTTGAAGCAAAATAATAGTTGTTAACCTGAGCAGTGGAATATTCTCTAAATGCTTAAACAAATGCTTTTCAAAATTGTCATGGTCAAGATGGCTAGAAATGTCTTTTAAAGCGGGCTTTAGTAATGTCCATTTTCAGACCAAGATAACATGTTTGAAATGTATCAATTGAATACTTATACTGAGCCAGTTATTCATATGTTAATTAGTTTTCTAACATTATTACCCTAGTCTGCAAATAGAAGGTTATTGAGCCACTAATTTAGTTGTAAATCTTTTTAATGGTGACATGCAAAGGCTATTTCACAATGTCGCTGCAGAAGGAATTTTTGACCGACCTGACCATTGACGCATTAACCCTTTAATGGTCATACTGGCCAAAACCGGCCTCTGCTATGAATTTGTGGAATGCCCATTTACAGGTCAAGAGAATACAGGTTTTTTAAATTTACCACTGGAATGGCTGGCTCGATAACCGAGCCAGTCATTTCAGTGATAAATAAAAAAAAATTTTATTCTCTTGACCTGTAAATGGGCATTCAATAAGAAAATATTTAGTTTTTGGACCAAATTTGACCATTAAAGGGTTAATGTGAAATCATCAAGTAATGTAAATGCACAAAAATATTCTCTTTCCTGAAAGAAACAGTCCCCTTTAATGGTCAAGCCAGCTAAAATAATCTCCTGGTTTTCTTAACTGTCCATTTACCTAGGTCAGTAGAAAACTTTTGTAAATTTACCACTTGAATGACTGGTTCTATAACTGAGCCAGTCATTCCACTGGTCAACTTTTAAAAATACCCTTGTCTTCTCTTGACCTGTGAATGGGCATTCAATAAGCAAAAATGTTCTTGACCAGAGTGTTAAAGAGTTAAATGGCTAGTTGGAGGTTAAAGTTAACCTCAAATTTAACCCTAAAGTTTGTTCAAAGAAAATTTAAATTTACTTATTGAAAATGTCCATTTGCAGACCAAGACAGGATTATTTTCAAAAATTATCACTGTAATGACTGGCTTGATTATCCAACCAGTCATACCAGTGGTTAATTTTTAAAAATAGTCTCCTCTTGATCTACAAATGCACATTTCTCAAGACCATTTGAAGAGCCGAGGATCATCTCTAGAACCAAGCATTCATTTCAATCGTCTGGCTTTAGTATCTCACATGAAGGTTTGTCTATTTCTGTCCAAAAAGATGGGCCACTCAGCAACTGTAGGAAACTAAAAACAGAATTAAAGCAAAGAAATAAAGAGAAAGAAAGACAGAATTGACAGACAATGGAAATATGAGACTGGGTATAACACTATTTATTGTATTCAATTTATTTCCACCTCTCACCGCCATTCTCATTGTGTTGTCAGTGTATTACACTCTATACAGGGCAGGGATAATATTAGATAAAGCAGTCAGGGATAATATTCGCAAAAGCGGCCGATCACAGGGCCGCCTCAGATCCAATTGTGTGTGCAATTTTCTGCACATTTGCACGAATTATTACCCTCGCCGCTCATTCTGCGACACAAAATTGTCTTATATGTCTCACGGCAGATACATTTCTTTTCCATATCGCCTATTGACTGGTCATTATTACGCCCATAAATCAGTGTGTCGGCCATCCCATGATGCTGCGCACTAATCGCGAGACGTTCACTAATCAGAAGACGATATATAACAAAAAGGATTTGTTTTTGACGCGCAAATCGAAATTAAGCGTGATGTGTTATAGGCGAGCTATTATCTTGCTGTGGTTTGGTCATTTACTTTGTGTTTTCCGAGAACAACGTTTGCTTAGTGGTCGTAGCATCTGCCAAATATTTTCCTAAGGAATACACGACGTATAACGTTATCATTGCCTTTAATAGTTACCTGTGAAAGGCATCTTTGGCCGGTATTTATAAAATAATTTGAGGCTGTGACAATTTTCAGATAACTTAATGTATAACTACTGAGGTGTATATGAGATGTGGCATTTGAAATTTTAAAAAACAACCACTTATCTGTGAATATACGTTTAGAACCCTTTACCCTTTAAAATGATTAGATTCTGTCAAGAAAGTAAAAATATTTGCTTATTGACTATCCATGTGCAGGGCAAAGAAGACTTTTTGAAAATTTCCCACTGAAATGGCTGGCTTAGTTAGCGAGCCCAGCATTCCATTGATAAATTAAAATAAAATAGTCTTCTTGTCCTGCTAATGGTCATTCCTCAAAAGCACAGCAGAGGCCAGTAATTGTCTGGCTTGCCCATTGCTGGTTGATTATATGCATTTCATTAGCTGCATTTAATTATGCGTGGTTGTATGATGGGGCATAAAATTATGCAATTATTACAATTGTCAATATTACTGAATGTAATTAACAGCTCACTTAAAGGTGCATATTCACAGCAAAATTACTGAAAATAAAATTGTTTGGATATTGTATACTTTCAGAATCTTAAACTATGAGCCTATATGTAATGAAACAAAATAAATCTTAACATATGATGATTCCATTACATATAAATTAATATCATTTTTTAAGTTGCAAAATTGAAATAGAGGCTCGTGCCTCTATTTCAATTTTGAAACTTAAAAAATTTAATTCATTTATACGTAATGAAATCATCATATGTTAAGATTTATATCATTTCATTACATATATGCTCACAGTTTAAGCCTATAAGTGTACAATTTTAGCAATTTTATTTTCAAGCATTCTGGTGTGAATATGCACCTTTAATTCTGAATTACATGACACATTGTTTCACATAATGCAGATACAAAGTCACTGGTGCTAAGTACTCTGGGAAAAATTTGACTGACAGGTGTTTCTACCTACTTGTTTCCTTCCAGGATTGTGATATTGTGTGGGAGTTTGTCACTGCAATATGAGTTACTACATACTAGCCTGCAAAGTGATATATTTGTAATACTGATCTCAGATATTTTTATCAGGATATTACAATATTTTAGAAAATTAACTCTTACCAGGTAGTCTCAATATCAGCAACATCTTCCAGTCAAATTGGTTTAAAAATTTTCAGTATAATATTGCATTAATGAATGTAAGTGTATATGTATATTATATTGATCTAAAAGTGTCAATTAAATACTATATTTTCTAAACCTGTGTGATAATTAAGATTAATTACAAATCAGGAAGCAATGTGGGATGTGATAAGATATTTACTTTTATAAAATACAATGAAATATTTTCGATGCCGCTCATTTTTAGTTGTCGTTTGAAGAATTCATAGTTAGCTTTGCAGTTTGCGGGACCGTGGTGCATCCCCACTTGGGTCAATTACTGGTGTTTAATTCAATAATATAATTTAATTTTGTTTGTGCAGATAGCGTGAATTGGATTTTCTACAGAATTTTGAAGTTACAGATGTAACTGTTGATAATAACCCTTATTAATATTTATGCAGCAGCGAAAGCGGCAAATGGAAACGTCTGCCGTCATTAAAACATTATACTGGCTCTTGGTCATATAAAATAATATATTAGAAAAAAATGATTTTGAAAATTTCCACTGACTCTTTCTTCATTACAATCCTGGTTATCTTTAAATTAACCCTTTAATGGTCAAGATTAGTCAATTCAAATATCACAATATGCGCTTACTGTATGTCCATTTGCAGGCCAAGAGAAGACTATTTTTGAAAATTTACCACTGGAATGACTGGTTTCATTATCAAGCCAGTCGTTCCAGTGGTAAATTTTCATAAATAGTCTTCTGGTCTACAAATGGACATTTCTTAAGACCTTTACAGAGGCCAGGTTTTGCTGGCTTGACCATTAAAGGGTTAAATGTATAATTTTGAAATTTTTTTGCTCTGTGACTGTCCATTTGCATCTTAGGCCACAAGAAGAATAGTCTTGTAATTTTACCACTGGAATGATTTGCTCACTAAATGAACAAGTCATTCCAGTGGTTAAATCATTCTCATGAATATTTAATAACCAGAAATTTCAATTTTCTTGATAAATCTTGATCGTTAAAGGGTTCGATTGATTGGAAGTCAATTACTTCCAGTAAAATAAAAATAAAAATATTCAATTTATTTCCTCTTGGTTGTAAGAAATATTATGTTAAATATTTTGGAACTAATTTGACTGGAATCCAGCAATAGGTTCAAGTAAAATAAGTTTCAAAAAATTCAACAACTTTTTTGTCTTTGAATAAGATGCTGGAGTCTCAACAGAAGTTAAATGGGTAGACTTGTTAAGTGAGTCAAACTTGTTCCAATTTCTTGTATGTACAATTTAAAAGTAAGTTTTCTATATTCAGTAGTGGCAGTATCAATCAATGGATGACTATATATAACTGAAATCAGCCAGAGAACGTATATTTGACATTTTGCCTGCTTTTTTATGAAACTTTTAAGTGTTTAACAAGATATTCCTTATTGGTGGATAAATTAATTGTATCAAAATGATGTTTTCAAAGAGATTTCGAAAAAAGTGGAAGTTCTCAAGAAGCGATACATTCAGTAATCCAGGTATATCAGAGATATTTAATAACTGTATACACCTAGCTGTCAATCATCAATTCATGTGAAAACATGGTATCAGTACTTAACCCTTCCACTGATGAATTCCCCATATCTAAGGCAACCAGACAGGAAAACTGTTGAATATTTTGAAATTAATTTGACTGAAAGGGCAGCAACGGCTTTCAGTCAAATTAATTTCAAAATACTATTTCAAAATATTCAACAGAATATATCGTGAAGAATGTTCTTTTTCAGTGATTTGTCAGTGCATGTGTTAAACTCTTACCGGTCAAGTCTGTCAAAACCTGCAGAGGCCTTGGGTAATATCTATTTACAGGCCAAGAGAAGTTACATTTGATCATTTATAACAGGAATGACTCGATAAACAAGCCAGTCATTCTAGTGGTAAATTTTCAAAAATAATTTCTTGGTCTGCAAAACAACATTTTCTATGAGACTATTGATATTTTCATGAATAAATTTGAGGGTTAAAAGCTTACTGTATTACATTAATTGTCCCCCGAAATATATCCAAGATATATCAAAATATGAAACCCCGGGTGGAATTCATAAAATATTTCCAGCTGAGAGACTTCTTACATGAGCAGATTTTCAGCTCAATAGAATAGTTTTAACTAATCAAATTTCACTTGGCATAAAAATCTGGTCTACCAAGAAATTTTCTCAACACTGAAAAGTTTTATGAAATCCACCACAGCTGAATGTTAGCAGTAATAACATTCAATTAAATTATTTTTAAACAATTCATCAATAGCTTAGACTCTTAATGGTAAAGAAAATCTAAATTATTTCTTGTTGAATGGTCATTTGCAGGCCTAAAGAAGACTTTTTGAAAAAATTACAACTGGAATGACTGGCTCGCTGGACATACCAGGCATTCAAGGGATACAAATTTTAAATATAATCCTTTTGTTTGGCAAATGACCAACCAGTGGAAGAATCCAAGAAAAATTTGATATTGACCAAGAATGTACCAAAGATATATCAAAATATGAATCCCCAGGGTATCTTTAAGTTGATTTGACAGAAAAAGATTTTGGCACACATTTTGAAAAAAATGAGAACATGCTATAATGGGCCGTTCCATTTTTAGCTATACCCCGCCCATCTCTAGCTAAGCTCCACCCACACCTGTCTCGCGTTGGGATCGATCAATCTCTGAACTCCCTGACTCAATTTCCAGAAAACTATACAGGTAATCTATTGAATATTTTGAAACCAATTTAACTGGGCGCAACAGCATTCAGTCAAATTAGTTTCAAAATATTCAACAGCATGTTTATTAAATACCACAATTCGTACAACGGGTCAAACTATTAAGAGTTAAAGACGGGCCTAATAGAATCATTTATGACGTAATGATCACATCATCCTATATGCCACTTAGCTGATTATGACATCAATGACATCAGAATTGATAGATGGATACTCCGGAAATGTGAATTATGACTTGGTGGCTTTCTCAGAAATGTCAAAAAATTTGCCAGACCAACAGACAGGCCAGATTTGTAATAGCTGCGCGTCGCAACTAATAATTTAATCTTTTCAACTTTTACTAAGAGTTCATTTCTGATGAAAATGAAAACTGGTCATTTTGACCAAAATGTGTACCTGGAAGCCAAGTGATTTCATAAGTAGCGTCTAATATGACAGTGACCATATCTGATCAAAGAGAGCTAATGGGTATTTCCTGTTTTGTCTATGCCCCGCCCATCTCTAGCTAAGCTCCTCCGATCGTTTCGATCTCTGAACTCCTTGACTATTACTTTCCAGAAAACTATACAGGTAAGCTGTTGAATATTTTGTAACTAATTTGACTTGGTGTTGTTGCTGTCTATGGCAGCAACAGCGCCCAGTCAAATTAGTTTCAAAATATTCAGCATAATATTTATTAAATAGTAAAGATATACAGTTCGTACAACAACTCATCTAGGAAACTATTAATTCTGCTTTGGTTCAAATATTAGCACAAGATATGTCATGACCTTACACTGTGACAACTGCTATACCAGTTCCAATGCGGTCAACTGCGGATAACCGCCATGACGCAAGCAATTCTATTGCGGCCAACCTTCCCCTAGTAATGGTGTCCAAGTTGTAGAGTTTTTCCCCAGTCCTTGGGGAGTACATAAGGCACAGACTGCTTAGGCCTGGCATCCTTGACCTGATCAAAACTAAGATCAGCGTCAGGTGTTAACAGTTTTCTCTAGCCAATAACTCCTCTGAGTTCTCAATAATATGATCCAAATAGGTAACAAATCTGAAAAATCCCAAAAATTTAACAAATCCAAAAAAGAAAGTTTTAAGTGTCACAAAAATGGGTGGGTGAAGGTCTTACGATATGGTACTAAAGAAGTTGAAGGTATAGCACGTAATCCAATGATCATTCGCACACATGAATGAAACTAGGCTGAAGTCATTAATGAAATGAGCTGATTTAATTAATTGCAGTCAAGATCAATAAATTTGTTTGACTCAGAAACACAGAGGCTCGTATTCATGCACTGAGCTGGCAATGATTTTAGAATGAGATCCTTAATTTGAAGACATCCTTCTCTTGGTCATAAACACGTAGTGTATATAGTTTATATTGACCAGGCTACTATTTATCTATACTATCACCCCGGTTCTCTATGGTTTTAGCGGTGTGGAATAGGAAACAGCTGAACAATTTGATTGAAAATTATTGGTTTGGTTTCAAGTTGACCAGTCAGAGTTTAAATATATCGCATGTACCAGTACCAATTTAATCATTTAGTGTTCAATCCAGTATCTGCAATGCTCTTGCGAAATGTCCATTTGTAGGCCAGGAGAAGACTATTTTAACAATTTTAGCAGTGGAATGACTGGATCGATAATCAAACAAGTCATTCCAGAGATACATTTTTTTAAAATAGTCCTCTTTTGATGTGCAAATGAAGATTCATTAAACAAAAATAAGTCTTAATGCGCATGATATCTGTGAATGGGATACATTTGCAAACCTGATTTTAAATTTAACATAATTATGTAAATTAAATTGTATATTGAATTGCAGATGTGTCAGGTTCCGACAGTGCAACTCCGAACTCTGTGGCTGCCCTCAAGGAATTTGCATTTCAGTTCGAATCCGGAAAATTTGGTTGTGGCTCCCTTGGTGGCTCTCTGGGTTCCGGAATGGACTCCCCGCCTCCTCAACCGCCGATCATTCTGCCTGGGTCTCAGCAGCGTCGCAGAGCCTCAATGCACGATGCTATTGACCATACAAAGATCGATGCGAAGCTCTACCAGAAAATTGTACGTAATTACTGCTAGTGCATTCTGATGGAATAGTTTATTATAATTGCTTCTGGAGTTAAATGTCATGGTTTGTTTGTGATTTAACTGTCTTGCTGCTGTAAGCCTCTAGACAATCATTTCAATGAGCAAAAACTCTTGATTTGCTGAATATTTTAAAAACAATTTGGCTGAAAGTTGTTGGTGGCTGAGCCACCAACAACTTTTAGTCAAATTGTTTTAAAAATATTTAGCAGGTCCAGAGATATAACCCTTGGAATGTGGTCTGCAAAAACTCAGCAGAGACAGTTAAAGGCCAACGACCAGCATGAGTGCTTGCTTTGAATATAATTTGATTGTTGATGCTATTTGGGAAATTTGGATGTCTGAAAGACAAGTTTCGAGCGCTATGCCCAGGGTGTATTCAAGAATTATGTAATGGTTAGGATTAGAGAAAAGGGTTGTTTCTTTGGATATGATCATTGGGGTGTGGGGTGTGTTCTGTGATATTTTAGCTTGACTCTACAAAGTAAGACAAGTTATTGTGATACCCTCTGCATTGTCCAGCGGCAGTGTCCACTTTGCGTTTAGCTCAAATTATCTTTTCATATATCATGTTTGGTTAATCATACTGGACCCAAACTTTGTCACTTGCTTCCTCATAACGAGAGGGCATGAGAAATGACATTGAGGTTAGAAAAAACCTTGGTAAACACCTTTTTTTAGCTTTAATATTTTGCATTTAGCTCAACTTTAACTTCAAAGTTAAATTCTTATTTTTGGTTAGTCATACTGAACCCATACTTCCTTATAATGAGTGAGTAAATATGGTCATATGGTTACAAGTCAAGGTGATCGTGGTAAAAACAGTTTATGTCTCACCTGCGAAGCAGAAAGCAAGATATATATATCACATCGATGATGATGCGGGCGACAGATGGCGATAGCGTCAACAATGTTAAAGTTGTGTGTTTGTTTAGCAAAACTTCTCAGCTTCAAATTTCTGGATCAGTTAATCCTATTGCAACTAAATTTGGTGACATGGTTGCCTATACTGTTAAGAAGCTACATGATGATAATGAGGGCACAATGTCAAATGTCTCTGTGACCGTGATACAAAACTTTGTTCAACATTATGTTTTTGCATTCCGTAAAAGTACTTAGCGTATATTTCAGGATTGTTTAATCCTATTGGAACGAAACGTGGACACATGGTTATCTATAATGTTGCGAAGCCGCATCAAAGGTCAAGGTGACTGTGATCTCTACAAAACTTTGTTATGTTTTAACATTAAGTCTTTGCATTTAGCCAATCTTATCAGTTTATATTTCGGGATTGCTTTAGCCTAATAAAACACAACTTAGTACATTGATACTTATTTCATGAGGATGCAGGTTGATGACAAGGAGGTGATCAAATCAAAAGTCAAGGTCATTCTGGCCTGTACGAGACTTTGTCATTTTGCAATGTTAAGTTTTTGCGTTTAGTAAATATTATCAGGTTATATTTCGGGATTGCTTAACCATAATGGAACTCAACTTGGGTACATGGTTGTTTATACCAAGAGGATGTAGGATGGTTAAGGTCATTCTGACCTTGCTATTTGACCTCTGCTTTTTTAACATTTAGAGAGAGAGAGAGAGAGAGAGAGAGAGAGAGAGAGAGAGAGAGAGAGAGAGAGAGAGAGAGAGAGAGAATTAAATAAAATCATTTACATTTATATCACAGAATTACTTATATATATATATATGGTTTCATATACGATCCCGAGACAGCATAGTGATAGTGAGGTCATTAAGTCAAATGTGAAGTCCATTCTGAAATTGCTTTTTGACCTCTGCTTTTTCAATATTAAGTTTTGCCATTTAGCAAATCATGTACATTTACATCCTATTAGATGTAAACCTGAATACATGGTTACCTATAATGTTAGGAAGCAGCATGATAACATTGAGGTTACAAGGTCAAAGGTTACGGTCACTGTGACAGGGGAAACATTTAATTCTGTGGAATTCTTGTTGTACATTAACACGTTTAGCTGAACTTTGTTGTTTATATCTCATGATTTAATAGAAATGTCCATTTGCAAAATCACACTGGACGCAAACTTGGACACATGCCTCTTTATAATGAGAGGGCCATGACATGTGATACATTGGGGTCAAAAGCTCACGGTCAAGGTAAACGTAGTCGTTTTCAAATTAACATTTTGCCTTTGGCTAAGCATACAGGGCCCAAATTTGGACACATGCTTCCTTACAATGAGAGGGCATGCCACAATCACCTTGGCATCAAAGTGTTAAGGTCAGTGTGATAATGACAAAACTTAGTTTTTTTTAGCAATAACATTTTGCGTTTAGCTCAACTTAAATGTTCATGTCTTATGTTGAGTTAATCATACTGCACCCAAATTTGGACACACGCTTCATTGCAATGTCAGAGGGGATGACACAATGATGTCGGGGTCAAAAGTCATGTCACTGAAAGTGTATCAATATAAACTTTCTATAGTTATTTTATATTTGAAATCAAGGTTCATAGTTCATTACAAAGGCATAAAGTCAAGCTTCATGGATGCGTTGCAACCACATTTCCTGTTTAAATGGGATTTGCTAGGATGTTTAACTTCTAGCATTCTAGTATACGAGAGGTGTTCAGTTTATTTTGTCACAAGATTGCACGATTTCTTGCTGCACACTTTTGGTCAATTGTCTCACTCATAATACCTTTTTACAAAGCCCACGAGCTTACCGACACGCTAGTTTAGTTTGTTAAAAGTTTTCAACATGCCAAGTCATAAAATAAGCGAGAGAGCGGAGGGTATAATTCTCCATCTTTTGAGGAGGGGAATGACGCCGTCACTGAGCAGAAATGAACTTTTGAAAGAAAATATCAGTGTCAGTGTGAGGACCATTTATCGCGTAAAGAATAACATCGGAAAAGAACGACAATTGACGAATCTAACACATGGAAAATCTGCTCCGTTGAAAATCAGAAGAAGACGAACTGAAGTATCAAAACAAGTGATAGACAAAGTGAAGAAAATGATAGCAAGAATTAACCCACTGACACAACGTGAGATGAGCAATCTATTAGGAATTAGTTTGGGATCCGTAAATAACACCATAAACTGTGTTATCAAGGCAAAACTGAGAAAAAAATGTTTGGTTCATAAACTATCCCTAGAGCAGGTTGAAAAGAGGAGGAAGAGGAGCTGGAGGCTGTATCTGAAGCTGTGTGCTGGGAAGTGGAAAAACTTTGTCACCACAGATGAGGCTATGTTTTATCTAGGTGGAAGCTGCGGAAAATGGCGAGTCTGTTATGTTAGGAAAGGACAAATTGATATGGATAAGTTGAAGTTTGTTAAACGTAACAGTTTCGCGCCTGGTTTCATGGTATGGGCAGGCGTTAGTCATTACGGAAAGCCCAGTCTTAAATTCATTGATCGGAATGTGAAAATCAATGCTGATTATTACATCAAACATGTTTTGAGACCCTTTTTGAAACATGATGTTCCCAAATTATTCCCAGGGAACAAACAGAAGGACATGGTTTTTCACCAAGATAGTGCCTCCTCTCATACTGCACGAAAGAGCTTAACATACTTAAAGCAGAACAAGGTTAAATTCATTAGCCCTGAAGAATAGATGCCGAAGTCGCCGGATGCTGCCCCTATGGACTTTAGTATATGGGGGATTGTCAAGCGCCGTCTACAGAAGCGGAAAGTTACAAGTCTTAACAGTCTTAAACATGCTTTCAAAACCGAATGGAAGGCACTAAGTCAAACTGTGATCAATAAAGCCCTTTCTTCTTGGCCTAAGCGCTGTAGACTGATATATCATGCTCATGGGTCTCAGATTGAACATCTTCTGCAATGAAATTATTTTGTGAGAAATTATTGTTGATTAAATCTTATTTGAAATTTGTGACAAAATAAACTGAACACCTCTCGTATAAAGTTTTAGACCTAACATGTACATTATGTGTATTTCTGCATGGCACATGTATTTGTGGGGCAACTAGTTGTTGCTGCCTATGGCAGCAACAGATTCCAGTTGAATTAGTTTCAAAATATTCAACATAATATTCTTTATATTATAACGGATTTGCCATTTCTGGTCTGTGATGGTTAAAGGGTTAACAAACCAGCAGATTTTTTCATCAGAAGACATACAGTAGTTCAGAAATAATGTCACATATTTCCAAAACAAAAACAGAAACATGTAAGTTAGTAAGAAATGATCTGTTGAATATTTTGAACATCATTAGATTGGAAGACACATACCTCTAAGAGATTTTAATGGCTTATCATAAAACATGTCTGCCGTCGCCTCTTGCCTAAAGCTTGATACATATGGTACAACGTGTTGAATACAACGAGTTACATACAAGTTTTATACAACAACTTTGTTCTGATTGTACGCATGAGCCAACAAGTTGCATACAACAAGTTGGATACACACAACTTCATGTTCAAGCATTTTGGTGTGAATGTGGTCATTTTAAGTGCTTAAATACAACCATATGATGCATTGTTAAGTTGGATGAAAAACTTGGATAAAAATAGGACACTCATCTACTTTTTTCAGCCAACTTTTTGTTGCATTTTGTATACATTACTTGTACCATTTGTATCGAGATTTAGACAACCATGTCTTTCAATCCAATGTTCAAAATATTCAACGGCCTGCAGCGTTCCTGTTTATTTTGTTTGGGTAACGTGTTAGGATATTTCTGAGCTGTACTGTATCCTATAGCAAGTCACTTGTGATAACGATCACGTCTCTATGGGCTTGTTAAGTATGACATCACTGCACGTGATTCACAACCCAGAAGTGTGTATTTTGCTTTATTATATCATAAGTATGTGTTTATGACATCATCATTTATTGTTAAACAAAAACATTGTCTTGTGTCGTCATCACTTAACAAGCCTATAGTTAACAATTGTTTGCTCTCCATCAGGTTCATAGAGGATCTCTGACAAGAATTACCATTTCCCATCAAAGTTATCACACGTTTAGTAGGATCGCATTTGGTACGAGTTTTTACCAATATGCAACAAAATATAGAACTTTACAATGCCTTCAATTATTTTTAATTGATCATTAAAAATTTTCCAAGCTTTCTATTAAAATAAATCAAAATGTTTCATTCTACATTATTATAACAGTAGTAAAATAACGTTAAGCAGTATTTTTATGTCATCCCTGCTAGATGACACAAGTGAAATAATATATTGCCCGCGACGCGCATCACTCGTGTGTGACTTTATTATACTAGTGGGAGATATATGTAATGGAAGACAAGCTGGCTTATGTGATAAAGACAAGTTTTACCATAGATCAAGAGTTCTTGGGGTCAATGGTTAAGGTCATACACGCGTGCGTGTTGTATAGCAAGCTCCAAGGAAAGGTAAGTTATTGTCCTAGAGTCTAATGGGTGAATCCAGTTTTAGCTATGCCATGCTCATCTTTAGCATAAGCTCCACCTACACTTCGACCATGTTGGGATCGATCTATCCCTGACGACCAATTTCCAGAAAACTATACAGGTAAGCTGTTGGATATTTTGAAACTAATGTGACTGGGCGCAACAGCACCCAGTCAAATTAGTTTCAAAATATTCAACAGCATGCTTATTAACTAGAAAAGACATACAATTCGTACAAAAATGCTTAGTCTGTCATCAGTGAAGAGTTTGTGATGAACATAGCTACATCATTCATGATGTAATTGATGATGATGTTATCCTACACGTTACTTAGTTGATTATGATGTCATATGATTGATGGATAAACTGGAATGCTCCACTCTCATTTCTGCTCAGCGAATGTCCATTTACAGGACAAGAGAAGACTATCTTTGAAAATTTACCACTAGTATGACTGGCTCCTTGATCTATAAATGGACAATCCTCCAGACTATTTCTGATTCAGGTTTTGGACGGCCTGACTTTTAAAGGGGTAATAGTTAACCTGCTCAAATAGCTTCTGAAATCATCTTGAGAAATGTCAATTTGTAGAATATTTTAGCATGCAATTTCATGACTGACTCTAAGAGGTATGTATAAGTTAAGAAATATAATCTAATTTTGTCGACTAATGGAGTGATCCATTTCTAGCTATGCCCCGCCCATTTTTAGCTACGCCCCACCCATTTTTAGCTACGCCCTGCCCATTTCTAGCTACGCTCCACCCATTTCTAGCTATGCCCCACCCATTTCTAGCTACGCCCCACCCATTTCTAGCTACGCCCCGCCCATTTCTAGCTATGCCCCGCCCATTTCTAGCTACGACCCACCCATTTCTAGCTATGCCCCACCAATTTCTAGCTACGCCCCACCCATTTCTAGCTATGCCCCGCCCATTTCTAGCTACGCCCCGCCCATTTTTAGCTACGCCCCGCCCATTTCTATCTACGCCCCGCCCATTTTTAGCTATGCCCCGCCCACTTGGTATGCATGTTGGAATCAATTTAGATATTTTGAACCCTGAATTCCACAAATTCCAATTTATAGGTAATTATACAGGTAAGATGTTGAATTATAAATTGGACAGGCGACTATTGCCGTCTATGACAGCAACAGCACCCAGTGAAATTAGTTTCAAAATATTCAACAGCTTAACTGTACAGTTTTTTGGAAGTCAGGGAGTTCAGAGATTGATCCATCCCAACACGAGCGAGGTGTGGATGGAGCTTAGCCAGAGATGGGCGGGGCATAGCTAAAAATGGAAAGGTCAATTTGCCTGAACATTGTTACTTCCTTCAGTCAAATTCTTTTCAAAATATGCACTATATAATTCATATTTATTTTACATTGACGTACATTTTATAGAAAGCGCAATAAATCAGTGTAAATGTGATTATATTAATAAGAATGTTTGAAACAACGTGGAAATAATAAATTCTCTTTCTTCTAATAAAATGTCTGTGTCTCTGGGGTCATATCTGATTCCATCATCGCTTTCTTTGAATAAAGCGTGTGATAGACATATTATCATTGATTGATTTTGATCTTTATTCCACAAAAGGAAGAAATAAAACTCTTATATCTCACAATACAACACACTTCCGGGCGATCTACTCTGAGATGATAATTAGAAACATTGTTTGTTAGCATCTATTTTTAAAATGTGGGCATTTAGAACCCGAGCAGCGGCATGTTCTTGAAGAAAGGGCGTGAATAGACAAGTTTTATCTCTCCGGCATATGTAATAATACTGTTTATCCTCTAAAGAAAGTGAAGTTTGTTTGATGTTTTTGATATAATATATTCTCATCCGAGTCCTTGATTCACCACATGTACTGCTGAATTATCAAATTCTCTGAAATACTTCTTTCTATATGAAATTGATGGAGAATCGAACCCATAATTGGCAAAAGCGCCTAGCCTCATACCCCATAAATGCTTTTGCCAGAATTTGAATTCCATCTTGCGGCGTTAGTCTGGTGGATCGAAGTGCTTGCGGGGTATGATGCTAGACGCTGTCACCAGTTGTGGGTTCAATTTCCTGTCAACGCCAATATACCATAATGGCACAAAAACTTGTATAACTTCTATATGAAAGAGATTCAAACACAATTTTCAAAATGAATACCTGCCAGACAATTAGTAGCACAAACCTTTTTTTCCCATTCGATGTACAGACTTTGTTCAGGTTACTGGGGTTTTTTTTCATAACCATATAGGAACATATTATTTGGTTATGAGGTTTCCAGCTAGGCTCCGCCCATGCTTTGCCTGTGTTGAGATCGATTGAACCCTGAATTCCTGGAATCCTAATATCATGGTAACTATACTGGTAAGCTGTTAAATATTTTGAAATTAATTTGGCTGGGTGCTGTAGCAGCAACAGCACGCAGTCAAATTAGTTTCAGAATATTCAGAAGAATGATCATTCCTTCCATATTTTGATTGTGACATCATCATACATGTGACGTAATGGCGGAATCAAGTTTTAGCTATTCCCCGCCCATCTCTAGCTAAGCTCCACCCACGCTTTTCCCATGTTGGGATCAATTGATCCTTGCACTCTGAAAATCTCAATTTTCAGAAAACTATGCAAGTGAGTTGTTGAATATTTTGAAAGTAATTTGACTGGGCACCCAGTCATTTTGCTTTCCAAATATTCAACAGCATGTTTATTAAATAGTAGACATACAATTCATACAACTTGTCAGACTATTAAGCTTTTGTGATGGACTATATCTCATCATTCTTGACGTAATTGATTATGATGTCAGCCTACATGTGACATAGTTGATTAAGACATCAAATGATTGACTGAGAAACATGATTCCTCCTTTGATTATGACATCATATACTTGAGTGACAGATTGAATTCATCTATTAATTATAAATTGTGTCAAATTCATAAATGACCTGTTCAATGAATGATAAAGATTTTGAACATATGACGGGTGTCTATTTGGTAAATTGTGTTGCTGAACTGTTCCTGTATGGAATGCAACCGTATTTCCTATTACTAACAAACTAGTTTTAAATGTCCACCCATACCATGTAATAGCCAAATGGAAGACAAAATATGTTCTGCATTGTTCTTAAGAAACATCATTAACCCTAATTAACCTTCAAATTTGTTCACAAAAATTTCAATTTTCTCAATTAAAATGTCCATTTGTAGATGAAGAGATTATTATTTAAAATTTACCACTGTAATGACTGGCTCTGTTATCGATACCATAAACAATTTGGCGTGTTTGCTTTTGACATTAGATGTTTGTGTCTGTAGTGATGATCGATTATTCCATTGTATGTTAATATGTTCTCTCTCTCTCTGTCTATCCATACATCCCTCTTTGTACCACACCTCAGATCAAATAGCACCATTCCCATGTCAAACATACTCCACTCAATGTCATACATTGAGAGTTAGGTAATTAAATCAATGCTCGTCAAAGTGTAATAGAGGAATTTGTTGTGATTCAGAGTATGGCGGAGGTATTCATAAATATGCAATGCATCATACAACTATTTCTACCATCTTTGTTAGGGCAAGCTTTAACATTGTATAATCAATAAAGTGTGTAAGCATTTTTATATTTTCTTGACTTGTTTGCACTTTTTAATAAAGATCCATCGATTAATTAGGCCAGTCGCAGATTCCAGATAAACTCAATTTTGGTATTTACCCTCCAAGTCAAACCTAAACAATGAGTTGCTATGTGTAAGATTGATTGTTCTTTGCCGTAATTTATATGGGTGATGACGTCAATGTACCTGGTTGTGAAAAAATCTTAACAATACAATAAAACACATATGTCATCAACTCAAGATTTGGTAGATATATCTCACATTATGATTGTTATTATTTCCCAAGATTAAAATTTATTTTCAACAAGAATACTATTTTTTGGAAATTTACCACTGGTATGACTGGATCCATAAGCGAGCCAGTCATTCCAGACATAAATGCTAAAAAACAGTCTTCTCTTGCGCTGCAAATGGATCATCCTCAAGACCAATGCAGAAGCAGGTTTTGGCAAGTTTTAAACATAGTTATCAAATTGTTTTGATTGACCATGTATGTAAATTCTCTTTTAGCAAATGTTTCACCAGCAGCCAGTGACGAGCATCCAGGAAGAAAATCTCGGCAGTGTTAACTTCTCGCTGGACTATGACACCGAGACTGCGTTTCTTACAGTGAGGCTCATCCAGGCACGTGATCTCGTTGCCCGTGACGCCTCCACCAGGACAGTTAGTCCTTATTGTAAATTATGTTTATTGCCAGGACGGCGAAACCCACACCAAAGCAAGGTGCATCATGGGACGCTATTTCCAGAATTCGAAGAGGAATTTATTTTCGAGGTGCCAAATGGTGAACCTAACAATGTGACTTTAGAATTATTGCTTTTTGATTATGATCAGTATTCCCGTGATGAGTGTATAGGTCAGGTTCAGTTACCGCTGGATGCAGTAGATTTGTCTGATAAAGTGACATTATGGAAAGGAATTTCTGCTCCAGAGAAAGGCGAAACAAAAGAGGTAAGTTAATAAAACATCATTCTGAGCGTTGTGCAGCAGATGTTGCTCTTCTATGACAGACTTTTTATACATTTTTCAATGACCGACCAGCCAGTCAATTTGGGAGAATATTACTCGCACATGACTCCATTTTCCTCCGAAACCTTAGTTTGTTTTCAGGGATTAAGTTATGAAGCCCACAGATGGAACATGAACAAATGCTTAAGCGTAATTCTGATTACCACAATATGGTGGTTCCATAAGAAACGTGAGCCTTGCTCTTGTTTTCATTGATACAAACAAATTTCAAACCTTATGCCTGAGTACACCACTGAAATTTGAGATTTATACTTTATTAGTCCCCTACCAGTAAAACTGGGGGGACTATAGGTTTGCACTCCGTCTGTCCATCCGTCCGTCTGTCTGTTGCAGTTGGTTTTCCGCACTTTTTTTTGCAGTCCTTTAAGGTACTCAACTGAGAATTGGTATATTGTTTTGTCATGAGAAGTTACAGCCCAAGTTCGAGTCTCGGGCATATGCGTACATTTTTGATGGAGTTATGCCCCCACCCCCCTTTTGACTTAGGAAATATGAAAAATATCAGCTTTCCGCACTTTTTTTCGCACTCCTTCAAGATATTTAATGAAAAATCGGTACATCGCTTTAGTATTAAGGGGGTTACAGAGCAAGTTCGAGTTTCAGACATTTTCATCAATTTTTCATGGAGTTATGCCCCCTTTCCACTTCTGAAATACAAAAAATATTAGTTTTCCGCACTTTTTTTGCAGTCTTTCAAGATATTATACTGAGAACTGCTACATTGCTTTGTTATGAGAAGTTACAGACCAAGTTGGCGTTTTAGGCATATGCGTACATTTTTGATGGAGTTATGCCCCCTTTTGACTTAGGAAATATGAAAAATATCAGCTTTCTGCAATTTCTTTTTGCACTCCTTCAAGATATTTAAGGAAAAATCGGTACATCACTTTAGGCTAAGGGGTTACAGAGCAAGTTCGAGTTTCAGACATTTTCGTAAATTTTTCATGGAGTTATGCCCCTTTCGTCTTATGAAATACAAAAAATACTAGTTTCCCGCACTTTTTCTCGCAGTCTTTCAAGATATTCTACTGAGAATTGCTACATTGCTTTGCTATGAGAAGTTACAGTCCGAGTTCGAGTTTCAAGGGTATGCATCAATCTTTGATGGAGTTATGCTCGCGTTTGACAAAAAATATTAGGTTTCCGCACTTTTTTTCTCACTCCTTCAAGATATTTAAGGGAAATTGGTTCATCGCTTTAGTATAAGGAGTTACAGAGTAAGTTTGAGTTTCAGACATTTTTGTGAGTTTTTCATGGAGTTATGACCCCTTTCGACTTATGAAATACAAATAATATTAGTTTTCCACCCTTTTTCTCGCAATCTTTCAAGATATTCAACTGAGAATTGGTACATTACTTTATTAATCAAGGAGAGGGTGAGCGAGGCTCCCCCATCCCGCCTTAGGGACAGAGCAAGACAGAAAAGATGGTTTGGGTGTCACATGAAGAGCCATAGATTTATTGCGGTGCTGAGCGCTGGGTCCGCACAGATCCCATACAATATAGAGAGCCTCAGAAGGCTATATATAGCTAAGATCTATGGTCCTCCAAGTCCACCCAAACCGTAGGGATTATGAGAAATTACAGACCAAGTTCGAGTTTCAGGTGTTTGCGTCATTTTTTGATGGAGTTATGTCCCCTTTCGACTTATGAAATACAAACATATCAGCTTTCTAGACTTTTTCCTTCTCCTTCACCATATATAACTGAAACTTGGTTTATTGCTATGTTATGAGAAGTTACAGATCAAGTTCAAGTTTCAGCTACTTCTGACAATTTTTAATGAAATTTTTGACTGTCAATCTCTAAAGATTTATATCACCAGGTAGGGGACATGTATCGCAAAGCAAAACTTACAGAATGCTTGTTACACTTTGGTTACTGTTGTTCCTTTTTTAACAATGTTGCTATAGTATGTTGCTCTGTAAGGCAGCAACAGGATTTCATCAACAATATTTCCTATGCGGATGCCAGGCTTACTACCGACTGTACATTGCTATAATTATTATGGATCACCAAAATATTGTCACAAGTCAGACAAATTGAATGAATCCAGTTTTAGCTGTGCCACACCCATCTCTAGCTAAACACCACTCAAGTTTTGCCCATGTTGGGATCGATTGATCCCTGCAATTCCTGAATCTCAATTTCCAGAAAAATATACAGGTAAGCTGTTGAATATTTTGAACTAATTTGGCTGGATGATGCTGCCTATGGCAGCAACAGTGCCCAGTCAAATTAGTTTCAAAATATTCAACAGAATGTTTATTAGATAGTAAAGACATACAATTCGCACAACTTGTTGGCCTATTAAGCGTTTGTAACTGACGATTATTGCGTCATTGATGACGGAATTGATTATGATGTTAGCCTACATGTGGCGTAGTTTATATGATTGACTGAGAAACTGGATTCCTCCATTAGGTCAATTAATCTCTACATGATGTGTTTTCAGGACTACAAGATAGTTCTTTAACCATTTCATGGTCAAGAAAATTAAATATTTTGCTTTGTGAATGTCCATTTGCAGGACAAGAGAAGACTTTTTTAATGTTTACCACTGGAATCACAGGCTCACCAATGGTTAAGTTTTAAAATATCGTCTTCTCTTGACCTGCAAATGGAGATTTTTCAGGAACACTGTAAAGGCAGGTTCTGGCCGACTTGACCCTTAAAGTATTAAGATATGAAATTTTATGACTTAGTGATTTTAACAATTCATGATTACTTTTGCACACGAGCATATGCTACTCACTTCACTAGTATATTCCCCATTAAAACTAAAACATTGATTAGTTCTGAATTGTATTGTGATGAGCCTGGCCATGCAAGACTACTATACTGCCAGAGGTTACCCACTGCCCATCCTACAAAAAGCCAGGCAAACTGCCCAGTCAAAGAAACGAGAACTCCTCATCAACCCACCCACCAAGGCCAATACCGCAGAAACAACACAGACAAATCTTTGTCTGTGACATCAACCGCACAGAGGTGATGCTCAAAGACACAATCTCAAAATGTTGGCGTAGCTATTCTACAATGGAGGGAACATTGCAGACAAGCATTTCCTGACAAACCGCTTTTTGGATACAAGAAGAATACAACCATCACAGACACTATAGTCAGGGCCAAGCTCCCAGAAACAGCCCCAGGAATCTGTACCCACTGAAACCTACTACACTCCTGTGAAACCAGGAATTGCAACACATGCAATAACATGGACAAATCAAGATTCTTCAAAAGCAAACACACAGGACTTTCCTACAGAGCAAAATTCATTAGCAATTGTCAGACTCGCAACATTGTTTACCTACTAAACTGCAAAGGTTGCGGACAACAATATGTAGGAATCAGGATCCAGGAGCACCCACGCTCCATCAACAACATGTACAAACATGAAAGATATGACACACCAGTATCGCGTCATTTCAATAGATCCTCAGAGGCACTCCAGAAATGATATGCAGTAGAGAATTATCCAAGTCCTGTCATCAGATCTGACTGACACAAATTCAACTATTTGGAGAACACACAATGGAGCCAATAGGCATCAATCTAGCGGTGTAGGAGACTTCCCCTCGGGTATATTAAGCGCCACAGTTATCGAGCCATTCATTCCAGTGGTAAATTTTCAAAAATAGTCTTCTCTTGGTCTGCAAATGGACATTTCTCAAGTCCACTACATAGGCCGGTTTCATCATGAAATGGTTAAGACAGGTTGATGAAAGATCACCTGCCTTAAATACCAGAATGGACTTCTTGGCGCCAGCATCTATCGTCGCGTAATAAAACATTTCGAGGGTATAGCTCATGTGGATGAATCATTCACACACCGTGGATGGCTTCACACTTTTGGGCTCATAATGCTGAAAATGTAAATAGAATGACTTGTTCACTTACTGAGCAAGTAATTCACATGCTGGCTTAATTTACCACATGAATGACTTGTTCACTTACTGAGCAAGTCATTCATATGCTGGCTTAATATACCACATGAATGACTCGTTCACTTACTGAGCAAGTCATTCACATGCTGGCTTAATTTACCACATGAATGACTCGTTCATTTACTGAGCAAGTCATTCACATGCTTACTGAGCAAGTCATTCACATGCTGGCTTAATTTAACATATGAATGACTCATTCACTTACTGAGCAAGTCATTGACATGCTGGCTTAATTTACCACATGACTGACTCGTTCACTTACTGAGCAAGTCATTCACATGCTGGGTTTCAGAAAATATTTTGTCTATTCAGAAACAAATGGATATTTCTAAAAACGAAAAGCCCAGAAGCAATCTAATGGATAATTAACCATTTAATGGTCATACCGGCCAAAAACAGCCTCTGCTATGGTCTTTTGGAATGTCCACTTATAGGCCACGAGAATACAATCTTTTAAAATTTACCACTCAAAATGACTGAGCCAGTCATTTCAGTGGTAAATTAAAAAAAAAAGTCCTCTCGCCCTGAAAATGGAGATTCAAAAGGGAAATATCTTGATTTTTTTTTTTATACTAAATTTGACCAGTAAAGGGTTGTTCCAAAAACAAAATAAATCTTACTGTTGAAAAGTTTGAACAAAATTGGAGTGGATGACATTGCTGCCTAAATTATGTTAAAAATATTCAACAGACCATTTCTTACTAACTAACATGTCTTTGTTTTGGATACATGTTAACATGTTTCAGAGCGATACTCTACATAAGCATTAGCTATTTGTCTTCATATTTAAAAGAATGAGCCATGTCCCCTGTGTCCTATTATTTGCTATGCGCTGGTGGAAGTAATACGCTTGGAATGAGTAAGAAGGCATAAATAACAATTTTAGTAAAGAACCGGAGACCTTTGATTGTCCAATTTCTTAATACCCCTATTTCTTCATCAACTGCAAGTATCTCAATTTAAAATCCATTACCCTACAGTTGCTTTTTTTTTCTCCCAGCAAGTCGATGCATTTCTTTAGAGAAAGTGTCGAGGGATGATTAATGACCGGTGTGCATGTCTGTCCACACTGAAACCATCAAGGAACATGGATCAAGGTCACAGTCATTGGTCTCACAGTGTATGATTAACCCTTTAACACTCATATCAGCCAAAAACAGGTTATGCGGTAGTCTTGAGAAATGTCCATTTGCAGACTAAGAAGACTATTTTTGAAAATCTTACCCACTGGAATGACTGGCTCGATAACCAAGCCAGTCATTCCAGTGGCAAATTTTCAAAAATAGTCTTCTCTTAGTCTGCAAATGGACATTTTGTATGAGAAAATTTAATTTTTAAAACAAATTTGAGGGTTAAAAGTTTAACAGTATAATGGTCAAGATTCATCATGGAAATTTAGAGCTTTGCTAACTCAATGTTAATTTGCAGGTGAAGGAAACAAAATTTTTTTAAATTTCCCACTGAAATGACTGGCTCAGTTATCGAGCCAGTCATTTCAGTGGTAAAATTGTTTAAATAGTCTCCTTCGCCTGAAAATGGACATTGCTTAATACATCTGGAGGCCGACGACTGGTAAATGGTTAAGCTCAAACCTGTCTCATCCTTATTTCTCTTTCGGAAAAGATTTGCTTTGTGGGCTAAAATTTGAATATTTTATGACCTATAATCCGAATATTGTGTTTTACTTGAAGCAATGACAACTTTTGGTCAAATACTTTTGAGAACATTCAGCAGAAATATTTTTATAAATAATGTATGAGCTGAGATGACTACAATGGTTAATCAGCTAACAGGATTGCGGAGTCATTTTTCACTCACTGCCCTAGATCAGCAATGGAAGCCTTGTTTGGCATACAGTCTAATCTCTCCTATCTGTCACATTTTGCGCATCAGGGATTACGATTGTACAGCTATTATCACGCAATCCTTGTTGACTGCTGGAATGGATGAGGATTGTCCATCAGTGAAATGGATGAAGGCCTGACGATTGCTACATTAGGGAATTATACATTAGGTTTATCGTAATAAATTCCACATAATTGGTCTCTTTATTTGACACAAGTATTCAAATCTCTAACCTGTTCTGTATATAATCGGTAGATAATAATTATTTTACATCACATATTTGTTGCCATATGGGACGCCATAAGCTCATTGGAAAGAGGAATTGGGGGAAATCAGAATGAAGTTTGCTAATAGAGTATGTCTATAGGATAATGAAATATACTGTTGTGTCATGGTTTGTGCAAATACATCACATAGTGAGCCATCGTGAGCAGACAAGCAAACAGGTTACAAAATTACCTGCTTCTACCCCTTTAACCCTAAAATTTGTTCAAGATTATTTCAATATTCAGTATAGAAAATGTCTATTTGTAAACGCTTATTTTTGAAAATTTACAACTGGAATGACTTCAACTTGGTTATTCCAGTGGTAAATTTGAAAAGTTGTATTTTTGGTCTGCAAATGAACATTTCCAAAGGTACTACAGAACCCCTTTTTCCCTGTCAGGAGTTAAACCTTCCATCGATCAATTCCACATATCTCAATTTCAAGACAGTAGAACAGAAAAGTTGTTGAATATTTTGAAATTAATACGATTGGAAGCCGTTGCTGTCTTAGGCAGGATAAATTCCTTGTATCTCAAACTCAGAGCAAACAAATAGGAAAGCTGTTGAAAATTTTGAAATTAATATGACTGGAAGCTATTGCTGCCTTAGGCAGCAATGGCTTCCAGTCATATTAACTTCAAAATATTCAGCAGAGTATGCTATGTATCAGAAAGAATTTGCTTTTTCAGGGATTTGTCACTGAAAGGGTTAAAGAGATGACCAGACGTGCATTGCATGAGATAATTTCATTCTATGATCTAACAAAAATCCTGTTAAATATTATGAGAACTATTTGGTTGATGCCATCGCTGGGTTAAAATAGCAGAATCTGACAGTCAAATTATTTGCAACATAATGTCCAATGACTAAATTCTAGAAACAGAATGGATTTATATTTTCCTCCTTATAACAAATTTGATTGAATTCCACCAAATGGTTTTGGAGGAGATTCAGATTTAATGCCCCTTTCCAGTTTTAGCTATGCCCCACTCATCTCTATCTATAAGCTTCACCCACACCATGCTCGTGTTGGGATCGATCGATCTCTGAACTCCTTGACTATCAATTTCTAGAAAGCTATACAGCATGTTACTTAAATAGCAAAAACATACAATGCGTACAATGTGTCAGACTATTAAGCGTTAAAGACGGGCTTAATCGAATCATTCATGATGTCATGATTATGACATCAGAATACTCATCGCGCAGTTGATTATCATGTCATTGAGGAAATGGATTCATGAATTCTTAAATAACTATGTCCTCTCCCCCCCCCCCCCTATAAATATACAAAATGGGTAAATGGTATATATAGCAATTGCTTCCATCCATATGTTTGTCCGTTAGTCCGCTTTTATTTTTGTGCAATAACTCAGGTTTTATTGAAGATATTGTCACCAAACTTGGCCTGTGCGTTTTCCCTTGGGTAACCAAAGAACCCTATTAATCTTTGGGTTGAAAGGTCAAAGGTAAAGGAGCAACTGTAACAAGTTCTAGAGTATAAAAGCAGGTGCAAAACACTGCCCTGCCATTCGGATTTCGATCCAACTGATCAAGCATAAGAAAATCTTTAGAAGCTTTCATGACCAGTCAAAACCTATTCAAAGGTAAAGGTGCTCCATTTAAAGAAATTGGGTTGTGTTTCCAGATAACACAAGTTTTACTAAAGGGATCATCACCAAACTTAGACCTATATGTTGCCATTTGTGGTAAAAAAAACCCAATTTATTTTGAGGTCGAAAGGTCAACATTATTGTGATCTAATTAATGAAATTGAGTTGTGTTTCTAGACTTAGCATGTGTATTGCCATTTGGGTGTATGTGTCCAAGAACACTTAATTTGGGGGGGGGGGGGCAAAAGGTCATGGTTATGGTTGCCAAATTAAGGAAATGTGTTTGCTTTCCGGATGATAATTATTGTTCTACTGAAGTGCTCTTCACCAAATGTGTCTTGTGCATTGCCCTTGGGTGTCCGAATAGTGATATTAAGTTAGGGATCAAAGTCACAATATCCCAATTAAGAAAATTGTGATTATTTTTAATTCTAATAATATGAATGTCACGAGTGCTGTTGTTTCTGTACTTGCATACATAAATATGCATGAACACAATGTGTCGTGCCATTTTCCTTTGATACTGTAATGCTAGACAATATTCGAGTTACATTGATCCATTGCATGATTGGGGCTGAGGGTGGGGCATAGATTTTGCATTGATCCATTGCATGATTGGGGTGGGTGGGTGGGGTGGGGGGAGGGGTTAGAGTGGGGGCATAGATTTTGGCAATCTCTGATTGTCGTTCTTGTTGAAATCATTATAGGCGGTGACTCACAGCTAGTATAGATCCAATAAGAATTGGCAAAAACTATATGGATCTGTTGCAGCAATGGCTGGATCGATCCGATCTGTCATTCAAGTATCTGACCTCATAAACAAATATGTCACTTGTTAGCTGACATTACAATCAAAATAATGTGTAAGTCCATCATGAATGTGTATGAATTGTATGTGTTTGATTAATTTACATTATAATAGACATTCTGTTGAATGCATAAAAAGGGGGTGGAGCTTAGATAAAAATGGACATGGCAAAGATAGAAATATATAAAGACTTTACAAAAAATGTGTTCTGGTAGCGGCAATTTTCAGTCAAGATATTTTCTGCCCACTTTGTGATAGAGTTACAGCAACCCTCATCAATATTGATGAGCTGGGTACATGCCCGGGAGATATGAAAATAAGAAGCCATGCGACACCCACAGGTGGCTGGCCGGCTAACTACCTGTCACCAGATTACAGGAAACGAGGGTTACTTTGGGCACGGTTTGATTAGCAAACAAAAGGGCCGTAGTTGATTGAATACAAAGGACCGGATCTGATGGCCAGTAAAACCTAGACAAGGAGGCGCCCACTAGAGTCTGATAAGGAAATGCACCCCACGCCTCCAGAATTGATAGCATATTAATAATATTACTATTTCCAGTTTTTATTATTTACATTAATAAAAAGGTTTCGAGAAACCTTGTGGGGACTGTCTTCGCATGGAGAGGAGAGATATGAGTCCCCATCTGGAGTCGGGACATATGAGAGTCCCCACTTCGGGGAGCTTTAACCAGTACATGGATGAGAGATGGACAAGAGATTCTACTCAGCACACGTACTTAGCATAGCATTTGTTAGTATGCACCAACCAGTACTCATTAAAACAGTGAGAGTTTGCAAATTTTGTGGGGACATTGAAATGTAAGAGAAGCGCTGAAAAACCCCATATTGAGAGATAAATTACCCACACAAAAATACATATTTGGATGTTTCATGCTTAGCCCGATCGCTTAAGCCACCAGGATTTGGTCCCCCGAATTATGGTACGTCCCCGCAACGTAGGCTGATGCTGGAAAATGCCCTCGGGATTATGGTAAAGTCATCTCTTTCTCTTTATCTCTGGACGGTTTTACCGTAACTAGAGGGACATAATGTTAAACGCATAAGACACACAGAAAGCACACAAAACTGATAAAATAATCATGTCCCCACAACACTGTGTGTCTTATGCATTTAACACTTACATTAACAAAGAGAAGTGAGAACCATTGTGTGGGGTCGTTTCTCACACGGAGCGAGGACATGTGAGAGTCACACAGAGCGAGGACATGTGAGAGTCCTCACGTGGAGCGGGGACATGTGAGAGTCCTTACACGGAGCAGGGACATGTGAGAGTCCCCACATCAGGAATATTTAAAAAGTACATGGATGAGAGAAAGTGATTTCCCCATTCCTCACCTACCCAGCACACGTGCTTGGCATAGCACTTATTAGTATGCACCGAGCATTACTCATTAAATAAGTGAGCTTGCAAATTTTGTGGGGACATTGAAATGTGAGAGATGGCTTATAAAACAAGGCATATCAGTAAACTGATGTATGCTCCCAGAAGATATACTCCGTAGGGACACTATAAACTATGGTCCGACCAAAAATCTCTGTAATGTTCAGTAAACCATGAAAAGTAGATCAAAAGCATGTTCAGCGAACCGTGAAAAGTAGGTCACAACTTTTCATATGCGACACACTTTCAGCATATAATATATCCATACACCAGGTTTAGTTCCAGTATGCCAAGCACTCTTGAAACTATATAGCCCCGACTAACATGTTCTGTAATGGTCAATGAACCATGAAAAGTATGTCACACTGGCCTACTTTTCATACACTGTACACCTCCCTAAGATGCATCCCCATATGAAGTTTAATTCCTGTATACCACAGACTTTTGAAACTACAGCCCAAACAAAGATTTTCGGTAATGTTCAATGAAGCGTGAAAAAAAGTCAAAAGCAGGTCACGCTGGTCCACTGTTCATACACTGCACACCTCCTCCCTAAGATACATCTACATATCTAGTTTTGTTCCCGTATACCAAAAACTCGAAACAACCAGGACAAAGATTTTCGCTAATATTCAGTGAACTGTGAAAGGTAGGTCAAAAGTAGGGCACCATAACCTACTTTTCACACACTGCACATCTACTCCACAAGATGCATCCACATACCAAGTTTCATGATCGTACATATAATAGCCTTAAAACTATGGCCTGGACAAACTTGTAGACTGTAATGTTAAGTGAAGCATGAAAGTAGGTAAAAAATAGGTCACACAGACCTACTTTTCACACACTGCACATCTCCATAAGATGCATCACATACAAAATTTCATAATCGTACATATAAATGTCTTGAAACTATGGCTCGGACAAGCTTGTAGAGGGCAAATGGAAGGACTATATGCTCTCCCCGAAATTTTTCGGGGACCATAAAAATATCGTGAGATAAATCAGCCTCATATTTTCTGCCGACGGAATCGTTTATTTTTATTTTTTTAGCCACTTAATTGTGAGGACATAATTTTGTCCCCGGAATTACGGTAAAGTTAATTAGTTCTCTCCTTCCCTCTTCCCCCCTCTCTCTCTCCCTTTTAAAGTAACCATATAAGATATTTAATAACTTATAAGTTATTTGACTGGAAGTTCTCCAGCTTTCCGGTCAAATTAGATTCAAAATATTCAATAGACTTTTCATTACAAATAAAATTGTTGTTCGATAATCGAGCCAGTAATTCCAGTGCTAAATTTGCAAAAAATATTCTCTTGGCCTGCAAATGGATATTTATTAATAAAAAATTTCAATTTTCTTGACCAATAGTGTGTTAACTCTGACTCAGACAACACAAAATTGCAAAATCTATTAGCTACACCATATCTGTGCATCTCAAAGTATTGCTTCAACCGATTCAGTCAAGCGACACCATGGATTTAGCAATGTGTCCAAGGGAAACGGAAAAGGTTCAAGATTCCATTACGGCCAAGGAGATGAACCAATTCATCTATGGACAGTTCTATAGCAATATATCATCTGCAGCGAAGAATTGCTTTATATCGGTAATCGTTAGTCTTAATGCATTCTTTGATTGCCCATCATATGACGGGATTATCAGTGTACAGATGCAGATATTTTCTATCCAGAAGATGAATTCTATCAAAATTAAAATGCGGTCTAGTGTATAAGATAAGTGAGGTGATATAACAATAGAAAATAATCAGCGGTGCACACGATGACATCATCAACCTAATAAATCATTGCCAGTTATTCATTGCCTGCAGTTTTGCAGTGGTAAATCACTGCTGTAAAACCAATGAACTAATATATTACAACTACTTGATAAAATATGAGATAGCAAAAGATGGCTTTCCAAAAGCTGTGCTCTCTCTCTCTCCTGTCGGCAGCCTCCACTAACCTTGGACTGATCACATGTGCGGAAGTGAACTGTCAGTTAATTTGAAAGTTTATTGCACACGCTACCAATCTCGAATGTCTACTGAATTATCATTATGATGAAATTATGCAATATAATTATACATATACTGGAAGTCATTACCGCCTTAGGGAGTAATGGCTGCCAGTCAAATTAGTTTCAAACTCTTCAACATGATAAATATTACATACCGGTAGTATGAGGTGTATCTGTACCTATATGATATCACACACTATGATCTGAAGAGACAAAATGGTGGCGACCACAGTTCAACCTTAGCATGAAACAGATAAAGGAATGCACCATGTCGTGAATGATATAGACTTTATCTACCCTAATCTATCAGTATCACTATAACAGTTGATATGAGATTAGTACCTCTTTAAGTTTCAGAATCTACTCTGATGTCTGATATCGCTATCTTGAGTGTGTGTTTTGTATTGACTGTCTCATAACAGATCTAAATGCAATAGGTTTGCATATCCATCACTATCTCTTAGAACAGATTTTGTCACCAGGACCAACTAGAAGGGATCATGTCTCACTGACTTGGACTTCCTTGAATTATGTTTGACTTTATGAAAAGTGCAAGATTCTTGGAATTCCTATGATTGAAGTAGCTTCAACTAAAACAAGAGCATGTTCTGTAGTTCTGTAAAAGTGACCATGTCTTGGTAAATTGGTGGGAAACTTAAAATGTCTTTATAACAGAGCAGAACTTACATTCATTGTACAGATCATTACCAGTTATGGCGATAGAATATTATACTTTGAAAACTCTGACATGGCTGTTTAGATTGAATGCTTAGCATCAGTAACTGTAAATGGAATCGGAACAGTGTCAGGATGTATGTATTCTATTGATTTGCTGAGATTTATTCAGTTACAAGATTTGGTATAATTCTTTCAGTTAGAAATCTCTGTCTATAAATGAAAATGATTTGGCGTTTCTTGAATATTAAAGATAAGTGGGATTTTCTTAAATTTCACGCTATCCATGCCCAAATAAAAGAGCTATTACAATCTAGCAGAAATCACGTCTCCATGACCAGCTAGAAGATATCCTTTCTCCATGACTATGACCAGCTAGAAGATATCCTGTCTCCGTGACTATGATCAGCTAGAAGATATCTTGTCTCCATGACTGACCAACTAGAAGATATCCTGTCTCCATGAATGTAACCAGCTATAGAAGATATCCTGTGTCCATGACTATGACCAGCTAGAAGATATCCTGTCTCCATGACTGACCAGCTAGATGTCCTGTCTCCATGACTATGACCAGCTATAGAAAATATCCTGTCTCCATGGATGTAAACAGCTAAAAGATATCCTGTCTCCATGACTGACCAGCTAGAAGATATCCTGTCTCCATGACTATGACCAGCTATATAAGATATCCGGTCTCCATGGATGTAACCAGCTAAAAGATATCCTGTCTCTGTGACTATGACCAGCTAGAAGATATCCTGTCTCCATGACTGACCAGCTAGATATCCTGTCTCCATGACTGACCAGCTAGATGTCCTGTCTCCATAACTATGACCAGCTATAGAAGATATCCTGACTCCATAGCTAAAAGATATCCTGTCTGTGACTATGACCAGCTAGAAGATATCCTGTCTCCATGACTGACCAGCTAGAAGATATTCTGTCTCCATGATGATGACCAGCTAGAAGATATCTTGTCTCCATGACTATGACCGGCTAGAAGGGATCCTGTTTCCACGACTGACCAGCTAGAAGGTATCCTGTCTCCATGGATGTAACCAGCTAAACGATATCCTGTCTCCATGACTATGACCAGCTAGACGATATCCTGTCTCCATGACTGACCAGCTAGAAGATATCCTGTCTCCATGACGATGACCAGCTAGAAGACATCATGTCTCCATGACTATGACCAGCTAGAAGATATCCTGTCTCAATGGATGTAACCAGCTAAAAGATATCCTGTCTCCGTGACTATGACCAGCTAAAAGATATCCTGTCTCCATGACTGACAAGCTAGATGTCCTGTCTCCATGACTATGACCAGCTATAGAAGATATCCGGTCTCCATGGATGTAACCAGCTAAAAGATATCCTGTCTCTGTGACTATGACCAGCTAGAAGATATCCTGTCTCCATGACTGACCAGCTAGAAGATATCCTGTCTCCATGATGATGACCAGATAGAAGATATCTTGTCTCCATGACTATGACCGGCTAGATGTCCTGTCTCCATGACTATGACCAGCTATAGAAGATATCCGGTCTCCATGGATGTAACCAGCTAAAAGATATCCTGTCTCCGTGACTATAACCAGCTAAAAGATATCCTGTCTCCATGACTGACAAGCTAGATGTCCTGTCTCCATGACTATGACCAGCTATAGAAGATATCCGGTCTCCATGGATGTAACCAGCTAAAAGATATCCTGTCTCTGTGACTATGACCAGCTAGAAGATATCCTGTCTCCATGACTGATCAGCTAGAAGATATCCTGTCTCCATGACGATGACCAGCTAGAAGATATCATGTCAGCTAGAAGATATCATGTCTCCATGACTATGACCAGCTAGAAGATATCCTATCTCCATGGATATAACCAGCTAAAATATATCCTGTCTCCGTGACTATGACCAGCTAAAAGATATCCTGTCTCCATGACTGACAAGCTAGATGTCCTGTCTCCATGACTATGACCAGCTATAGAAGATATCCGGTCTCCATGGATGTAACCAGCTAAAAGATATCCTGTCTCTGTGACTATGATCAGCTAGAAGATATTCTGTCTCCATGACTGACCAGCTAGAAGATATCTTGGTGCCATGGATGTAACCAGCTAAAAGATATCCTGTATCTGTGACTATGACCAGCAAGAAGATATCCTGTCTCCATTCCTATCTCCATGACTGAACAGCTAGACGATATCCTGTCTCCATGACTATGACCAGCTAGAAGATATCCTGTCTCCATGACTGACCAGCTAGAAGATATCCTGTCTCCATGGATGTAACCAGCTAAAAGATATCCTGTCTCCGTGACTATGACCAGCTAGAAGATATCCCGTCTCCAACCAGCTAGATGGCCTGTCTTCATGACTATTACCAGCTATAGAAGATATCCTGTCTCCATGGATGTAACCAGCTAAAAGATATCCTGTCTCTGTGACTATGACCAGCTAGAAGATATCCTGTCTCCATGACTGACCAGCTAGATGTCCTGTCTTCATGACTATTAACAGCTATAGAAGATATCCTGTCTCCATAATGATGACCAGCTAGAAGATATCATTCTCCATGACTATGACCAGCTAGAAGATATCCTGTCTCCATGGATGTAACCAGCTAAAAGATATCCTGTCTCCATGACTATGACCAGCTAGAAGATATTCTGTGTCCATGACTATGACCAGCTAGAAGATGTCATGTCTCCATGGATGTAACCAGCTAGAAGATATCCTGTCTCCATGACGATGACCTGCTATAAAAGATATCCTGTCTCCATGGATGCAACCAGCTAAAAGATATCCTGTCTCTGTGACTATGACCAGCTAGAAGATATCCTGTCTCCATGACTGACCAGCTAGAAGATATCCTGTCTCCATGACAATGACCAGCTAGAAGATATCCTGTCTCCATGCATGTAACCAGCCAAAGGATATCCTGTCGCCATGACTATGACCAGCTAGAAGATATCCTGTCTCCATGACTGACCAGCTAGAAGATATCATGTCTCCATGACTATGACCAGCTAGAAGATATCCTGTCTCCATGACTATAACCAGCTGTAGAAGATATCCTGTTTCCATGGATGTAACCAGCTAAAGGATATCCTGTCTCCATGACTATGACCAGCTAGAAGATATCCTGTGTCCATGACTATGACCAGCTAGAAGATATCCTGTCTCCATGACTATGACCAGCTAGAAGATACCATGTCTCCATGACTATGACCAGCTAGAAGATATCCGGTCTCCATGACTATGACCAGCTATAGAAGATATCCTGTCTCTGTGACTATGACCAGCTAGAAGATATCCTGTCTCCATAACTGACCAGCTAGAAGATATCATATTTCCATGACTGACCAGCTAGAAGCTATCCTGTCACCATGGATGTAGGCAGCTAAAAGATATCCTGTCTCTGTGACTATGACCAGCTAGATGATATCCTGTCTCCATGACTGACCAGCTAGAAGATATCCTGTCTCCATGTCTGACCAGCTAGAAGCTATCCTCTCACCATGGATGTAAGCAGCTAAAAGATATCCTGTCTCCATGACTATGACTATGACCAGCTAGAAGATGTCCTGTCTCCATGACTGACCAGCTAGAAGATATCCTGTCTCCATGGCTATGACCAGCTAGAAGATATCCTGTCTCCATGACTGACCAGCTAGATGTCCTGTCTCCATGACTATGACCAGCTATAGAAGATATCCTGTCTCCATGGATGTAAGCACCTAAAAGATATCCTGTCTCAGTCACTATGACCAGCTAGAAGATATCTTGTCTCCATGACTGACCAGCTAGAAGATATCCGGTCTCCATGACGAATATCCGGTCTCCATGACGATGACCAGCTAGAAGATATCCTTTCTCCATTGATGTAGCCAGCTAGAAGATATCATGTTAATTTGACAAGATCCTGTTTTCATGAACTTGACCATATAGAAGAGATTACATTTCCATGACTGTGACATCATAGAAGAAGTCCTGTCTCCATGACCACCTAGAGGAAATTCTGATTTGATAAACTTGACCATTTAGAAGCGATCCCATAAAACTTCTCATCTACATATAAATGAAGATAAACCATAGTTGATATCCGCCTCAGTGTAGGAGAGCAGGAATTGAGTAAAAGTGGAACTGACCAGGTGTTTGTGCCTGCATCAATGAGATGAAAATCCCTGCAACAATCACATAACAAGATTCAAGTATTTACTGTTCAATATTGTGGCCAATTATTTGCTATTCTGCCTACAAAATCAGGCCAAGTGCAAATTTATTTTACATTTTATGCCCACAATAATCCCATCTGTAACATTTTAAAAGAAGTACTTAGGGGGCACTTGACCTTCAAACTTTCACATTGTGAGCCTTCTTAGAATATTCTAGACATGTCTCCCGATTGTACACCAGAAAGTGTGACCGGCCTCATTCCCAAGATTGAATTATCTGAGCATGCTAATGTAATACTCGTCAACTAGAACAGATGATATCACACATTGGCAGTTTTCGGACCCAAAGTGTTTTTCGGAATGGCTTTATTATTAACAATTGTAGTTGATTATATAGTTTCTGTACGAATTCCTTCAGGCTATTGTTAGACTTTTCTGGAATGAATAATTTTGGTAATTTGATATATGTCTGGGAAGATATGTCATAATTTGTTTTTTTTCAAATGATGCTACTACGTGTCTGGCCATATAGATGTTAACAAATGCTTTTATGAAACATTGTCAGCAAATGTGACGATTTAACGCAATCAGCTCTATCCCATAATAATGGACGGACATTTTATAGACATATGGTTTTTCGGTGAAGCGAACCTATTTTGAAACATGCTTGGAAACATACTATAAGTTGTTTTTTTTAGTCTGTTCATCCGCCAATTCTAGGTCTTAGGGATCTCTCTGCTCATAAACTATCACTTTCATGCTGCTTAACTTATATATGTATTACAAGAATTCTATAATACAGAAAAATACATATCTTAAAAATACTGTCGGTGAATCAGAGTTTCAAAGGGTACTACTAACTCTGGAAAATGGTGATGTGCAAAGTAATATTGGCAACAGTTAAAACTTAAGACTATGTGAATTTTTATCGCATTCCCAGTGAATACGTACTGAATGTGTTATTAAATTTATATTAGCTGTGGTGCAACTAGTATTGCTAAGTGAGTGAGTGAGTGAGTGAGTGAGTGAGTGAGTGAGTGAGTGAGTGAGTGAGTGAGTGAGTGAGTGGGTAGATGGGTGGGTGGGTGGGTGGGTGGGTGGGTGGGTGGGTGGGTGGGTGGGTGGGTGAGTGAGTCACTCAGTTGGTGAGCCAGTCCAGCCCAGCCACTCAGCCACCCTGCCTGTCTGCCAAATCTTTGCATTTCTGACGAAACTGCCGAAGTCGCAGCTATAGCTTGCCTCACTTGGTTAATAAATTTGTGGCTGTCAAGATTGATATCTTGCAGGCCGAGAAAATACTATTACAACACGGCTTCTACACTTTGTATTTCAGCACAAGTCCATCGGAGACCTGATGTTCTCGCTAGCATACCTCTCTAGTGCAGAGCGACTCACTGTGACAGTCGCGAAGGCACGGAATATACATCACAGCGATGATGTAAAGGGCACATCAGGTAAATTTCATCAGGTGGTTACATAATATTTTATTTGGGTCTGTCTGTCTGTCTGACTTTGACCATGATCCAGATTTAAAAACCTGGATCCTGATGGGATAAAATTCTGGATCTATGGATGTCTCGAAAACTACTGGTCTGATTTAGCTCAAAATTTAACCCAAGTAAGTCTGTGATCATACACTAAGGCCGCGTTCTCACTAGAGACTTAATCCGGAATAACGCCATGCTGAAGTATGACGTTATTCCTGATTAACTCTCTAGTGAGAACACGACCTAAGATTCCATAACTATAGTCATGATACAAAATAAATTTTGTTGTGATCTAGAGAAAATCTGAAAAAATTGTGAAAATCTAAGAAAAATCTTGAAAACAATTTGTTTAAATGGAATAAAACCGAGAGGACGAGGCGAGTCTGCAATCTCTGGTTGCATTTGATTAACCATTTTATGGTTAAGCAAGCCCAAATTGGCTTTTGTATTTGGGTTTGTGAAATGTTTGTTTGCAGACTGTGAGAAGACTATTTTTGACAATCATCCGCTTGAGTGGCTGGCTCAATAACCGAAGCAGTCATTCCAGTGGTAAATTAAAAAAAGTGTTCTCACAGAAGACAAATGGACATTGAATAAGCAGCTATTGTGATTTTCCTTGCTAATAAAGACAATGGAGGTATCCAGTTTGCTAATAAAGACAATGGAGGTATCCAGTTTTAGCTATACCCTATTCAACAGCATGTTTATTAAATAGTAAAAACATACAATTCGTACGACAATGCTTAGTCCATCATCAATTAATCGTTCATGACAAACTTATCTACATCATTCATGCGGTAATTGATTATGACATCATCCTGCATATCACATAGTTGATTATGATGTCATATGATTGATGGATAAACTGGAAAGGTCATGGTCAAGAAGTCATAGTTTTGATTAGTCAATGTCCATTTGCAGGCCAAGAGGCTCAATCGCCAGATAACATAACTAAGCAACACAATCTTTAGAGCATATCTCTACAGGTAGCAAGTGTGAAATCATTGAGATCCAGATTTTATATAAATCTGTTAACTGTCTCTTGGTCACCAACAACTTTCAGTCTAGATGTTTTCAAATATATTTAGCAGGTACTCAAAATGGCCAAAAAAGGGATTCTGTAGTTGTCTTGAGTGATGTCAATTTGCAGACCAAGAGAAGAGTATTTTTGAAAAATTAACCACCGGAATGACTGGACATTTTCGGTTGAGGAAATTGAAATGAAAAAAATTTGAAGATTCGTCTTAAAGCTGAAGGGTCATGATAAAAAGCTCATTCTTAACCCTTACCAGTAAATATGTTATTAATAAATTTCCATTTTCGGTAACTTTGACCCTTTAATGTTCAAGCCAGACAAACCCTGTCTCTGCAGTGGTACCGAGAAATGTCTATTTTCAGTCCAAGAGAAAACTGTTTCTGAATATTTTCCAGTGGAATGACTGGCTCGAGAGCCATTCCAGTGATAAACTTTCAGAAATAGTCTTCTTGTGACTTGCAAATGGACATTTACCGGTAAAAACAACTATTTTGATTTTTTTTGGACCAATTTTGACCGGCTTAATCAAATCCGACCTGACTAACGTGTTACCTTTCATCCACTATGAAAGGATTTGTGTGTCTTGTCATGGGAATTTAAGCAATGCACAGGTGACAAAGGTTCTCAATATTGGGGTTTTTTGGTAGCACACTATTACTGGTAGTGGTTAATATAGAATCTTTTACCCGGATGGCTCAGCTTTAAGATGTTGCGTAGATCTCACGCTATTCTTACACATTGTATGCTTTTTGGTGGCGCCATTAAGATTTACTATATAATTATGTCTATGTGTTTCCCATTCAGCTCTCTACACAAAAGTCACGCTTATTCATGAAGGCAAGAAACTAAAGAGGAAGAAAACCTCAGTGAAACATGGTACATCGAACCCAATCTGGAATGAATCGCTCGTATTCAACATAGGCCGCGACCTTATGCAGACCATCAATCTACAATTCTCAATTTTACATGATACAAAAATAGGTACTGACGTCATAGTCGGACATGTCACGCTCAGCGCGTCATCAAAAGGTGATGAACTCGCACACTGGTGTGATATGGAGAAAATGAAACCGGCGTCAGCCCGGTGGCATAAGCTCAAATTGTAGCGATGGAGTCTATGTTAGACAGTTAATCATTTAATGATTAAATGCGTCAAGAACATTTTAATTTCCTGATCAAAAATGTTAATTTGTAGACGAAGAGAAGACTATTTTTGAGAATTTACCACTGGAATGACTGGCTCAGATGTCATGCCACTCATTCCAGTGGTAAATTCTCAAAAATAGTCTTCGTCTGCAAATGGGCATTACTCATGACCCCTGCAGAGGCTTTCTGGCCGACCTTGTGTATTAGAGGGTTAATGGTCAAGATGGTCCAAGAAAATGTTTGACACCTCAGATTGTTTTAAAGAATTTATTACTACTTATCAAGGTCGGCAATCCAGTGGTAAATTGTCAAAACTGTCTATTCCAACCAACCCAAGGCGAGCTGGCACGTGCATCCAGGGCGTGGCCAATCCGCTCCGGGTCTTGGGACAGACTGACCACTGACCAATACGAGCGTTACATGATCCATGGTGACGTTGGGCTGGTGTGGTGAGACCAGAACTATCCCTCCTGACAGCCAAGTGTTTTGTAACACAACAAAAATACTAAGCCACTCAATTCACTGTTTGCTAAAAGTCACCTGACTTAGATATCTCAGAAAATTTTAACCTATTCATTCCCATGGTGTAGGTTCCCTTGAAACAAGTTTAGCAGAGATACATCCCTCCATTGGGTAGTCTTGATAGTATCTCTTTAACTCTAAAGCAGTCATTGCTCTAGGGAACCGGTTCCTCTATTCCTATAGAGAACATATAAACGAGTCTGTGAGCATGCGCACTTATGCTACTATGCATGCGACAGAGTCCAAGCCGTCATTAATTAATTTTCTGTATTACGGGAAACACCTAACTTTTATCTCAACAAATCCTATTCATTCCATAATCTTGTGGAGCTACATCCACATTTGCTTTTCATGAACCACAGTACAAGTGGTCTTTGTTGAATAAGTCATAGTACTTATGTAAAATGGTTATAATTTACGTGAAGATGAGCAGAAAGTTCGTTGTGACCAAGTTGAAAGAAAATGGCGCCAGCTTCACATTACAAGCCAGGGGAAGTCAATAACTCTGATCCTATTTTAGCCACGAGGCTCCGTTCCTACGAAAGGTATACTATATACCGGTTTGGAACATCTCCTACGAAAGGTATCCTACATAACATATGTAACATACCGGTTGGGAAGTTAGTGGATCAATTAAGAGTTTTGACTAGGTACGTATTTCCGAGCGTCATTCTTTCCTACATAAGGTATACTACATACCGGTTTGGATCGAATCCTACATAAGGTATCCTACATAACTATGTAATATACCGGTTGGGAAGTTATTGGATCTATTAAGAATGTGACAGTGGTGCAAACAGGCGTGGTGGACCGGATGAACACCACAAGGATACACCACGATCATCCCCTGAAGAAAAGCGAGTGGTCCTTCTAAGGACCGTTACTAACCAACTAACATGAAACTCGCAATTACTTCATGATGATCAGTCAGTCATGTCAGTCGTATTACAATAAAGACGAGACCATCGTATTAATTCGCGATTCGGTGTTCGCTTTCAATTGGCGGCGTTTTTGCAGGCTAATTTAACATTACTAGCAATGGGCCATGAAACCTTTTTACCTTTTATTTAATATCTTATAAAAATTACTCGAGATTTTATGTTTTCTAATACCTGGCGGGGTTAGTCGACGCAAGTATTTTTTATGGCCGTAGTTTCATGAAAAATGTAAACATTGCGTTGCTATGGGATATCCTCTTTAGTGTGTCGTAAATTGGAAAATGTTGGACGATCTCGGAATGCCCGGATGTTCAAAATTACGATACTGAATTGAATCCTCGTAATCACATAACCCGCTTTTGTTAGATAGGCTATTAAGCCTGTGCCAGATTATCAGGTTCACTTGATTTGTAAATCTAGGGAGAAACTTGCGTTCACTTGATTTCTAAATCTAGCGTTAAAACTTATTATATATATTACTGGTTATATTGTAATGTGAACCTAAAATGATCTAAAACGTAATGCGATGTTCTAGAAAAATTGCATGAACGGCCGATAATTAAACTGGGTAGCCAGCGTCTATTGTTAGCGAGCCGGACAGTGGCAAAGTAAATCTCCGTTTGGAGGCGCTGACGAGAAGCGTAGATCTCATTGCCGAATTTCCGATTCCAGGATATCTATATCCGAGTACTCGCTTAACCTACTTCATTAAAATTTGCTTTAACCTAATCTGGTCAGATAATATCACGTGATTTATATATCATGTGATTATCACGTGATTCTGATTTATATATTATAAAGACGACATTTATGTCAAGTTAGGATTAATTTTGATGGAAAAAACAATCTTTATTAAAGGATACGCAATATTTAGGCTGCTCAATTTAATAATTTCACTTCTGCGAATGATGTTTTGATGTATACATTAAGCATAGCCGCGAGGTGACAAGATTTGTGAAGGGTTTTTTCGTGGTATCTTCAGACGTTAAGATGTTTAAAAATTCAGAGGAAAATAAGTTTTATCCTTGTATATATAGTGCGCGCAAATTTTTTAGAACATGTAAATTGAGCATAAATGTGCGACCTATTTATGGATTTTTAAGTAAATACGCCACTCCCATATTTGCTGGTACTCATTCAGAGTCAACTTATTTCAGTTGCAACTTATGACTAATAACTTCGAGAGTTAAATGGTTAATATTTTGATAGTAAACGCTACAAACTTTGATGACCAAGTTTTACTATATCAGAGATGTGTGTTGATCTCAGTGTTTTAGTAGCAAGCATAGCCTTTGGATCAGGAAAGTTCTTGACTATCAGCCACTTTTATTAGCCCTAAGATGGGTTTTTTCCCTACTTAATGTATAATCTAATCTCTCATCATTTTGTAAATTCTTTCTGCGGGTACTTAACTTGGGTGAAATTGGATATATAGAGCACGTACCCAGGCTATGAGGGATCATTCTATCGGCTCTCAATCGATTAATTGTTATAGTCAAATATAACATTCTGCTTGCAAATGGACTATTACTCGTGGAAATCATCTGAAAGTCTAGAAGAGGGGGAGAACTAACCTAGTTAGAAAAATTTTCTCTCTAAGGGGTGTGTAAACTGAAATGTTGGTCTGAACATGTTGTTTCCACACCATCTCTTAAAACATTCGAAAATGGTTTAGGTAGGCTTTGGCATCGTCAAGCCAATGTATGACTACACCGTACACGCACCCCATGACTAGAAGTGACGGCACAGGCATGGAGATAAATGAAGAAGAGATGACCATGAGGCCTAATTGTCCTGTGCTCAGTATTATTACCTAGATTATAACTCAATTTTTATGGCATAGCAACTGATTATAATTAAACTTCTGGTTTAGGTATGCCAAATCAAATCACTTCTGGTGTTTTGCTGGTATTGTTTGTTTCTAAATCACTTGACAGTTTAAATGCCCTATTTCTGGGGCTCTTATTTTGGATTCTTTAATTCTTTATTAGTTGCTCTTAGTGCAATGGCTGAACCATCCAATTATCCTCATCCTTCGAAACCTTGTGTACACCCAACTCTTCGCATTTATCTTCTAGGAATAATTTAATTTTTTCTTATGATCCTAGCAGTGCTTTTGTCGTTTTGATTTCACTAGATTTCGTTTTGCTCCTGAATCTTCTCATGTATTACACTCTAACTATCAGCCTCCATCTTTCGACTAATATCAATCTGCAAATAAGTGCGTCAGACTTTATTATTTTAATTGTGAATAGTGGTTTGCTATCTTTTAGTATCATATCTGGCCTGATTTATTTTTAACATAGTTTTTCAGTCTTTCTTTTCTGTCAGTAGGATCCCTCGCCATGATGAAGCATATCTATGGGTGAATGTAAGCTTGTCACAATAACAAAATCTTTTTGTCTTATCAAGATTTACACCGCTCCTTTCTCGAGTTCAGTAGAAATTTTGATCTTTTTATTTGTCTAGGGATATATCTATTTCTATTATTGTCATATGGAGAGGTCTTCTCAGCCTTATCTATTCAAGCCTATTTTTTATTCTTCTAAATTCTAAATTTCCCAGGCATTATTAAATAAATTCCTCAAGGGGGCCTAACCAAGATGATTGGATTATTGCCTTTGCATGGATTGTGGAATATGGTTTTTTCCTTTCACCCTTCTGTGTAGTTTCAGTCCTTTGTCCTTATCCATCATTGATCTGGTCACAGGTTTGATGGACTTCTTTCCTGTTTAATCATCTGATAAAGATATTAACAATTGGGCTCATATCATACTAGCTTTGTTTTAAAATTAGATTTGTAAAATAAGATTCTGCAGGTTTATTCTGGTCCTAGCTGTCATGCTAAAGCGCTTCTATATAATCTCTACTCTATCAGGGGTGGGATGGGTATAGCTAGCCTCATGCATGTCTTAGGTAGCAGATTTCCTACATATAAGGTACAATCAATGTAGTCATTGAATCCCCCTTTTTTCTATCAAACCATGTTGGTCTCCTTTGACATTAGTCCTGCTTCTGTTCCTGATCAATAATTTTCTGCTCTTTTCAAGTAGGATACAGTGGAGGAATGGCAGAATCCAGACTTTAAGGATTATGAGGTGCTGGCAGATCATCTTTTATAGGGTCTCGGCTCTTATCTTCAACTCATATATTTATCCTTTTCTGACAACTTCCAAAAAATTTACACTTCATGATTTAATACTAATTCTGTTGTATGTTTTGGAATTATTTTGTCTGGAACCCATGGCTGCTTTGATACTGTTTGAGACAAAAATTACTTAGTCAATCGTTTTATATTCAACTCTTTTCCTACTATGTTGTCTCAGAAATGGAGTTCATCGATGAAAGGAATAATATGGACATGGAGTCATTTTGCCTAGTCATCACTGGTCTAGTCAAGGATAAGGGACAGTGTTTTCTGATATTTCTATATATACAGATTTTGTCCTAACTGGATCTGGGTTCTTTTAATTACATCATAGCCAGTCTGGGATTCCTCTGGCTTGGAAGGTTACTTAATTGTGTTAAAATTTGGGCCGAATGGAGTCAGTTTTGTGTACGAAGGTCAAGTCTGGTAATTCAGAATTTTGTCCCTCACCACGACTGCATACACTGCATTTTCATTCGTTGGGTGTCATCGGTACCAATTCACCAGTTAATCCATCTGCAGGTCCAGTTTGATGTCTTGTTCTTACGTGTTTGGGGGAGGGGATCTCGTTCTTGTGTCTATGGAATCAGATAAAGTAGTCTTACTACTCTCTTCCTTTTCAGGAACTAGAACAGGAACTAATACTCTAGTATTCCTCTTCAATACTCAGGAATATTGGAGAATGAAGAGATATTGTCTCTTTCACAAGCACCTATCTGCTCATGCAGTCATTTCTATAGTAGTGACCTTCATCAACAAGCAGGGCAGTTGAGGTTATCATATTTTGTCTGGAGTCTTGGTCTTCCTCCTGCGGTGGAGATGTCAGCAAAACTTTCAGCAGCTCACATTCCAGGTAGAATGATTTTCCTTGTAGCTCATCTATTACATCCCATTAAGTTTCTACTCAGTATAGTGTCCAGATTTGATGTTCATATTCTTCCTCCAGGCTAGGCTCTGGCGGTAGATGCTCTGGCCCAGTCATAGACTTCACATTTTTTTAAATTATCTTCAATTTAACTTTCTAGTGCCAATTGTATTTAAGAACTTTTGTCAGCGGTTTCTAGTACAATTGTCTTTAAGAACTTTTGTCAGCAGAATGTATTATCCCTTTAATCACTCCTGCTTGGCCCAATGAGAGTTATTCAGTGGATCTCGTAGTCCTCTTTGTGGAAATCCAAAGCGTCTTACCAATTTTGCTGATTTTCTATCTCGTTTAACAGCAGCTTTCAGTTCATCATTCCACAAATCTTCAATATGTATATATGGTATTTTCCAAGAGACCTGTTTTTCAGAAATTGATTTTTTGTCTGAACTTTAGTATTCTTAATCAATTCAAACTATCTGTTACAGGAGAATTTACCAGAGTATATTTAAGGTTTTCAAATGGTTGTTAGAACAGCACATTATCTCGCCCGATTCTGCATCCCATCATCAAGTCATAGATGCATGGCATATTTTTTGATGATTTAAATCCCTGTATGCTGGGGTGGTGTTATCGTTTTCACTAGCATCTATCCTTCTTTGTTTTCTAGAAGCCGGTTTGAGAGTTATTAAGTATTTACATCATTTATCCATGGTACCGGTATTTTTAGGGTATAGCACAAAGGCAAATACCTATAATAAATTCCTCTATTAATTCATTCTTGGGTCCATCTGTTTAATTGTATAACTCTGAAATCATTCGCGGCCGCGTTTGTTAGAGGGCATTTTGATATTCATATTCTTTTTGGGAATGATCTTTTCTAGGTGGTAGGAGAGCTGGCCTCATTCTTTGCCCTTGAAGAGATCTTATATATATTTAAAACCTAATTAATTGTTTTCAATCCTTTCCGAAAACTATGCCCAATTTAAAATATCTTTTTGAAACACCGTTCAGGTTACTTATGCAAATTTGTTTAGTAAGCGCGCATCTCATCAACTGGATTACAGACACCATTAATCGACACTAGAATGTACCTCCAGGAGACACTCAGTAAGTGTTAAGGCACACGATGTTCGTGGTATGGCCTTCTCCTTCGCATTCTATGCAGATCTACCGTTCAGATTACTTATGCGAATTTGTTTAGTAAGCGCGCATCTCATCAACTGGATTACAGACACCATTAATTGACACTAGAATGTATCTCCAGGAGACACTCAGTTTGTGTTAAGGCACACGATGTTCGTGATATGGCCTTCTCCTTCGCATTCTATGCAGATCTATCAGTGGACGACATTATGTAAGTTGCAGTATAAATGTCAGATTCTACATTATTTTTATCTGAAAGATCAGATTCAATTCACAATCTGACATTTCTCGTTTCGCCACTCAACCCTAGGCTCAATTGCCTAGATTCTTTAGTCAGCCGTCTTCTTCACCATCTCACGGCTGTTTTTAAATTCTCTTTGCTGAGATTTTCTAATTATCATTATATTATTGTATTTTATTTCGAACATTTGTTTGTTCGTGCTATTTCAGCACTTCAGCGATTTAGTTGGTTTTAGTATTTTTGGTGATTAACCTTTCATTCCTGATTTGCAATTTACCAACCCACCTAGTATTTGGGCTCTGACCAATTCTGTGTTTTAGCAAACAGTGAATTGAGTGGCTTAGTATTTTTGTTGTGTTACAAAACGACCAGACGTATATATACTGGTCTGGCGTTTTGTTAGCTTACTAAAATACTTACCACTCAATTCACTGGGGCCCACCTCAGCCACCCCGCATCGTTAAATTGCAAATCATTAAAAATTTGTGGAATTAATTAATGACGGCTTGGACTCTGTCGCATGCATAGTAGCATAAGTGCGCATGCTCACAGACTCGTTTATATGTTCTCTATAGGAATAGAGGAACCGGTTCCCTAGAGCAATGACTGCTTTAGAGTTAAAGAGATACTATCAAGACTACCCAATGGAGGGATGTATCTCTGCTAAACTTGTTTCAAGGGAACCTACACCATGGGAATGAATAGGTTAAAATTTTCTGAGATATCTAAGTCAGGTGACTTTTAGCAAACAGTGAATTGAGTGGTAAGTATTTTAGTAAGCTAACAAAACGCCAGACCAGTATATATACGTCTGGTCGTTTTCACAGATGTCCTGTGAAGACAAAGGGCCGGATGGACACTTCCTGTCTCGCATACGCAACCCGGTCTCAACACACCTTGAGAGAGTGAGATAACACCCCCCCCCCCTGTCATTAATAACTCATTAACAATATTAATGTTTCCATATACCGAGCCAGTCATTATATTGGTAAATTCTTTTAAATTAATCTTTTGACCTAAAAAGTGTCATTCAAATAATCAAACATTTACATTTTCTTGACCAATTCACCTTTCCAGAGTATCCATCCACCATCTGACCTCGTATGACGTCATAATCAGCTCAGCTCAAACAGTCTGACACGTTGTATGAATTGTATGCAGGCCTAATTCTTTGCTATTTAATAAACATCCTGTTGAATGTTTTGAAACTAATTTGACTGGGCGCTGTTGTTGCCTTAGGCAGCAACAGCACCCAGTCAAATTAGTTTCAAAATATTAAACAGCTTACCTGTGTAGTTTTTTGGAAATTGATAGTCAGGGTGTTCAGAGATCGATCGATCCCAACACGAGCGAGGTGTGGGTGGAGCTTAGCTAGAGATGGGCTAAAACCGGAAAGGTCCATTCTGAGCATCAACCCTATAAAGGTGCATATTCACACCAAAATACATCAAACTTAAATTGTTAAAATTATATACATTTAGATGATTAAATTGTGTATCTGGATGTAAGGAAACGAAAGAAATCTTAAAATTTGATGATTTCGTTTCATGTAATTTTTAGCTCACCTGGCCAAAATGGCCAAGTGAGCTTATGGCATGGTGACCATCCGTCATCCGTCCGTCAACTTTTGCTTTAAAAACGCTACTCCTCATTAACCACTTGGCAGATTTCAACCTAATTTGGCTGGAAGGACCCTATGGGGTAGGCTTCAGAACTTGTATAATGATTGGTCAATTTTTTTCGCCGCCCATCTTCAATTTTCCAAAAAAATTGGAGGAAATCGTTTAAAATGCTACTTCTCATTAACTACTTGAACAATTTCAAACAGACTTAGCCGGCAGGATAGTACGCTGGTATGTTTCAGAACTTGTATACAGAATTTTTATTGCTCAATTTTTTCAGCGGCCATCTTGGATTTTCTGAAAATCACTTAAAAGCCTCCTCATTAACCACTGAGCCAATTTCAATCAAACTTGGATGAAACAACCCCTAGCATGGTATCCTTCAGAACTTGTATACAGAATTTTGATTGCTCCATTTTCCCGGTGGGCATCTTGAATTTTCCCAAAAATGGTGGGAAGTTGTTTAAAACGCTACTCCTCATTAACTGCTTCAGCAATTTCAAACAGACTTGGCTGGAAGGATACACATGCTGATTGGTTTCAAAGCCTGTATACAAAATTTTGATTGGTAAATTTTTCCGGTGGCCATCTTGGATTTTCTGAAAATTTATGGAAATCACTTAAAAGCCTACTCCTCGATAACCATTGAGTCAATTTCAATCAAACTTGGATGGAAGAACCCTAGCCTAGTATGCTTCAGAACTTGTATACAGAATTTTGATTGGTCAATTTTTCCGCCAACCATCTTGGATTTTCTGAAAAATGGCGGGAAAGCGTTTAGAACACTACTCATTAACTGCTGAGCAATTTCAACCAGACTTGGTCAGAAGGATACTAGCCTGGTAGATTTCAGAACTTGTATACAGAATTTGGATTGGTCCATTGTTCCGGCGGCCATCTTGGATTTTCTGAAAATTTTGGGAAATCAGTTAAAAGGCTACTCCCCATTAACCCCTTGAACGAGTTCACGCAAACTCAGCCGGAAGGCCCCTAAAGTGCTATGCTTCAGAGCTTGTATATAGAATTTTGATTGGTCAATTTATTCGGTGGGCAGCTTGAATTTTCCGGAAAAAAATGGCTGAAAATCATCTATTCATTAACTACTTGGGCGATTTCAACCAGACTGGCTGGAATGACCCTAGGGCGGTAGGCTTTAGAAGTTGCATATAGAATTTTGATTGGTCAATTTTTTCCAGCGGCCATTTTGGTGAATATTTTAGGAAATCAGTTAAAAGACTACTCCTCATTAATCCTTACCACTATAATGTCAAAATTTTTAATTTTCAAATTAAAGTAAAAGATGAACTGGTATTTATTTTTCAACAAATTTGGTCCACCAAAATTGTTGAAAAATGTACACTAGTTTCTTTGCTATTGACACGTAAAAGATAGAATATTGACACCAGTGTGCTAAGGGTTAACCATTTGGCCGAATTCAACCAAACTCAGCTGGAAGAACCCTAGGCTCGTACACTTCAGAACATGTATACAGAATTTTGACAACTTGATTTTGATGGTGGCCATCTTGGGTTTTCCGATAAATTCATATAAAATGCTACTCCTCATTAATCGCTTGGGCAATTTAAACCAATTTTGGCTGGAACTAACTTCTCATCTACATATAAATGAAGATAAACCATAGTTGATATCCGCCTCAGTGTAGGAGAGCAGGAATTGAGTAAAAGTGGAACTGACCTGGCATTGATCTTAACAGGTGTTTGTGCCTGCATCAATGAGATGAAAATCCCTGCAACAATCACATAACAAGATTCAAGTATTTACTGTTCAACATTGTGGGCGATTATTTGCGATTCTGCCTACAAAATCAGGCCAAGTGCAAATTTATTTTACATTTTATGCCCACAATAATCCCATCTGTAACATTTTAAAAGAAGTACTTAGGGGGCACTTGACCTTCAAACTTTCACATTGTGAGTCTTCTTAGAATATTCTAGACATGTCTCCCGATTGTACACCAGAAAGTGTGACCGGTCTCATTCCTAAGATTGAATTATCTGAGCATGCTAATGTAATACTCGTCAACTAGAACAGATGATATCACACATTGGCAGTTTTCGGACCCAAAGTGTTTTTCGGAATGGCTTTATTATTAACAATTGTAGTTGATTATATAGTTTCTGTATGAATTCCTTCAGGCTATTGTTAGACTGTTCTGGAAAAGGATCATATTCCCCTAGAAATTCTATTTGGAATTTCGATAGGTCAATGTTTTGGCAGAAACCTCTGATTTTCTGAAAGTTTTCCCGAACCATTTAAAAACGGTACTCCTGCCTTCAATCAATAACCCGATTTCAACATAACTTGGGTGGAACGATCCTATGACGGTAGGTTTCAACATATTAAACGAGTCTTGATTGGGCAATTCTTTGGTGGTCATCTTGGATTTTCCGAAAATCATCCATCATGTCTATTTAAATGTAAATGGTTTAAATGCCAATGGTCCAGGTGAGCGCCACACGCCCTTGGGCCTCTTGTTTTTTTTAAATTCTTGAAATTGAATTAGAGATGGGAGTCCCAAATTCAATTTCATTACTAAAAATATTAATTTATATGGAATGAAACCATCATGTGTTTATTTACATTTAGGAACACGAAATAAAGTTTCTAAAAGTATACAATTTTATTTTCAAACATTTTGGTGTGAATATGCACCTTTAACAATCAAACCAGCCAAAAATGGCTTCTGCAGTCATCCTGAGAAATGTATATTTGCCTACCGAGAGAAGATTTTTTGGAAAATTTATCACTGGTATGACTGGCTCGATAACCAAGGCAGTCATAAATTTTCAAAACTAATCTCTTGGTCTGCAAATGGACATTTTCTAAAGGATTAAATCCCCAAAACTAATTGAAATAAAGTTTGTGAAATCGTAGACTCAGTGATGTTTATATAGAAACTAATTGTGAGATGAGGAATATATATTTAATCATTATTTTCCTTTTATTCAGACACTCCCCCCCCCCACCCCCTCGCCTGAATGTTTTATTTAACTGTATGGCTACTGCAAGCCATCAGATTATAATTTCAATGGACAATAACTCTGAATTATCCCGAATTAAATCCCATGGAAAATGTAGTCTGCAGCCTTTCATAGCATCTCTGCTTCAAACCAAATATTGAATATTTTAAAACTAATTTGGATTAAAAATATTTCATACTATTTCTTACATTTTACCCAATTTGTTGTAATTGATCTGAAGGTATTAATTGGTTAATTTAATTACAGCTTGTTTTATTATTTTCCAGTAAAACCTTTCTTAAGGGATCACGATATGTATAATAACTGTATACTTGCTATGCATTTTGGAGTCAAAAATTTTCATCCTTTAAGCCAGATGTTCTGTGAACGTTATCATAAATTATGAAAAAGCATTTCTTCGATAAATTGTGGACTATTTGTTAATTTATGGATACTTAAACTAACTAGACACAAAACTCCATTTTAGTTTAAGTATGTCATCACCATATTATTTGAACCTATTGTTCACTAAAAACAGAGAATCCCCTGTTATTAACTTGGTCATTCACAAGCAGGGTTCTGAACTGTAAATATTTGCTGATTTCTTCAATATATTTGCCTAGGTCATATATTTATAAATGCCATTTGAAAACTATGATACAGTGAGATCTAAAGTTATATAGGCCAAATGTGATTTTCCATAAATGTTAGTTTTATAAATGATAAATTCCAAAACTATCCCATAGTTACATTTATTTTGTAATGGACCTTTCCAAGTTTATCCATACATCATATGATGTCATAATCAACTAAGTGATGTCATAATCATGACTGATTAAAACTAGTCTGTCTTTAAGGCTTAATAGTCTGACACATTGTACAAATTATATGTCTTTACCATTTAATAAAAATTATGTTGAATATTTTGAAACTAATTTGATTGGGTGCGGTTGCTGCCTTGGGTAAATTTATTTTGTAATTAGGGATCTTCATATTGAAAATATGTATGTGTGTCTTTTCACTGAACGGGTAAAAAACCCTATGCATCTTGTCTTAACATTTGCCGTGAGCTATGACTGGCCGATATGCTGATTACTAGGCAGCATGCAATCAACCACGGTGGAATAAACAGAGTCAAAACGTAACACGCACGAAATAGACACTACTAAGATCACTAATTACCAAATAAACTTACTAGTATGTAATCTCATTTTTGATCTTAAACTTTATAAAACCTTGTAAAGCATTTATCGAAAATCATGTATTTATAACTTTAGACCTACTGCAATGCAGCGTTGAACTCGACCAATGGCAACATGGCAGCCTGACTCCGCTGACTGCTCAACATCCTGTGGGTGAATGACTGAGCTAGACGTTATTGGTTTGGTTTGCATCTATCGATTCCCCAATTCTAGATCCCATTTGCGCCATGTCTAGGGTGGTGTTTTATTTCAGTCTATTATTGAAAAGTTCCCCAGTTTTACACTGGGACCCATTTATACTCCTGGGTGGAAAGTGGTAACGAGAAGTGAAGGATCATGTCCCCAGCGATCACCAGCCAGAGACGCGGGATCACAAGTTTCATAGTTTGGCGCATTACCCCTGAGCTATCACCTCTCAATGACTGAGCTAGCAGGGGACACTGCTTTTATTGGATATTTTCCAGCCAGCATATACAATAGTTTCAAATAATATGGTGACTACAAACTAAATGTAACATGGTGTCTACATTTATAGTTAGTTAAAGTGCCAATGAAGTAACAAATAGTCCACAATTTATGAAATTTGCTTTTTCATAATTTATGACAGCTTTAACCTTTAACACTTGAAATTTCAGTATACCAATTTCAAGACGACTATACAGGAAAGCTGTTGAATTTTTTGAAACTAATTTAATTGGAACCTGTTGGTGCCATCAGAATCAACTTCTCCCAGTGAAATTAGTTTCAAAATAATCACCATTCCTTACATCAGAAAGAATTGATCTTTTCTGGTTGGTGACTTGCTCCAGCACTCAGCAGCCAAAGAATGGATGAATCAACTATTAGCTAAGCCACGCCCATCTCTAGCTAAGCTCTAACCATGTTTTGCATGCATTTTATATACTTATGTTGAGTATTTTGAAACTAATATGAATGGGGCTCTTGCTGCCTATGCCATCAACAGCACCCAGTCAAATTAGTGTCAAAATATTCAACAGAATATTTATTAAATGGTAAAGACATACAAATCATACAACTTACGGACTATATCAGGATCGTGACAGAGTATTTCTGTCAATTATGATTGTGACATCAGCCTACATGTAACATAATTGATCATTACATAATATACAAGCTTGACTGACAGATCTGATTCATCCATTGTTGTTCTGTCAACCGTGACCCAACTTAGATAATCACAATGGAATGATCCATTTCTAGCTTTGCCCCACCCATTTCTCGATAAGACCGCACCTGCTTTTTTACATTGGAAACCTGAATTTCCGGAATTTAAATTTCAACGGGTAAGCTATTGAATATTTTGAATCTACAGCAACAGTTCCCACTAAAATTAGTTTCAAAATATTCATCAGAGTTAAAGTGTAAATTCATTAAAGACATACAATTCGTATACTTTTGTGACAAGGGACTTTTTGATTTTCGTAATCGAGTTATGTCATCATGATTTTGACGTCAGCTCACTCCAATCCTCATCCATTCATTAACTTACCATTTAAGCACTCATTGATCAGAGTAAAGATTTTAACCACACTCTCAGCACAGCTAATCCATTCTTTAGGCATTCTATATATTGTTGATTATCTCCCTTTCTTAGGCCGACGGCTATGTGTGCTTCCCGTCATAGTTTTAACAATCCATTAACCGCTCTCTGGTCCACCATTCTAGTAATCCAGCATACTCATTGTACCATTTAACCCTTTAACCCTCATATCAGCCAAAAATGGCTTCTTCAGTGGTCCTGAGAAATCTCGATTTGCAGACCAAGAGAAGACTATTTTTGAAAATTTACCAATGGAATGACTGGCTCAAATAACTGAGCCAGTCATTCCAGTGGTAAATTTTCAAAAATAGTCTTCTTTTGGTCTGCAAATGGAAATTTTCTTGAACAAATTCGAGGGTTAAATATGAAGATTACTCTCTGACAACCCCATAAAAGCCAGTACGTTGCATAATGGAGGAATCCAGTTTCTCAATCGATCATATGATGTCATATTCAAATACATGACGTGTAGGATGAGGTCATAATCAATTACGTAATGAATGACGTAGCCAAGTCTGTCACGAACGCTTTATTGATGTCGATGGACTAAGCGATGTGCAAATTGGATGACTATTTAATAAATATTTAGTTTTCTGGAAATTGAGATTCAGGAAGTACAGGGATCAATCGATCCCAACATGTTCAAAGCATGGGTGGAGTTTAGCTAGAGATGGGCAGGGCATAGCTAAAACTGGATTCCTCTATTACACTAATGATGGTTGTGTCAACCAGTAAGGTGTGAGATGTCACAGAGATGGGGTTGTCAATGCTATAACAGGGAACACACCTATTAAAGGGAGATAAGCAACAAGATATTGATGTGTAAGAAATTATCTGTGGTGAGAGGTATTTGATCATGCAGTTAATTAACACTTTGGCACTCATATCAGCCAAAAATGATTTCTGCAGTGGTCTTGAGAAATATCCATTTGCAGACCAAGAGAAAACAATTTTTGAAAATTTATCACTGGAATGACTGGCTCGATAACTGAGCCAGTCATTCTAGTGGTAAATGTCAAGAATAGTCTCTCTGGGTCTGCAAATAGACATTTTAAATGAGAAAATTTGTATTTTCTTGAACAAATTCGAGGGTTAAAATCTTTGCTGTGAACAGTGATGCAAGGTCAACTGAGCGATAAGTGTGTAAATAGTGACAGCTCCATCCCTGTTAACACAGGGTACTAGGACGGTACAAGGCCAATACTAGACTAATACAGCCTGGTATTGGCCTAGTAACTTGCGTTATCAGGGTTGGGAGCATTCCATCATCTTTAGGCTCCAAAAGGCAGGTGATCTCCTGAGCAGGGGTGAATGGATTGATCCGATCTGTCACTCAAGTATCTGGTGTCAATACCAAATACATCACTTGTTAATTAACATCACAATCAAAATCATGTAGCTCGGACGTGGAAATCAAAATGTCTCATGAAAATGTATTAATTATGTCTTTAGTTAATTTATAATTTTATAACCAGTCTGTTGAATATTTTGAAACTAATTTGATTGGGGAGCTGTTGCTGCAGTATTCAACGTGTTAAAATAAATTCCAATACTCATACAAGGTGGGCAGAGCTTAGCTAGAAATAGGCGGGGCATAGCTAGAGATGGATGCCTCCATTGTGGTCAGGCTTTTTTGCCATGTAGTAATATAGTTATTGAAATCAATCGAAAATAATAACCTTGTAATAGTTTTAAACTTCTTTTATAGGAAAACTTGGTGGATATTCACCGCTAAAGTTTTTATCTTCAGTTGAATCATTACAAGGATTCTGTCACAATGATGTGATGAATAATAAACTCATGCACACATTCATACATGCAAAGTATGTAATTTGCAAAAATAATAGTTAATCTTAGATAAAAAACCCAAGTGGACATGTCCTAATAGCCACTGTGACTATTTCTCTTATGATCACCAGAGAAGTTCTTAGTCTAGGTGTGAGTTACGACTAAGAATCGGTTCTAATTTTATATAATATATCTATAAATTCTATATTTAGTTAGCGTTGTTGATGTATACATGTGAATATTTCAGTACAGGGTTGTGAAGAATACAAACTATATTTGGTGAAATGCTCTAACCTAGCAAACAGTTAAAGCATTTGTTTCCATTGATCAGAATAAGATCAGCATGTGCGGTGCTCAATCTCAGGTCTTGGAAATTGGATCCTAGGACAATAGTCAGGTTAGATGTACTACTCGGCACTGCGTCGACAGTTGTCCATTACGGTAAAATCTGCTTCTTACACACTATGTGACACCTGTGGCGTAGAGGTAACATGTCCGACTTTGTAATTCGACGGTCATGGGTACAAATCTTACCTGTGACTGATCAGTCTATGGTGTGTGACTCATACATTATTTTCCGTCATAAATTAACTAAGTTTTACTTGAAGCATGTTAATATTTTAACGCTCAAATTTGTTTAAGGAAATTTCACTTTTCAAATGACACAGTCATTCCAGTCATAAATTTTCTAAAATAATCTCTTGGTCTGCAAATGGACATTTTCTGTCTGGTTTATAGAGCCAGTCATTCCAGTGGTATATTTTCAAAAATAGAAGTCATTTTTTGACCGGTTTGAGTCTATGAGGCATTGGGAGAAGCATCCCTTTTTGTCTATCAATCCATCAATTTGTCTGTCACGCATATTGGACATGTGGAAATGAACATAGATAACCTAAGTTCCACTGAGAGCATGTGTAAATTCTATAAAATTTTGAGACCACATGTCTGGGATCAATCCGTTCAGCTATTTACATTGCTGGACAACGGTTGTGTAATCCTTTGAAGGTTCTACTTGAAACCTCAAAGATATGCTGATTATGGGCATTGGGAGAAGCCTCGCATTTTTTAAGTCAGTCCATTCACCCATCTGTTTTTCTGGACATGTGTAAATCCAAAAAAGATTTCTTTATAGTTGTTTGTATTTGGTGCTAACAGATATCAGGCGTGCAGAGGACACCATAGCAACAACTTAATGTTAGGTGTTTTGCGATCAGACCTAGAAAACCTAACCCGTACCACTCTGGTGTCAATAGTCTGTCTTTTACTATGTCAATAGTAAAGAATCTGGTGTACATTTTTCAACAATTTTGGTGGACGATGTTGCTGTCTTCGACTGCACCATCTTCCACCAAATTTGTTGCTAAATGTACACCTGTTCATCTTTTAATTTAATTTGAAAATTTCAAAATCTGATATCAGTGTGGTAAGGGTTAACTGAGGCCACGAAAAATGAAAAGAACCTACAGGATGCTGGCCCGACTAGGCTTGCGTGATTACGTGATTAAATCGAAAATCGCGATTATGTTTTAAATCGTGAATATTAATAAAAATTAAATAATCAAATAATCGTGAATATTTTTTTATTGCATAAAATATTTCAAAACCTAACTTTCAATTATTTGCAATCGGTCATGAAAAATCACATTTTGCTTAGTGAATGTATGTCCATTTACAGGGCAAGAGAAGAATATTACTGGATTCTCAAGCCAGGCATTCTGGTGATACATTTTCAAAAATATTCTTCTCTTGCCTTGCAAATGGACTTTTCTAATCACCATTGCAATTTTCATCATAGACATTATTTTGATGTTATATCTTGGTAATTTGTATTCAAGCTGATTAATCGAGTAATCACGATTATTTTTTAATAATCGATCGCGATCACTCAATGCAATAATCGCACAAGCCTAGGCCCGACAATGGAGAAGGTTGAAGAATGCTGACTGAAGTTGAAAGAAACTTCCACTCCTTTCAGGCGCAGTACACAGTCACTCATCTTCATTATTCAAGTGTCAGTCTGTCCACCCATTCATATTGATGCATATGTATAAATCCTTGGAAATGTTATCAAAGCAGACGGCTAAACAGATTGATCTAAAAATAAGATGTATCTTTTACACCCTATAATCAATATATCTGTAAGGTAATATGCTGAATTATGTTTTAAGTAAAAAAGCTAAAATATGCACAAATATACACTTGTTCAACAAGGCAAATGTAGATAAAGATGGATGATGTTTTATTAATCCTTTAACCATTGTAATGCCAGTATCTCAGTTTCAAATCATCTATACAGGAAAGGTGATGGATATTTCGAAAGTAATTTGACTGGAACCTGTCACAATCAGCAATAACTCCCAGTCAAATTAGATTCAAAATATTCAACATAATATTTCTTACACCATAAGGAAGTTGTCGTTTCCAATCTTTGAGGCTTTAACATGGTCCATGTAGAAGTTGAGTTGTCGAAGAAAAAGGATTTTTCGAGATGTACACACGTCTCTCAAGGCGAATGGACGGAAAATGTATGGAGAAATGGATGGCCAAAATACGAGCCTTCTTCCAGGCCCTAGCACAACTGTGAAATTTCATTAACCCTTTAACACTCAAATTTTCTCTAGAAAATTGCACTTTTCTCAGAAAATGTCCATTTGCAAAGCAAGAAAATACTATTTTTGAAAATGTACCACTGGAATGACTGGCACGTTTATCGAGCGAGTCATTCCAATGGTAAATTTTCAAAAATAGTCTTCTCTTGCTCTGCAAATGGATATTTATCAAGACCACTGCAAAAGCTGTTTTTTGTCTGATATAAGTGTTAGTGTTAATACGCTCAAGTAAATTTTTTTTAAATCTGGCAAAATTGTCTCAGATTTACAAAATCTGGCAAAATTGTCTCAGATTTACAAAATCTGGCAAAATTGTCTCAGATTTACAAAATCTGGCAAAATTGTCTCAGATTTACAAAATCCACCAAAATTGTCTCAGATTTACAAAATCCACCAAAATTGTCTCCAAAATAATCCACCAAAATTGTCTCCAAAATAATCCACCAAAATAACTGAAAAAGTATATTCTTTATGATATAAAACTTGTTCTGTTGAATATTCTGAAACTAATTTGACTGGAAGACCTAAGACAGCAACGGCTTCCAGTCAAATGAATTTCAAAATATTCAACAGTTTTCGTGCATGGTAGCGTTGAAAATGAGATCTGAGGATTTCATCTGTGAAAGGATGAAGTAATCTATAGCATGTGTAAAAGAATGTGATGCTACATCTGATGATGGTTGACTACCTATATTATACACTTACGAAATTTGCTTCAGTCATGACATCAGGCCAAGTTATAATAAGGTATATGAATGGCATAGTAATGTTCATCTACCATTAGGATTGAATGCATAGTAATGTTCATCTACCATTAGGATTGAATGAAACTGGTTAGAAAAACTGAATTCATGCTTTAATTTAAATTTTTAGGTTGTGTCTAAATGTGGATATTTAACTCAGGAAATGCAGGAAATGGCTTCTTAGAGCATTTAGATTTAAAAAATAATCTGCTTTGCGTGTTTGTATGTGTGTGAAAATATTCCTTCATTGTATATTGTTACTATGGCCCCGTGAAGCATATGATTTACATATGATATTAACTTTTTACCAGTCAAATTTGTTCAATAAAAATTAAATTGTCATAGAAAATGTCCATTTTCCGACCAAGAGATGAATAATATTTTCTAATTTATCATTGGAATGTTTGGTTCAGTTATCGAGCCAGTCATTCCAGTGCTAAAATTTTAAAAAATACTCCTCTTGGTCGGCAAATGGACATTTATTAAGATCAGTTCAAAAGCAATTTTTTGTGCAGCTCGAGCATTCAAGGGTTAATTATAGTGAAATCAAATGTTACATACGTTTGTGTTTCTATAATATTCTTCACTTGATCTCGTCATGTTTTAACCCTTTAACACTCATATCAGCCATCTACAGTGGTCTTGAGAAATGTTCATTTACAGACCAATAGAAGGATATTTTTGAAAATTTTCCACCGGAATTACTGGCTCGATGACCGCGCCAGTCATGCCAGTGGTAAATTTTCAAAGACAGTATTCTCGTGGTCTGCAAATGGACATTTTCTATGAGACAATTGAATTTTTAAAAACATTTTTGAGGGTTAAAGGGTTAACCATTCTGACCTTGACCACGAGGCCAGATCATTTTAACCCTTTCACCTTCAAATCCCTGAAAAGTAAATTCGTCACGATATAAATGTTACTCTGTTGGATGTTTTGAAATTGATTTGCCTGGAAGCCGTTTTCCTTAATCTTTTAACCCTTTTGTGATTACAATGACCAAGGTCAGCCTGTTCAATTAGGACTACACTGGCTGAGGCTGGCCCAGGATAACATTGCTGGCAAAATTTTGCTTTACAGAGTTCTCTCCCTTAGGATTTTTGACATGCACGATAACCAAATAACCTAATTTTTGCTGCGAACAACGTCATCAGTATACGCATAGTTGCTATTTTAAGAGAATACACACATACCCCATTCCTCCCCCCATCCCCCCAGTATATGCATAGTTGCTATTTCAAGAGAATACACACATACCCAATTCCTCCCCCCCCCTCCCCCTTTATTAATAATGCATGAATCAGCTACGGCGGGTCTAGTCCTGAGTGGTTTGTTCTGTGTGCAGTCATTTGAAAGTAACTAGTATTTGTTGGAATATGTACAATTTATGAAAACCATGGAAAAAACTCAGTCTACAGGAAACATTTACAAGTAAAAACTGTCACGAAAGGGTTAATGGCCATTTTTCAAAAAGTACCACTGGAATGACTGGCTCGGAACTTGTGTTTTAGGTGGGAATTTTCATAAAACAAAAGAATATTGGTCTGAGCGTAATGAGTCAGATATACATTGTATTGCAGTCTTATGAATTTATTAAAATGTGCTCTTCTAGTCTAATTATATACTTTATTCACCTTGATATTTGTCTTTTAAATATTTTAGTGAGATTACTTTTTCATATTTAAATGATTTCGGGGTTCTTCATTTTTAATTTGTAACAGAGCTAAAAGCAAATGCCATTCTCTGTCATAATTATTTTATTTTAGTGCTACACTTTTAGAGCTGCTAATTTGTTGCTGTTTAACTCTTTTACAGGCAAACTGAAGACTATTTTTGAAAATTTACCATGAGCCAGTCATTCCAATGGTAAATTTTCACAAAGTCGTCTCTTGTTCTTCACAAAGTCTTCTCTTGTTCTGAAAATGGACATTATCTATGAGAAAATGTTAACATTCCTGAACAAATTTAAGGATTAAAGCGTCATGGTAACGTCGATTTTCACACAAATTGTTTACAGAACGATGAGACAGGTTAGTATATTATTATATTTGATTTCTGTTTTTGTTTTATTTATATTTTATAAATTTTAAAATCATTTAGTGCACACTTTGTATTCATATGCTGTATTATAAGTACATTATAAATGTTAAGCATAGCCACTTCACAATTCAATGGACCTTTCCAGTTTTAGCTATGCCCCACCCACCTCTATCTAATCTCACCCATCTCTATCTAATCCCACCCATCTCTATCTAATCCCCGCCCATCTCTATCTAATCCCTGCCCATCTCTATCTAATCCCCACCCATCTCTCTCTAATCCCCACCACACATAGTATGTGTTGGGATTGATTGATAACTGAACTCCCTGACTATCAATTTCCAGAAAACTATACATGTAAGCTGTTAAATATTTTGAAACTAATTTGACTGGGCATCCAGTAAATTTAGTTTCAAAATATTCAACAGAATATGCATTAAATAAAGACATACAATTCGTACAATATGTCGGACTATTGAGCTTTAAAGACGGGCTATATCGAGTCATTCATGACGTCATAATTATGACCTCATCACACGTCACTTAGTCGATTATGATGTCATATGATGGATAGATAAACTTGGAAAGGTTCATTTGATAATGTGACATAATCACATGATCTTTATGCTGTGCAAGCCCATTTTACGCCTACATTATGTTATCTGATTCAATTCTGAAGATGGCAATACTATATTTTATGGTTCTAATGGTTCCGTTTCAGAAAGAGAAGACTATTTTTGAAAATTTACCACTGGAAAAACATTCCAGTGGTAAATTTTCAAAAATACTCTTCTTTTGGTCTGCAAATGGACATTTCTCAAGACCAGGGTAGAAGCCATTTTTGGCTGGTATGAGTGTTAAAGGGTCACGGTGACTAGAAAATCAGAACCTAGATGCAAATTGTATTAATTTCTTAAAAGAGCAAATTTAAGATTGATAGGGTAAATGTATGAAAATCTGTATGACCAAACTTGTTGGACAAAATCTTATGAGACACATAGGGGCAGAGTATATACTAATTCTAATCATTATGTTCCAGCTCTTGAATCATTTAGCTTATCTTTCACTCAAGTATCTGACATCATGATCATAATGTGTCACTCCTAGAAATTCTGGTTTCAAATCAATTCCATCAGGTGGGCGGAGCTTAGCTAGAAATGGACGAGGCATAGTTAGAAATGGATCCCTTTATTCGTATGAAAAGTGGCATGGCCAAAGTCTTATGCTAGTCTTAATGATTATAACTGAAACCCTTCAATGACTTAGTAATGGATGGATTCAGTTTTAGTTAAACCCCACCAATCTCTAGCTAAGCTCCACCCACGCTTTGCCTGTGGTATGATCGATCGATCGATCCCTGTACTCCCTGAATCTTAATTGCCAGAACACTATACAGGTAAGCTGTTGAATATCCCCCCCCCCATAACAGTACCCAGTCAAATTAGTTTCAAAATATCCAAGAGCATGTTTATTAAATAGTAAAGACATAGAACTTGACAGATTATTAAGCGTTTATGAATAGGACATCAGCCTACATGTGATATTGTTGATTATGACATCATATGATTGACTGAGAACCTGGATTCCTCTATTACATTTAGCTATTACATTCAGCAGGATGGTAACCATGAATTCATCAGTTCCCTTCATATGAGAATAGGTGTAGCATTGCTGCTGTTTTAAAAATATAGGTATAGGTCGGGTTTAACCCTTTAACACTCATACCAGACAAAAATGACTTCTACCCTGGTCTTGAGAAATGTCCATTTGCAGACCAAAAGAAGTATTTTTGAAAATTTACCACTAGAATGACTGGCTCGATAACCGAGCCAGTCATTCCAGTGGTAAATTAAAAAAAATAGTCTTCTCTTGGTCTGCAAATGGACATTTTCTTTGAGAAAATTTAAATTTTCTTGAATAAATTCAAGTGTTAAAGGGAAGTCAAATTAGTCTCCAAATATTCAACAGCTTCCCCTACAGTTACTTTAAAATCTTTATTCTGGGAATTCAGGTTTCAAAGTTTTAAATCGATTCCAACAAGCATAAAATAGGGGCGGAGCTTAGATAGAATTGGGCGGCGGATAGCTATAAATGATCATCCCTCCATAGGACCAGATTCCTATTAGCTACCTGCAGAATATCACTTCTTTGTTTAGTATATGCTGGTTATTAGCTCACCTGGCCTGAACTGCCGGACACCAGCACGTGTGTGCAATATTGAAGTGATTAACAATACAAATACACTTAACACAATTTTGTATTATGAGATTTTAGATCCATCTTTTCATACTTTTATATAGCATGTTACAAAATAGTATCTAAAATTTACATAGCGTATCGATCTAGTCTATCTTCTAGTGATATTATTATTATTATTATAACCCACCGGAGTGTTGGGGGGTACTGTTTGATGATTTTACATCTGGGCATCTGAGTGTTTTTGGATGATCAATCCCTAGCCACATCATAACAGATTACTGAGCGGTCACACTAAAACCATTCTGAGAAAATTATTAGTAAATCACTTATGTCTGTTTGTGTGTCGGTCTCTAGGGTTTTCTATCCAGGTGTATGTTTCTGATACCACTGATGTGATTTATCATCGCAAATTATAAGAGAAGAAAAGTTGTCAGCATATACTGGGATTTTTAAATTTTGCAGTTTCAATACTTTTAAGAGACGTTTTGTGATAAATCAGATCAGTATTTTCAGAAACATACACCTGGATAGAAAAACCTTAGACAGACACACAAACGGGAACTCCTTGTATCTGAACGTATCCACTGTGTGTTATGAACAGACCTTTCCAAGTTTATTGATCCATCATGATTATGATGTCATGAATGACTCAAAATAGTCCGTCTTTAACGCTTAACAGTCCGACATGTACGAATTGTATTTTACTATTTAATAAACATTCTGTTGAATATTTTGAAACTAATTTGACTGGGCGCTGTTGCTGTCATAGGCAGCAACAGCGAAGGAGTATCTGAACGTATCCACTGTGTGTTATGAACAGACCTTTCCAAGTTTATTGATCCATCATGATTATGATGTCATGAATGACTCAAAATAGTCCGTCTTTAACGCTTAACAGTCCGACATGTACGAATTGTATTTTACTATTTAATAAACATTCTGTTGAATATTTTGAAACTAATTTGACTGGGCGCTGTTGCTGTCATAGGCAGCAACAGCACTCTGTCAAATTAGTTTCAAAATATTTAACAGCTTACCTGTATAGTTTTCTGGAAATTGATAGTCAGGAAGTTCAGGGATCAATCGATCTCAACATGAGTGACGTATGTGGAGATTAGCTATTGATGGGTGGGTCATATCTAAAACTGGAAATGTCCATTGAGGCAAATCAGATTGCTCATTTACAAAAGAAATCTGTAGTTTCAATTCTTTTAAGTGTGTCTCATGACCAGATTTCTTGGAAATGAGCAATCTGATTTCCCTCAACTCATAGCTCACAGTGGATCCTTTCCGAAAACATACAAGGATTTCCGGACATTGATTATGATCTGAGTATATTCAGATTTGCTTGCAAAACGATTCCAATGATAATGGTTTTTTCCTAATTTGAATCGTTATCATTTTCCTTTTGGTCTGACCTGTCTCATATAATGATTCAATGGTAGGAGTTTTACAAGAAAAATTGTTATGATGTTATATTTACGGTGTGGCCCGCTCTTAAATCCAGTGTTTGCCAATTCATGTCATATCTTCAGGTGTGCTTGTTGGATTGGTTTGAAATGAGGGTCTGCCATTTTGAAAATCATTCCAACTCTGGATCAAAATATTCAGCAGAGGATTTAAATTATAATATAACGGTTGTATTTTCCGTAACTATCGTCATGACTTGGTATCAAACATCTTTTGCACAGTTGAATGTTTTGAACATATAGGCACGTCCCCTCTTGAGCATGTTGACCATAAGATGTCGCTAGACTTGCAATAGCCATGTCTGCATGTACAGCGTGATAATTTGCATTGTACAGAAGGATCTTTACCAAACCTGTGTGGTAGGTTGGATTTGTGGTCCTTAAGATGTATATTAATATTAGCATCAACGCCCAATGGTAAAAGAATGTTTGCCAGTATAACTCAAATTCTATTGAAACAATCTTGTCCAGGGGGGCAGGGTTTGTGTGTCTGGTGGGCTGGGTGTTTGGTTACATTTCAGGTTTCGGAGAACTGCTGATTTGAGGTCAAGTTGTCAACTAAAATGCCTGGATAGAAATTGGGAATTCTTGTTCTTTTATTATTAGTTTTAGTTGCCAGACTTTAATAGCTGTGTGCGTGTGTGTGTGTGCACCCGCTGTAATAATTCATTTTCTCCTGAAGGAATCTTAACCAAACTTGGTGTTCCGAAGAAGATTTTTGGGTCAGTTAGTCAAGTTCATTGAAGTTTTTAAATTGTCTAGCATTGATAACTCAAGTTTTACTAAAGGGATCTTGACTAAGCTTGTATGGAATGTTGCCCTTGCAGTCCTGAATAATTGCATAGATTTGGGGGTCAAAAGGTTAACTAGAAGGCTGGAAGGACAAGCCTCAGAACTCTCTGGAATGATGATGATTATTATTATTATTATTATTATTATTTTTATTATTAAATACCTGCCCTATATGGTTGATCAATATTGCTCAGAATCTTGTTCCAATGATATTCAGTACGCTAACATATTGACACCAATTCTTACTGTTTCTTTACATTTATGTACTTATATTGGACACTGAAGTTGTTATTGTAAAAAGTAATAAAATTATTTTAGAGAAACAAAAGTTGTATTATTTTATATAAATGGTGATGCTTTTGACAGATTGCAACTAGTGTTGAGTGGGATAGGGGTGGTAGAATGGTCAGTTGGAAAGAGGGAGTTAGGCAAGTTGGATAGAGGTGCGATGAGGGGAAAATAGAGAGGGAGAGAAAGGGAAGTGTGACAAAGAGATAGACCTGACACGTGAAAGAGACACGAGGGAAAGGGGGTGGGGTGAGAGGTTGTGCGTGAAATAGATGTGCATGGGAATATTATATATATATATATATAGTTGTTTATGTAATAACCAGTGTTTATATTGGACAAACCTCCAGCGGTCAAGCAAAACCTCATGGCATAGGGATATGAGTTATCCGGTCCACAGTAAACGTTGTTTCATAGCATCTACAAGCCTATCCTCTTATAGTTCAAATCCTGGCAAATTTACAAATTTATCACTTATGTTTGTAATACTTGTAGTTCCTAGTCTTTATAGTGGTAAGCGTGTGAACAGTTCTATGCCAAATACTCAGGATAGTACGTTGAACCCAGAGTATATAATCAATACCGAAAATGCTGGAAGTGTAAACAATAACAATGGCGGATCATTCCTCCCGCGGCAGACGCAAGCGGTAAATACCTCTGGACGCGGGCAACCAGGAAAATTGGACAATTAAAAAATTGACTGAAGAATTAGTGGCGCTGGGTATCAGAACTCCCCAAAATCTACCAAAAACTATCTTAAAAAGCCTCTACCTTGAGAATGTAGGCTGTTTGCATGAATCGGCACCTCTTAGCTCTCGGCGGCGACGTAGTGGGACAGAACTTTTTTAGCATCCCAACATTACTGAGGATGTTACGGATGCGTTACCGAAAGGAATGAACTTGACAACATTAGGGATGTACATGTGTCGGATAGTCCCTTTTATGCGCGTGATCTTGAACATGCGCCTTCTCCTGTGTATGGTGTATATATTCCAGCTCGTGCTGATTGTCGGCTGGAATTTGTAGGTAAGAGAATATTTGAAATTCTCTACAGTGTTATACTGTCTAAGTTTTGATGCTGCTCCATCAGCCTGCGTGCTAATGATTTGTATACGCGGTAGAACAGTCGTGTTCTTAATCAAAATTAGGACAGTATAGCTGATGGTAATTTATTGTTTGGTTTAAACAGATCCATTCTTGCGGACGCCACCAAGCTGGACTGTATTTTCTGGGTGGGCGGACTGCCAAGCATCCTCCTCTATGGGTAGGACTAGTCTCACCTCACATAGACAAAACTTAATTATTATGGTACAGCTCGGAAAGTGCGTGCCACAGTCTAAAATTTACAATACCGTCGTATGGAGATTGTGAAACAGTCATCCTGAGTGTCTGTGTCTCTGTTATGTTGGTGAATTTGATTGATACGCGTGGCTGCTTATCTGCGGATGAATCTTGCGTTGTCGTGAAGTGTGAAAGCGTTTTATTGCAGTTGGGGAGGGGCACTGTGGTGCTTGTGGTGTCAACTTTATCGGACATGATGTATTTCACTCTGTAAAGAGTCCTTTTGTTTTAGAACGGGACAGAGTTACTTGAGAGCGTGGATGACCATGATGGGTGCTGTCGTACTTGAATCAATCCATTATCAAATTTCCTTTCGGTAGCAAAATCATACTCGATACCGACGACAGACTGTGGGCAATTTGCTCTCTTAATAATGTTGGCTGTTATTACGCGTGATTGAGGTGTCTATTTAGTGGTTTACGTGCAAAGTTTCCAAGGGGGATGGGGATCCTTGTAGAGCGTACTGTAGATGGCTGCGATGCTTTTCCTCCTTACCGATGATCAGTTTTCTGTATTACTAGATAAGTTGCTTGCAGAAAATGTTGACTCATGCTGATGATGGTAGTGTTCTGTTGTAGGGAAGTCGGGGCTGCTGTATGATGCTGGTGTAGTGTGCAGTGGGCAGATCCAGTTTTCCACGCTGGGGAATGCCGATTCTGTTGCTTTTGGGGAGAAGTCGGGTTGCGGTGGGTTCTAACCTTTTCTGTTACAAAATTTAGGTGCGTGCTATCTATGCTGTTGGTGGTGTTGAATGTCTCCGTTATACTTTCTATATAATTGGGTATGTATGTAGTATTTGCGCGACGAAGAATTTACATATCTAGCCTTGAGAGCAAGTGTGTTCTGTATGCTCCTGGCTTTCTGTGTCTCGGTGTGATGTTCTGACTGCTCGGGGGGGGGGGGGGCTTGGTAGAGTGGTTTTGGTTGGGGATGCCCTTTGGATGGTGATGGACATCTCCCGTTACACGACAGTTGGTACTCTGTCATAATTTTTAAGTACCGGGAATATTAGAGCTGACAGTCTGCTGAACAGTCTTCTTCCCTTCCCACCACCAGTCGTGGGGGTGACTGTGGTGCGGGATGCCACCACCTCTGAAACAGCAGACTCTCATATCTGAAGATTGACAGTCAACAGACACCGAGTGGAGTGTGAAATGGACAGGACGTGTGATGTCCGAACTCGGTGCAGAGATTAGAGATGCAAGTTGGAATGGGGGTGGTGTTGCTAATGGGTGGGGTGATGGAAGCTCCAGTGTCTACGATGGCAGTGGTCGAAACGCCACTAAACAAGCAAGCACACTTGTATATTACTTTGCGGTGTGCTTGTGGAAGAGTTTCCAATGATACTGCCTAAGGGATTTCTTTTGGTGCAGTATTATCCTGTATGTAGTCTGTTTGCTTTTGGATAGCTTCCGTGAGTGCTATCGGTGGCCGAGTGAGGAAGGAACCATCTTGTCGTCGCCGCTGCTGTAATTGCTTAGGCGATGACGAGGCTAGGTGTAGCAATGGCGGTGTTGTTGATGCTGGTGTGCTGTATTGTGAATCGGTGTAGACAGCAGTCTGGACAGGACTGGTGCGGTCGCGGATAAGGGCCAGCTGTGTTAGCCACCTTTGACAATGCATCATGGGATGTTTAGTGGATGCGCAAAAGAAGCAGTGTCGGCGCCGAGGTTTGCCGCTCTTTGGATGATGCTTCTTCTTACGGATCCATGATGCTGAATGCTGATCGCTGTCCGTGTCGCTGTTACTGTTGCTAGATGCGATGCGTGATGCTGTTAGGACCTGTGAGTTACATACCACCAAGGGGCACCGTGTGTTAAGTGCTTTGGCGGCAGGTCGTGGTGCTTGTATAAACATTGTTTCAGTGGTGCTAGAACCAACCACTGCCATTTTACATAGGAAAGGTTTGTGAGATGCGGAGGTTGCAGGGTCACAACCTCTCGCAGATGGAGATGTTGGCAGTGCCGTGGATGCAGTGTGCATGGTTGGCACCGACTTAGGTGAAACTGGGTGGGTGAGGTTGTGTACTGTGGCATAAGTAGTATTTTGTGTTGTAGTGTCAGCCACCTGATGTTGTTGTCTGGAGGCTGTAGTTGAGCTAGGTTATGAGAGTGGGCACCGAAGTGACTATAATCGGTGCCCGTTCTAGTTTAATGAGGACTCAGGTTGCGGTGTACGTCGGTGAGCTGTTGGAGTTGTAGATGGAGGCAGATTTGGGCATCATTTTTTCCAATGGCCTGGCTGACCACATCCATAACATGTATTTGCCGGCGGTGTGTGTGTGTTATCGTACTTGAAGCTGGTCGGGTAGTCGACTGTGTCGCGACGGTGGTGCTGAGCGTGGTGATTAAATTAGTGAGTGTGGAGATCTGTTTGCTTATCTCTTCCAACCTATCGTGCATGTTTTGTCTATTGTTGTGCTGGTTTCCGCATCCGGGGGCATTGTTGTGCCCCCCCCCCCCCCCCCAATGGGACTGGCCATGCCCTCTTCCTCTAGGCGCATGATTGTAACTTGTGCGGTGTTCAGATGGTGTGGTGCGCGGGTCCGTTGGTGATGTGGATGTAGATGCAGATGTGGTGTCGGCTGCGATTAGGTGTGCATCGTTTAACTCATTAATTGGATGCAGTTGGCGGCGATTCGCTTTTTCCCGCTCCAAGAAATTCTCGATTCTGACAGCAGTTGTGGTTAATGATTGCAAATTATTATGCTCTATCAGAAATAGTTTTTCTTTTAGCGCGGGCTCACCGCTCAACGCGTCCATGAAGGTATCAAGATGATGATGCGTAACTTCCTCGTGATTGGTGCTGGGGTATGCGCGTGTAACAAGTCATCGGATACGACTTAGCGCATTTTCCAGTTACGTGTATGTTGGTGTGGTGTCTGACCCCCAAAATCTGCTAGGACCTGTAGTGCTTTGCCCGACAGCTTTGCAAACAGATACGCTCCCATTTGTTGATCCGTCCATCGGTTTGTGTGGCTAATGATCTCGAACTGGCACTTGTAATTGGCCCAGTCACTCTCCCCACTGAATTCGGGAGAAAGAATGACTCGGCCATGGCAATGGCCATGATATGGTACTATAGGCGCGAATCTGGGTGGCGTTGCTTGGGAGAATGGTGTGAACGCGGATGCTGGTCTGCATGTTGGTGGTTGGTCCCGCTGTTGGTCTCGCTGATACCGCGTCTGCGAAGGTGATTCCCAATGATGATGTGTGCAATATGTGGGTTCCGCCGAATACCGCCCTGATGCGGGTCTATAGACTGGTGGAGGCGTTCCGTGTATGTGATGCGGAAGTTCTGTAGGTCGCTGTGACGGCCGTTCTTCGTATGGAGGTGGTCCAGGAGATTGACAGGGATGGTGCGTGTCATGTGATGATGTTTCTTGTGGTATAATATTGAAATGGATGTTCCGCATCCCCCGGTTCGTGTTGCGGTACTGATGGATAATATGGCGATGACGTTCTAATAGGAGATGTGGGACATGGTGCATGAGGGGCAGCCTATTGGTCACCATCTGATGACACGGGTGAACGTAATGGTCATGAAGAATTGGTGTGCCTCGTAGGCGATCCGGCAAAGGTGTTGGGTGCCTATCGCGGATATCCGACAATGTGATGTATTGAGTACCCGCCTGCGAGGCATCGCGGAAGGCCCCCTCGCTGATCAGCGAATACTCGTGTTGAATCGGTGCTGGATGTTCCACACCGGGGAAATTTTGGGCATAGTCGGTGAGCACGCGCGCAGTTCTCCCGTCATATGATGCTACTTCCATGTCACAGGAGTGCTGATCGTTGAATGAAGGAGACTGAAACGCATGTGTGTTGAGGGTAGGCGTGGGTTTGCTTCTCGTTCGAGCCCCACATCGGGCGCCACTTGTAGCGCGTTGGTCTGGCCTGCTGCTCTGCTCCGTTGCACCGCATGTACAGGACGCTCATGAGGGCTGGTTAGCTGCAGTCTCGGGGTTACGGATCCCATATCGTGAATCTCCGAAAAGTACAAAGACCAACTTCTAGAGCTGGTGGAACAATAACGTTCCAGTGGGGACGTGCGACCATTGCCGCCGAGATTGAACCTCACCATCTCATCCCAACTATTTGTGTCACCGGTATCACGGTCCATGACTCAATTTAGGAGCCCAGACATGATAATTAAAAATATCTACTATACAAACAATCGTAGTCGTTTGTTAGCACGAGAGAAAATATACAGCACATAGAACTAAGTTGGTGTCTTGTTAACGTGGATTCGTCAAAGGTACCTCACTAATCCTGCAAGGGAGCATCCTAACGAGGTCACTTATATAGTTTAATATAAACCAGTATACCCGTGACAAAAATATTATTGTTGCGAGAGGAAAGTGCCTCGCACGGGCCTCCGTCACAGGAAAATGCTGTCAACTCTGAAGCAGAGGAAGAGAGCTGGCAAAAGGGACACTCTCTTGTTCAAACCTATGCTAAGTGTAGTGTGAGTCAACCTAGTGAAATTATAATTAATGTGATGCACGCTGTATTATGTGAAGATGGGGTGGATGATTTATGTAGAATTAAAATCTGTCATCTTATGTAAGTCCAAGATACTGTATTGGTAGTTGCCACTTTTATTTATGCGGTCCTTCTGCTAAATCTCAACCTACCAGTTAGTTGTTAGATTTATAATCAAGGTTTCCTACCTATCTTTGACACACGGGCCTGACTGGCGAAGATGCTCGGCTTCCCTAAGGTTACCCTCCGGAGCATCTCCCTCAGAAAGGCAGTGAGCGGACTTGTTACGGAGTGACAGCTTCAGAATCATATAACGATCCGGTTACACATCACACCACAACCACATCAATAGGACAAGTTAATATTACAATTGGAAAAGCGCATAAAGGTTTATGGCGGGAGTGAGGCAGATATCCATCTCTAGTGAGCTTCCCGTGAGGGCGTGGTGGGTTCCAAGACTGCACCCAGTCATTGTACGGAGTTAGATGAAGATCTGCATCCTATCCATCACCCAGTGTGGCGGGGGCGGGCCATCTAAGATCCGTCTCCGGGGACTAATGTTTACCTGTCGCTAGGGTTAAGTTTCAAGATGCCCAAAGATGCACTGCTGGCCAGTTAAAATAATATATCTTTTCGCAGTGGTTCCTTCTTTGGCGGGGATATAATAAGAGGCCCTAAGCTAACTGGCCAGTTTTACACAATCTAGCCGGTGTGCGGTGTTACATATTCGCTACATCTGGAAAAGAGGCTTACACAAATGTCTCCTAAGGAGCGGTTGTCCCTAACTACTTTTAAACCTATCCTATCGAGCTAGAATAGCTAGGTTTAGTCTATCACATGTCAGGTTCGTGCAATGAGAACATGAACAGTGATCTCAGTGTAAAATTGATGCTGGGGGGAACAGTGATGCAGATTTATTGTTCCTAGCGTGCTGCGGTCCTAGTGTTTTATATAAAATAAACAAAACAAGTAACTAGGATGGCTGCCACCATATATATATACTAACGATCACAGTATTGATAATAAATCAGGTCATAGGACCTTGCGCTGCTTGTTAGTCATAAGCACAAAAATAAGGATAATAGTTACATTAAAGATATAAATTATAAAATGCGGTCTCAGACAACCGGTCGGTACCTATTAGCCATCAGTACCTGTAAAGAAACAAATGAATACAATAATACAAAAATAAAACCTATTAGTCATCGGTACGGAAAAAGTTCATAAACCACTGTAGAAGCTGCGTCACAGATGAGGAACATGAGATGGAACGATTCTGGAGTTGCGCAGGCAAACTTTTGATGCAGCTCACTCTCAAAGACGGGAATGACTGTAGTTGTGGATGTCCACTAGATAGTCATAATAGCCTATACAAATAATTTAAGCAGAATGTTAGAAAGTTCTGTACTGTATCGGAAGTTTGAAAGTTGCCCATAACATGAAGGGCTACAATTGAAAGTTATAAGTATAAAATGCATGTACACTCCTGGGTACACCATACATGGTACACCGCATAGCTCTTGCAGCATACCAGGCAGAGTCCCACCAGACTGCGGCCTAAAAGTTAATTAACACACGACATGCTGCGCGGAAGTTTGATCACCACTTTTCAGCGTGGTTCGGCAGATCTAACGAGTTGTCCACCAAGACTCACCACTCGTTCTACATACTGGAGAAATTACATCGGGCCCCCGAGACCCATCCGCAGGAAAGCTCCTCTGAAGTGTTTGAAGTGAGGGATGCTTCAATTCAATTAGTTGCCCCCGGATGGCCGTCTGAGGGCTTACAAAAACTTAGATGCAGATCCTACAATTGTGGGCCAGAGACTAAGAACTGAAATCCGAGAGGCACTGCTGCGGTTATAGGGGAACCACAGTCAGTAAGCAGTTGCCCACGTCTTGCACTGCTCTGGCCACACTACCTGCCACTTGTTCTCCCTCACAGAAGCGTGGTCTCGATTCTTGGTTTTGCGCTCCTTTTATACTACTTGTTATGTCATAGGCAGGACGCCCAGCCAATCAGCGGGCGATCTGTAGCCATCAGCGTGCAGATAAGAAGGGTGAGGACGCTATCATATGATAGACATCTTCCCCATTCATTTAGTGCATACACATAATTTAAATGAGCTAAATTAGGATAACTCGGCCATTTCTGGTCCGATTTTAAAAAGGTCAATAGTTTTAGAATCCTCGCCTCATTCCGGTCCTGATAGGTAACAAGAACGACGAGAATTTAAAGAAATTACAGGCACCGACCAGGTACATTTTAGTATGCATTCTCTCCCAATGCTGACACATGTTGTCAGGGAAGCTCTGACATGACTGCGCGCTATGCGATCTCACGGACTTAGATGTGTCGCAGAAACCTCTCCTATATGGCTTTATACACGCATACTATCCTACTCAGGGTTGGGGGGGGGGGGCGTGCTTGCAACATACCCAGAGCGGTCGTCCTGTACCCAGCTGAGCTGATCCACGCTACAGATTCGCATCACCACTCGTCTGCCCGAGCCCACCTAGTCAAGGTGTATTATATGGTGATCCAGTGTGTTCACCATACTGGTATTTTGAGTAACCACCTCAGGTTGGATACTTTGCCTAATGTCTTAGGTCAGAAGGTAAGAACGCTGATTAGTCATTATAACTGTCAGATAGGGTGTTTAATGTCCCAGATCCTCTCCGCCCAAGAGGATCCCAACCTGGACCTCGGCCTCACTAAGTCCATTGCCATCCACTGGGCCAATAACAACCATGGTAGATACAGCTCAGTGGAAGCGCTATTGCAGCATTCTATGATTGCATTAGGCCTATTGACCCACATTTCCATTCGACTGTTGGCACAAAAAATGTCACGCCAAAGTGTAAACCAACAGTCAAACAGACACGTCTGGCTCCACCCTCCCAGGCTAGGAAGAATAAGATTGCCCACTGAGGTTTCGCCACCCTTTAAACGTTTAAATGACAGACCGTCCCCTTGTAATTATTCTCCTGTATACCCGCTCTTGATCCCTCGCTCTGAATCACCACCACCCCCTATGTCACCGTTTCCACGTGATGATCTTACACCTCGGTTTGACAATTGAAAAGTCAAAAGACTTCGTTTTATCAGAAAGGTAGTCGAGTCCCTGTATAAGTTTTCATATCAAGGTAGCTTTTCAGCATTCTGTCACTGTGCCATTGACATGCATACATGTTTTGTAATGTGTGTAAGGAGTCCATCACTCAATAGGCCATGCCTTTGATGGACTGCCTGTTTAGATTATATTTACATGTATAGAAAAAAACATGAAATAAAGCAACTTTGAACTTTGAATTAAGCCTGGCTGGCATTAATGTATGCAGTTTTCGGGACTGTCACAATGTTTTCGAATTCGTCCCTTAGCTTTCGTCTAATATAAACTGAATGATTTGTGTCTAAAGAACACTGAAAAGTCTTGCCTTAGTTTTGTTGACATTATTGATAATCATGGCCCGCCCATTGATTGGAAATATCGCAGAATTTTTCCTAGAGAGGGAGGATGGCATAATTACCAAAAGTGGTTGGAAATTTGGATGGCAGCAAACAAAATTGGGGAGGAAGACAAGTTAAATGTGTTCCTCATGACCATCCTGTATTGGGTGACATTTACGTCAATGTAACGTATGAAAATCTATCTGCAAAGTTGCCCGTATTAATTGTAAGTGGTAACCGTCCATCTCTTTTCGGCCGTACTTGGATGAGAGAAATCCGTTTGAACTGGCATAATATATTTTCTGTCCAGAAATCAAATTGTTTGAATGACGGTTTACATAAACATCGTAATGTGCTTCAAAGGGAATCAGGTGAAATAATGCATTTCACTTCAAGAGTATACTTACCTCCCTAATACTCTTTGATATTGCTAAATATCGGCTTGCACTCAATACACACTCAGAATAAAAACAGTTAGGTGCCCCTACTGGGCAGGGAGTCAGGGTGCAGTCCGGTGGATGCCAGCCCCACCAATGCGCATGCGCAGACTGGCACTTACTCTTTGCTAATTTATGCTTTGTGCTCTAAGATTTTCACTAGTCTTTTTAAGTCTAATTAAGCGTTTAATAGAAGTTTGAAACACCTGTTGTGATGTCTGAGAGAGTTACTTCACCGGAGGAGGGCCCAGGACCTATCCATCAGGTGACCAATTATATTTTAGCGAGTTTTTCCCGGTGTAATGTGTTTCCGGGACTCGCGTTTATCGTGATAAGCGCCTAGTAGTTGTTTTATGTCAACATGGTGCTATATAATACTAATCTCTCTTTGTGTTTATGTCCACAGGTATCTGTCAGGATATGTATGGGACATCACATCAGCAGAGGGGTTGTTTCTCTCCACCAAGGTTCCATTTCCTACTAATACTGTTAGGTTATCTAACCAAAAAGTCTATGTTCAGTGACTCGGAAGCCTCGTATGAAGGTCTTCTCACTTTGCCTTCTTGATCCAATTCCTTCCCCTAAGGTGGAGAGAGTTGAGAGGCGTAGTCTTGGTGGAGTGTTCCAGTTCATCACGTTGGATGGTGTGTCTATATAAAGAGTCAGGTATTCTAGTTGATGATATGAGGTGATGATAATTATTTGAACTATAAATTGCCATTGTTATCATTGTGTATCTGATGTGTGTGTAGTCTGAATATCTATCCTGAAGAAGATGTTCTGGTTAGGATACAATTCGTCCATACACCTGGATGTTTGTTTCGGATCGATTTAATTTCTGTCTGGGATTAATGACGTCATAATCAGCCTTGCTCTTTATTAACAATTAAAGTTTTGTCCAACGCTGGTTTTCATGATTAGTGATCCTTATGATCATTTCCCTCTCTTTTATTTTGGTTTTGAGTTTGCTAACTTTAACTAAAATGCTCATTGTCCTCGTCCTCTGTCCTGTTTCAGAGACCTGGTTGCCCGTCCTGTGGTCGCTTCCTGAAAGAGAAGTTCATACCGCATCTTTGCTTTCATTGTAGCCCCTGTGGGCCATTGCTCAATTGTGACGTATATAAGCATTGGGGGGGGGGGGGCGAACTAATGACCAAATTTTTATGCTTACAGGCTAAGGACAAGGTTGTGGAGGAGGAGAGGAAGCTGAAGAGAGGTTGTGAGTAAAAAGGGTAAGAGGAAGGCCTCGTCCTCAGTGGACATGGAGGCCTTCCGTAGTGAGATGTTGGGAGAGATGAAGAGCACAATAAAGGGTTTGGTACCAGAGTTGCTTCGTGGCATGCTTCCTGGACCAAATCCTTTGTTGTCCTCGTCATCTGCTTCGGAGCAGATAATCCCCGCCTCTGAATCATCCCTTCTTAGGCCGTTACCAGTTTTCGAGGATTCAGAGGTGGCCCCATTAGTGGGGGCGTTCCACGCCCCTGGCAGCAGGCTTGCCGCGCCAGGGATTCGTGGACGGCTGTCGCTGGAACCTGCTGGCTGCTTATCGATTCGTGGACGGCTGTCGCTGGAACCTGCTGGCTGCTTATCAGCCCAGGGGTATCCGCACGCCGCAGGTGCCAGTACCTCCTATGGCACCTTTCCTGGCCAGTCCGGGTTAGCTCTCTTTGCTGACCCGGAGTCTAATCTTTCTGGCCAGGAAGAAGAGGATTATCTGTTAGGGTCCCCTTCTGAGGACGTGGCCATGGATTTTGACGTCTGTGCACCCCTCGCGGGGAATACAGGCGACATGATCCACGGTTCTACTCACGCAGGAGTAGGATTCACGGCTCAGAAGGTAGCCCTGGTCGGTGCTGATGGTCAGTTGTTCCGCGTACCTCGGCTTGCCGAGGGTATTGCTGGTGCTGGCCGGGGCCGTGGTGGGGCGGTATCTGCCCCACACTCTACCACGGCGCCTGCTCCTGGACAAGCCAGTCAGATTACCATGCCTGCTCTTTCGGGCCCGCATGCTTTCTCCGGCTTGCCAGGAGTGTCAGCATATCCGCCGGCAAGCTCTGCTGCGTTTGCTCAGGAGGAGACGAAGGCCCTCGTCTAGTAGAACTCTCGCAGTTAGCCACGGAGGAGGATTGGTCTGACACTTGTGAATGGCTGATAAGTGTCAGGCCAGACCTGCCCGTGGAGCAGTCGGCTAGCCAGCGAGACCACAGGCCGTGGTTAGCTGGTAAGTCGACTGCTAGCGCTATGCCATCTCTGCCGCTAGCAGAGCATATCGTGGATATGTTCTCGGCGGCGGAGACGTCCATCAAGGCGAATGGGCGTCTCGCGAAGTCGCAAGGTGCTGCCGCATCGTACCCATGGATTACCAGGGGTACAGTGTGGTGCCCAAGCCTAGCATGGATGACCGCGCGGCTTTGGGTGAGGATGCGCGGCCAGGCTCCCGTTCTGACACGGGGGGCCTTGTGTTCGAACACAACGCGTTCGGCCAATGCCGCGTTGCGGGGTGCGGAGGAGAGTGGGAGAGCGTCTATTGCGGCGCTGTCTAACGTCTCCCAGCTGTTACAGGGGGTAGTAACAGCATCCGCATCACGTCAACCGAGCCCGGTCGCAGTCCAGAGAGCCATCCAGGATGGTATCAACCTGGCTCTGGACTGTATGACTCGAGCGGTGACCAGGAGTGTCCGGGCGAGGCGCACATTTGCGTTGGATAACCTGTGCCCGTCCCAGGACCTGTACAATAGGCTTCTGCGTACGCCTATGGCAGGTCCTGGTCTCTTTGGAGGTGAGGGATGTAGGCACCTCCAGGAGACGGTTACTCTGGTCAATAACCAGAGGGCGCTGCGCGAACAGTTTGAGGTGCTCCGTAGGGAGCGCGTTCGCGCTGCACTCCCTGCGTACTATCCCCTGCAGGTGGCCAGCCACCATCGCAGCGTCGGCTGCATGCGATTCGGCCAGCAGTGAGGGGGGGTGCAGCCACCCGTGCACTGTGGTGCGCGTAGTGCTGGTCGTGGCGCGTGAGGATCTGGTCGTGGCGCGCGAGGATCTGGTCGTGGTAATCGTGCCTGATGGGCCGGTTACCGCGGTGAGAACCACTCCCGTGTTTCTGGCAAAGGAGACAGTGCCACTCCTGCACTCCTTATGTCCACCTCTCTCCCTAGGTGGACCGGTGGGAGGCCAGCTGGCCGACCACATGCAAGAGTGGGAACGGTTGACTCAGGACCGTTTAGTCTTGCGATGGCTTTCAGTCGGGTATCATCCCGATTGGATGACAGGCCCGCCATCGCGGCTGTCTCTGGTGCCAATCTGGACTCCGAATTCGAGAGATCCAGATCAAAGGTTGTGTATCGAGGAGGAAATAAACTCCCTCATACAGAAAGGAGCAATTCAGCCGGCACAGAAGTGTCCGGGCTTCTATTCAACCGTGTTCTTAGTGACAAAAACACTGGAGGGTGGAGACCAATTCTCAACCTCAAGCCATTGAACAAGTTCATAGAGACGCCCAGTTTCAAGATGGAGACTGTGCGGTCGGTGTTGGCGGGGTTAGAGAGGGGAATGTGGACAGCTTCAATAGATTTGAAGGATGCTTATTTCCACATCCCAATTTTATCGGCCAATCTGGAGATTGTTTTGAAGACTCTCACAGACTTAGGCTATCAATTTCCAAAAATCAGAGCTGACTCCATCCCAGAAGTTTGTTTACCTGGGGATGTTCTTCGATCTAGAGACAGGATATGTTTATCCTACTCAGGAGAGGGTTCAGAGACTCATCTCAGTAATACAGGCAGTGTGCGACAGTCGTCATGTCCTGGCACAGGTTTACTTGAGAATGCTGGGCAGTTATTTCTCATGACGCAATGGACCCAGAGTACAGGTTCACTGGACTCGAACATGTCAGTGTTGGCGCCTCTAATTCACCACTAATTCACCACCTGCAATGGTGGTTGAAGACAGAGAATCTCCTGGTGGGGGTTATGCTAACCCCTCCTCACCCTCAGGTAACTGTGTATACAGATGCCTCGATGGAGGGGTGGGGAGCCACGATGTTCATTGTTGATTGTATTGTCACGTGACCCTTTGTTATTAATATGGTGATGGTTTGTGTGTTTATGTGGTTCATCATTGAGAGTATACGAAAATGGAGCTTTTTCGTCTCTGTCCTATAGTACATGGCACTTGTACGTAGAGAGCGTATGGGACATTGAGGTCATTCAAGTCTTCCTCCCAGGAAGGGGAGGGGGGAGCGCATATGACATTCGGTCATCTCTCATCCATCGGTTTGTGTTAGCCGATGTTTTGTCAAATCCTGACTGTGTTTCACACAGTTTCAGAAGTTTAAGTGCCTTACACGCGGACAAGCGTGTAGGGAAGAGTTGGTCTTTTGACCTCGCCTCCCTCCCGCCGAATTCCCTGTCGAATTCTGGCAATATCAAAGAGTATTAGGGAGGTAAGTATACTGAAGTGAAATAAACGAAATCAAGGATTTCTTTTTTCACGAGAGAGTTGATACTTACCTCCCTAATACGGACCCGGCCTCTCCACCCCACAGAGGCTCGGTCTTCAGGCTCTTAATAGTTGCATGTGTGTCAGCCAATAAATTAGTCAGAGGAAGTGCTGGCATCCGCCGGACTGCACCCTGACTCCCTGCCCAGTAGGGGCACCTAACTGTTTTATTCTGAGTGTTTATTGAGTGCAAGCCGATATTTAGCAATATCAAAGAGTATTAGGGAGGTAGGTATCAACTCTCTCGTGAAAAAAGAAATCCTTGATTTCGTTTATTTCAAAGCTAAAATCGGTGCTAAGCCAAATGCAAAACCAATTTTCATGAAACCGAGACCTGTCCCATATGCACTCTGTGAAAGTGTTGGTAAAGAACTGGATCGTTTGGAAAAATCTGGAATTATTTCCAAAATTGAATATAGCGATTAGGCTGTTGTGCCAAAGGCTAATAACTCAATACGCATATGTGGTGACTATAAAGGTCACTGTCAATCAAAGTGTTCCAGACGAGCCGTATCCACTTCCAAATTCTGAGGGTTTGTTTGCTACACTGTCTGGTGGGACATTATTTAGTAAAATTGAGCTGTTCAATGCCTACCAGCAGTTGAAATTAGATTAGGACTCAAAACAGTACCACAAGGGTCTGTACATATACCATAGACTAGCTTTTGGTGTCTCTTCGGCCCCAGCTATTTTTCAAAATGTGGTTTAGTCCATGTTATTTGTTACCAAGATGACATTCTTATTACTGCAAAATCCGAAACCGAGCATTTGAAATTGCTAGATAAGGTTCTAGAAAAGTTAAACCCATACGGATTAAAAGCCAAACTCGATAAGTGTAAATTTTTGCAGGAGAGTGTAGAGTATCTAGGTCATATCATTGATTCAGAAGGCTTGCACCCAACCTCAGAAAAGGTTGATGCTATTACAAATGCTCCGAAACCACATAATGTTACTGAATTTATCTTTCCTCGGACTTTTGAATTATTACGGACAATTTCTACCAAATTTGTCCACCCTTCTCAAACCACTGCATGACTTACTCAAGCGTAACGTTCCTTGGAACTGGACCGCAAAATGCTCTGTATATTTTGAGTGTGCTAAGCAACAGCTACTAAAGAGCAATGTTCTGACACACTATGACACCAAGAAACCTATCAAGTTAGATTGTGATGCTTCGTCATATGGTGTAGGTAAAATGGGGGAAGAGCGAGCAATAGCATTTGCATCAAGGACTCTTTCGAAAACTTAACAAAATTACAGTCAAATTGAGCGTGAAGCTCTGTTGGTAAATAAGTATATTTATGGTCATAAATTTTCCATTAACTATGTACCATAAAATGTTGCCTGCCATTTTTGGACCTAAGAATGGTGTACCGACTTTGGCAGCTTTGAGGCTTCAGCGGTGGGCTTTGATTCTCCAGGCTCATACATATGATATAGAACATCGTCGTTCAGAGGATCACACAAACGCAGACGCGATGTCACGCCTACCATGGCAAGAGTCAAATTTCGCTATGGAGGCTGAAATAAACTACTTCTCATATGATGACAGCCTACCTCTCAGTGCACAAGATATTCGCGAGGAAACGCTCAAAGATCCTGTACTGTCTCGAGTTCTACATTTCGTGTCTAACGGCTGGCCTAGCCACAATAATGCTCCTGAACTAAACCAGTATTTTCAACGTTGTCATTAACTTTCTGTCGACCAAGGATGCTTACTTTGGGGTCTACGGGTGATCATACCACCAAAGTTTCGCAAACGTGTAATTCTGGAGCTGCACGACGAACATCCTGGTATTGTCAGAATGAAATCGGTCGCACGTAGTTACCTGTGGTACCCTGGCTTAGACCATGATATTGAACTCATGGTAAATAAATGTTACGTGTGTCAATCAGTAAAAAACCTACCTCCAACTGTGGAAGTGGCAACGTGTTCACATAGATTTTGCGGAAAGAAACAAACAAATGTACCTAGTTGTAATAGACAGTCATTCCGAGTGATTGGAAGTCTTTCCAATGACTTCCATAACCACTCAAAAACAATTGAAATCTTAAGAAATTTGTTTGCTAGTATACCGGTCAACACCACATTCAGTTACTGGACAAACACTGGCTGAACTATTCTTAAAGCGACAGTTACGTACGCGCTTGTCTTTGCTTAAACCAGACATTAGAAACTAATCAAGAACGTCAGAAAATCCAACATGACGGTAAGTGTACCCAATGTCGTGAATTTTTGAAAGATGAAACTGTTCGTGTAAAAAACTTTAGTGGAGGAAAGGAGAACAAGTGGTTAATTGGAAAAGTAATTAGTAAATTAGGAGCTCGTAATTATTTGATTCGTATTGGTTCGCAATCTCGTCACATTCATGTTGATCACCTGGCCAAGACTGGCGAATATGCAGTTGATCATGATATTGAACTGGCTATGCCATCAACATTTGGTGAGTTTGATGACAGTCTATTAGTCCGGGAGCCAATTTTCAAAAGGGGTCTAGAAGAATGGTTTCGTAGCACACCCAGTATTCAGAAGGTTTGTCTCTATATTATGCTAGACTGATGTCTTGGGTATATTCTGAGCCGTGTTGTACAAGAAAATTGTGGTATCACTAACCCGTGAGAAGCCCATTTACAATAGGTGTTGAATGTAGCTCTCAAACAATTTTCACAATGGTAAATTGTTCACAAACTTAAGCTCATGTTATATCAATACAATCTTAACCAAAATGGAAAGGAGCGATCGTATATCGCAGATTTATACATAATCAACCTCGTTTAAGACACCCGTATGTTGCTTTGTACATATTGGGGCACTTAGGTCTTCTTGTGACTAGCAATACCTTAGCTACAACAATGCCCATGTTTTCTACATTTTTCATAATTAAACTTTTAACTGACATGCAGTCACACAAGCTGGCAGGACATATTTATCACGTGAGCAAATGAGAGAATGTTACTCATCCTCGACAATTGTATGCTGAACATTGTCACACATTTCACCTCCCATACAAAGGCATGCTTCAGTGCAGAGTAGATTGTTAGCCTTGCATTGACAGAGATCTGTTCTTTTGCAGGCAGACTTTTGACATCCACATGATGTGAGTTCAATTAATCCAAATGGAGCAGGATCCTTTGACATTAGAACAGGCTTGAGTAGACCATCCACTATACTCCAGCCATGTCCATTTGGAGATGGAAGATTCTGAACAGCTTGCAATGAACGTCTCCAAACAAGAGCTTGAAAATTGACCCTTTCGGTGTGATGCTTTAGACTATTCGATGTAGGTGGAAGATTTTCATTTCTTTGTCTCTTTTGACAAAAGAGCCAATACCGGGTTTCATCAGCTGTCTTTCCCACATCCCTGGTGGTATACAAATCACAGACAAATTTCTCACATAGAATTGCAGTATTCGGTTGATAAGTCAACATGTTCGCCGAGTTGGGCTAAGCTAAGCTGATGACATTCAGATGACTTTAAGAGATTGAATGCTTTTCTCTTAGCGACTCCAAATAATGCACTAGTGCTATCACAACCTGTAAGAGAATGAACCCCAGGCAAAGACAGACAGATAGCTGGGCCCAGTACTTGAGCAACTGTATGTATTGGTATGTATCGCAATTTGTCCTTTGTGCCCGTACGGAACCATAGTTCAGAACGGTGAAGCGAACGATACGTATATATACTAAGTACTGCCACGTCTGTATCAGGAGACTGTATAACAACACGCATGTGGTCTTTTGAAGCGTGTAGCGCGTGCAACATCATACGCGTATCTGCTTCCTCGTGATCTGATCGAAGTTCTTCCAAATACGACGAATTGTTCGCTGAAATGACAACAACATCCATTCCATCGTTAACGCCACCAGCAAGAATGACGCAATTGTCGGCAGATAGCATATTTGGACCAGTATCACGCCACCGCTTGCGGAGAAATGCAACCAGGTTACTTTTGTTGCTTGGATTGCTGATGTACTTGGCCCATTGCTTTGGAACGGGAGTATTTTCTCCAGCAATCTTTACTTCCAATGCTGTTGATGACCCACGTTTTAGCCGCTCTTCCGCTTTGAGAGATTCCAGTCTATCATATCTGTCAAAAACTATATCTACTCTGTTGCAGTCTTCTTGATTCAGTGGAACTGTAAAGAGGTGCCAGTATTTATCAGCCAATTCTCCAAATGTAGACGTACCTCCAGTTTTAACCATTTGCACAATTGCCATGCCATCTACTACATAGGCTGTTGCGCCTGTCTTGTCAACAGGTGGAAGCCGTCCATCAACATTTACTTCCTTTTCTAGTTCACTTAACAAAACACTTTTCACATTCTTTCTTAGAGTCCCATCCGTATGTGACAATGATAGTCGAACAGCAGACAGTTCATACGTCATCACTAGTTTTAAATCAACATCTCTGGGCCTTGCGGCAATAATTAATCGACCAAATAGTTCGCGGTCAGATCTCACATGTTTTGAGTTTTTTCTTCTGTGCTAGGCTGGCAAATGTTTTAAGTTTTAAGTGTGGCAACGTGTCCCAAAAGCTTCTTGTGTTAGTGTCCAGCCGCTCCTGAACAACATTTTCCATAATCTCCTTACCAAAGTCACAGGCGGAAACAAGTCTCTCGGTGATTTCACTAGGCAATACCACGCCAGTTGCAATGTTTACAAGCGGAAGACACTCGCTGTCGTCGTTTTCCGCAATATTAAAGGGATTGGTCATTATATCTGATGAGAACATCGAAAGTATCTTCTGCACATCGGTTTCATCCCTGTTCATTCGATTAGTCCCCATTTCCTTATGTACTCCAAACATGTGACTATCTTGTAACCCACACATTTGCTTTGTGACCGTTGTTATGGCTGCCCTCTCGTGGCTAGTTAAAAACCACCTCTCCAGAGCTCCTGGCTTTTGTGTTATTCCAATAATACCACCTCGCTTTTTGGAATCCAAATTAATCGATTGCTCTAAGGCCATATCTGTCCACACTTGATTGAATGGATGGTCTGAGCGACTTACGGAATGATTTCCATTCAAGAATTGGTCATGTACATGGGGATGTGTACTTGGAAGCATCTTCATGTCCGCATGAGATACAGTGCCGATATTGGCAGCCATCTTGCATAATTGGTTCTGTCCATGCTGTAGAAATATGGCGCCATAGCAGCAGTAGCAGATAGGTGTGCCTGCCAATCTCCAGTTCTCTCAGCTCTTATGAATCCATGCAGCAGCTCTACCATATGAATATATGAGTTCCAAAATGCGAACAGGTGTGATTTCGAGCTTGACTCAACTTTAAAGGATTTGAACAGCTGTTGCAATTTATTCACGTACATACACACCTCTTTGAAATTTTCTTGCAGTGCGTCTAAGTCGTCAATGCTGCTTCGGCACATCTTAATTTTCTCATCCAGACTCTCCAATTCTTGTGGTCTTCATGTTGTCCATTTTGTTGAACCCATTTGGAAAAAGACTGCCATTGTAATCGCAGCAGCGCTTCCATAACCAATTTGTGAGCCCTCACTCCTCGATTATATGACTTTCCTTTAAGTAGAGCAGCAGCCGTGCTGCTACCATATGTGTTGGCCTCTATGAGGAGATCTTCTAAGCCAGAGTCATCAAACATCTTTCCAATAACAGCTAAGTAGTTTAGCGCAATGTGGAATCCCCCCAGTCTGATCACAGTGTCACTAAACTCTTCTTTATATCGGCACTGTATCTCCTTTGCCTTGACATATCTGGCCAAGTCGAATGTAATGACCGAGTCATTCTGTCCTAGTGTTGTCATCATTCTTTGAACTTGTTTCATGACCGTATACACCGTATTGAATTCAGTTGGTGATCCGGAAATCATTGGACAGTAACCGATTTGTGTAAAAGGTGCGTTAGCACATGATACAAGTGCATTAAATCCACTCCAACTAGGGACTGTTTGTGTTTCTGTGGTCATCATGGGTACAAGATCTACCGCAAACAATTTTATTGGACACATTCGAACGATGGCCCATGCAAGATCCATGACTAATGCCTGTTCCTGGATTGAGCTATCACATTGGTACCAATCCTTCTTGACAGTGTCTATGAACGCGGTCACAACTGGTCTTCTACCAAACACCCCACAATCAAGAATTCTGTTTTCAGTACCTGGTACTGTCAAAGCCCTTCTCCTGACTGAGTGTTCAGCATGTATGACACGCTCTGGTCTTGGGCCAAATTGCATTCGTTGGAAAGTGAGTTGTCTGTTTACCGTCTAAGGTTTCTTCAAGTATATCATTGTTATCAGCTGCTACTTGAACGAACGAGTTTGGAACAATGTTTGTTGGTATTACAACTCCATACCGTGTTGATTGAGCTAATACTTCAAGCGCCATACTAGTGTCAACTACCTCAATATCATCATAGGAAACGCTATGACCCATACGCCTCAGAATGGTGACAACTTGTTTGGAACCTGTAAGATGACTCATTGTCATAGCGAGGCTTATGTGTTTTGGCATTTTCTTTCTCCCGTGTGATACACAATGCGCTATGTCTTGGCATATCATCATTACATGCCTCTCATCACCTTCATTAGCACATTCTGATCTAACATTACCAAACTGCTCTGGTGCTAAATCTGCATTCGTGGTAACCCACCGCAGCAGCCAGTAGAGGCTTTGGGGAATAATTTCCTTTGCTTTGTCAACAGTGGTACAGCTGGATATACAGATTCTATGATGGAGTTAGTATACAAACATAAAATATAACCTTCACATTTCACCCTCGCCTTTGGTATATGCATGCAAAATGTATGTTGGATATATGTTAGGTCGATATCCGTCTAAATATCATATATGGTGAATCTAATACGATATTATTTTGAGTTATGACACGATCATGCTTATATCGTTGTGCACTATGGATACAGCCAAAGCCTAGACCCCATATGCAAAGAAATCAGGATAACTAATTAGTGCTACCACAATTTGTTTGTACAACAGGGCTTAAAATGTGTGGGCCATGTCCCCCAAGCCACAGCAAGTGTCAGACCTTCCGAATACTGGGTGTGCTACGTCACGATTCTGACCTAGCTTTAGCTCCTGGACTATATCACCAGATGTGTATAACTCGGTCCCTGAGGATCCTATTCCTAGCACATCAGCAGCAATTCTTACCACGTCGCCTCGACTGTGCCTAGTCCTTTGTCAGCAGGTGAGCAATTAGATGATCAGCAAATGGTTGCTGAGCCACCTCAGCCAGCATCCAAGTCGTATTAGAAAGCCACCAGTAAAATTGAATCTGTGACATTGCATTAAGAAATCATTAATCATGTCTTGATAATTGCTTTTTATTGTTTCAGCTCATGAACAGTATAATTTAGGCTTATAGGCCTTATATTAAGTGGGAAGGACTGTAATGCATGCCCTATTAATAGGTATTAGTGTTCTACAAGAATACTAGAATATATTACATTTGCCAATCTCCTCTCCTGTCTATGTATATACACGGACCCAAATACATAATACTGAACCCGTTGTTAATGTGATTTTGCCAGTAGACCCGTCATTGATCCCGTTACCCGAATCCCCATCATCCCCTATGGCACCATTTTCACCTGAATTTCCATCACTACCACAGCGTGTAACTGGTGGAAAATCATCACGTGAAAAAACACCTGTAGCAAAGGTTCAACAACCTCGTTTCACATCATCTCCGTTTTCTAAGCCCAGAAGACCCACCCGTCCCACTGAGCTAGAGAACAACACCTTTTGTAAGTTCTAGAATAGCCTGTAAATAGACCCAATTGGCAGCTTCCATTTGTAAGAAAATCTTGATTGTGGGAGCATCAAATCTCAGCCGAATCAACATAGACCCGCATCCAGACACACAGGTGGCCTGCCTCCCTGGTACATCTATTAATGACATAAGAACTGTCATTAATCGATACACAGGGTCAGTCCAACCTCGAACCCTCACCAAATGAAAATTCTTGAGACAATTGATCGAATTGCAGAGTCCCTAAGTCCAATGTTACTGTCATACCACGTGGGCCAATCGCAGATTTCAGTGTGTCGTGACAATATACATTGGACTGAGAGGACTGCTAATGCTATCTATAGCAATTGGCTAAATTTCCTTAATTTAAACTAGATTCAGGTTAAGGTAGCTGCCACCCAGAAATTGACTAGGCAGTAATATTGTCAACCTAGCTGGTTCTCAGTTAAACGAAACAGACCAATTTCTGCTTAATTTTGGATTAGCCTTTGTACCAACTCCGTAACCCAAAATTGATTTGGATGCAGATTTAGAAAATGGCCTTATTGAAACTGCTGAATTTGGTCACCTCGTCAAATTGGCAGATTTTTACCTCGTCAAATTGGCAGATTTTTTCCGAAACTCGAATAGCAATATTCCACCATTCATTGAGAAAACAGGCTGGGCACCAAATTTGAAACTTGTTGACCCAGCAATCGGTACTAGGGTTATCTAAAAAAATGAAATTGTCATCAAACCAGCGGATAAAGGATCAGCTACTGTAATTATGGATAAAGATAATTATATCAAAGAAGCAGATAGACAACTTAGTAATCCGAAACATCACCAACAGCTAAAGGAACCACTTTGGCAAAATACCTGTAGAAAATTTGGTTAATACATGATACTGGTCAGCGCCAAATGGTGGCAAAGACAGTGATGTAAGCGCTGCCAAGCAGGGAGCCACTGGTGGTCCATGCAGAGGTGGGGAGGGAGCGAAAGAGGGGGGTAGAGTCACTGCTCACCTGGTGGGGGGGGGGTGTGTAGGGGCATAAAGGCGGACCTACATGACGAAGTGGCAATGGAACAGTTCTCCCACGAACAAGTGGCCCAGCAAGTGGTGATTCTGGAGAGCAATCTCCAGAACACACCACAAAGCACCCCTAAGAAGGGTGGTGGTACACCAGTTCCCAAAAGAAAATGGAGGGTTGGGGTGTTAGAGGAGGGGGAGGAAGGGAAGGCACTCCCAGCAAGAGGTCTCGGGACAAGGGGGGGTTACCCAGCGGGAGGGAGAGTCCCAACCATCGCGCAGAGCGGGGGTTCCCGGGGTGGTGCGTCCAGTAGTGAAGGGAGGGAGGTGGGCCATAAGGGGGGGGGGGGCAGAGAGATGGTACCCAGGGAAGGAGGGTCAGGGTCAAGGGACTCGCGGGCGATGATTTTGCGGGGTTAACCCGCATGGTAATCTATAGGCTACTGTATGCCATGGTGGGCATGCTGGCAGGCCTGGACAAAAGGGACGGGGAGGTTTTACTAACCTCCACCAGTGAAGGGCAGTTCCAAAAGCTGCTGAAAATTACAACGATAGGCAGCCACGTGGTGTCTATTGAAGAATACACCACCAAAAACACCAGACAAAGCAAAGCGGTAGGTGTCATATCGGGAGTCCCAAGGGACTTCACGAATGACGACATAAAGGAAGAAATGAACGATCAGGGGGGAACACAAAGTGGAATGGGTGGGTCGGATTGGCGGGACAGCCAGACCGACCTATGCAGTGAAACTGGTGTTCAATTCAGACGCACTGCCAAGTAAGGTTAAACTGGGATGGATGACCTTCAAAGTCAAACCATACATCCCAGAGCCCGTCAGATGCCACCTGCTGGGTCACGTGGCAAAGCACTGTAGAACCAAAGCCAGCGCATGCGTCAACTGTGGAGGGAACCACAAACGTGAGGACTGCCAGCAGACCCCCCACTGTAGAAATTGCAAGGGGAACCACAGTGCTGCATATCGCGGATGCCCGGCTTTGCAAAAAGCCAAGGACATCCTCAAGGTTAAAACGACAGAGCAGGTCTTATACGGGGAGGCCAAGAAGAGGGTTACCCAGCAAATAAGCAGGGGAACTGAACAGCCAGCTGAAATACCAGCACCTGGACGAGCCACACCTCTTGAAAGAACAGCATGGCAGAAAAGGGCTGAATCCGTACGGAGGAAGCTGGCCACACCCAGGAGGAACTGCTCAGTGACGAGACATCAGCAAAGAGGGGAGGAGGCTCCTACTGTGCCACCCACAATAGAGACGGCCACGCACACCCTCCCGCTTGCCAGCTACACACTGGATATTCATTCTGAACCTGTTCCCCAGCAAGATATTGTCATTAATGTAAAGAAGACGGGAACAATTAAGCATTAAAAAATGTATATAAGAAAAGAAAATTGACTGGAAGTAAGCAAAAAGAAGCTGCCATTGACATTAGTGGAATAAATGCGTCAAATCTCCATGACCAAAGGTAGGCATCAGTATCAGAAGATTCATACAGAGGAGGAAATATAACTGATGCACCATAGAGATACATGTATCATATCATATTGATCATTGAGATTTGTGTTTCAGTTCGAATTTTGCGTTCGTTGATGATAGATGTGTTTTAGATCAGTTTAAATTGCGTCCATTATTGCGTTTGCGACAAAATTATATTGCTTAAGTTAGACCAGAGTTTAAAGAACAGTGTTATTTGTTAATTCTTCTCTTTAAACTATTCTAAACATTTTCCGTTTGAGGTTCGTTCGCGTGCATCAAGCACTAGCTTTTCCGCCAGTAAAATCGTTGCTCTTGTCGGCCATTAGTGTTGTCTTGTTCGTTTTTATTTGGCGCCAATTTTCGAAAACAAATCTTTTATTTTTTCCGTTTATTTGCTGTGCTCCCCGAGTCGTAACTATAAGGTATTGTTATTAAATTATTTTAATAATTTTCGTAATTATAAAACTTGTTTAAACCATTTTGATAAATTTTCTTTTGGATGTTCGTTTGCGGGCTTTAAAACACTAGATTTTTCGCCATTCAAACAGCCGCATTTTTCGGCCATTAGTGATAGCCTTGCTCGTTTTCGACACCAATTTTAGAAAAAAAAGAGAAAATTTTTGAAATTTTCTTTTCAGTTTGCTTAGTTGGAATTTTCGCGAATTTTACCGAAGGGGACGACACAGCACTGGTATACTCGTAAAGTTTACTAGGCGTATTCCACCCCTTCTCTCTCTACACTTCCGTCTTTCACAGCCTACTCTACTCATCTCCTTCACACACTAACCCTACTGCATCCTATCCTATCTCTCATACTGTACCTTCTAAATGTTCCTACTGCACACTACCTTTTAAATAACTCACACCGTAGGGTAAGTAACATGGAGGAAGATGACTTCCTGAAACAGCTTATTGAAGTGGCGCATGATACTGGTCAGCGCCAAATGGTGGCAAAGACAGTGATGTAAGCGCTGCCAAGCAGGGAGCCACTGGTGGTCCATGCAGAGGTGGGGAGGGAGCGAAAGAGGGGGGTAGAGTCACTGCTCACCTGGTTGGGGGGGGGGGGGGTGTAGGGGCATAAATGCGGACCTACATGACGAAGTGGCAATGGAAGAGTTCTCCCACGAACAAGTGGCCCAGCAAGTGGTGATTCTGGAGAGCAATCTCCAGAACACACCACAAAGCACCCCTAAGAAGGGTGGTGGTACACCAGGCCCCAAAAGAAAACGGAGGGTTGGGGTGTTAGAGGAGGGGGAGGAAGTGGGAGGAAGGGAAGGCACTCCCAGCAAGAGGTCTCGGGACAAGGGGGGTTACCCAGCGGGAGGGAGAGTCCCAACCATCGCGCAGAGCGGGGGTTCCCCGGGTGGTGCGTCCAGTAGTGAAGGGAGGGAGGTGGGCCATAAGGGGGGGGGGGGCGGGGCAGAGAGATGGTACCCAGGGAAGGAGGGTCAGGGGACTCGCGGGCGATGATTTTGCGGGGTTAACCCGCATGGTAATCTATAGGCTACTGTATGCCATGGTGGGCATGCTGGCAGGCCTGGACAAAAGGGACGGGGAGGTTTTACTAACCTCCACCAGTGAAGGGCAGTTCCAAAAGCTGCTGAAAATTACAACGATAGGCAGCCACGTGGTGTCTATTGAAGAATACACCACTAAAAACACCAGACAAAGCAAAGCGGTAGGTGTCATATCGGGAGTCCCAAGGGACTTCACGAATGACGACATAAAGGAAGAAATGAACGACCAGGGGGGGAACACAAAGTGGAATGGGTGGGTCGGATTGGCGGGACAGCCAGACCGACCTATGCAGTGAAACTGGTGTTCAATTCAGACGCACTGCCAAGTAAGGTTAAACTGGGATGGATGACCTTCAAAGTCAAACCATACATCCCAGAGCCCGTCAGATGCCACCTGCTGGGTCACGTGGCAAAGCACTGTAGAACCAACGCCAGCGCATGCGTCAACTGTGGAGGGAACCACAAACGTGAGGACTGCCAGCAGACCCCCACTGTAGAAATTGCAAGGGGAACCACAGTGCTGCATATCGCGGATGCCCGGCTTTGCAAAAAGCCAAGGACATCCTCAAGGTTAAAACGACAGAGCAGGTCTTATACGGGGAGGCCAAGAAGAGGGTTACCCAGCAAATAAGCAGGGGAACTGAACAGCCAGCTGAAATACCAGCACCTGGACCAGCCACACCTCTTGAAAGAACAGCATGGCAGAAAAGGGCTGAATCCGTAAGGAGGAAGCTGGCCACACCCAGGAGGAACTGCTCAGTGACGAGACATCAGGAAAGAGGGGAGGAGGCTCCTACTGAGCCACCCACAATAGAGACGGCCACGCACACCCTCCCGCTTGCCAGCTACACACTGCATATTCATTCTGAACCTGTTCCCCAGCAAGATATTGTCATTAATGTAAAGAAGACGGGAACAATTAAGCATTAAAAAATGTATATAAGAAAAGAAAATTGACTGGAAGTAAGCAAAAAGAAGCTGCCATTGACATTAGTGGAATAAATGCGTCAAATCTCCATGAACAAAGGTAGGCATCAGTATCAGAAGATTCATACAGAGGAGGAAATATAACTGATGCACCATAGAGATACATGTATCATATCATATTGATCATTGAGATTTGTGTTTCAGTTCGAATTTTGCGTTCGTTGATGATAGATGTGTTTTAGATCAGTTTAAATTGCGTCCATTATTGCGTTTGCGACAAAATTATATTGCTTAAGTTAGACCAGAGTTTAAAGAACAGTGTTATTTGTTAATTCTTCTCTTTAAACTATTCTAAACATTTTCCGTTTGAGGTTCGTTCGCGTGCATCAAGCACTAGCTTTTCCGCCAGTAAAATCGTTGCTCTTGTCGGCCATTAGTGTTGTCTTGTTCGTTTTTATTTGGCGCCAATTTTCGAAAACAAATCTTTTATTTTTTTTCGTTTATTTGCTGTGCTCCCCGAGTCGTAACTATAAGGTATTGTTATTAAATTATTTTAATAATTTTCGTAATTATAAAACTTGTTTAAACCATTTTGATCAATTTTCTTTTGGATGTTCGTTTGCGGGCTTTAAAACACTAGATTTTTCGCCATTCAAACAGCCGCATTTTTTCGGCCATTAGTGCTAGCCTTGCTCGTTTTCGACACCAATTTTAGAAAAAAAAGAGAAAATTTTTGAAATTTTCTTTTCAGTTTGCTTAGTTGGAATTTTCGCCAATTTTACCGAAGGGGACGGACACAGCACTGGTATACTCGTAAAGTTTACTAGGCATATTCTACCCCTTCTCTCTCTACACTTCCGTCTTTCACAGCCTACTCTACTCATCTCCTTCACACACTAATCCTACTGCATCCTATCCTATCTCTCATACTGTACCTTCTAAATTTTCCTACTGCACACTACCTTTTAAATAAGTCACACCGTAGGGTAAGTAACATGGAGGAAGATGACTTCCTGAAACAGCTTATTGAAGTGGCGCATGATACTGGTCAGCGCCAAATGGTGGCAAAGACAGTGATGTAAGCGCTGCCAAGCAGGGAGCCACTGGTGGTCCATGCAGAGGTGGGGAGGGAGCGAAAGAGGGGGGTAGAGTCACTGCTCACCTGGTTGGGGGGGGGGGTTGTAGGGGCATAAATGCGGACCTACATGACGAAGTGGCAATGGAAGAGTTCTCCCACGAACAAGTGGCCCAGCAAGTGGTGATTCTGGAGAGCAATCTCCAGAACACACCACAAAGCACCCCTAAGAAGGGTGGTGGTACACCAGGCCCCAAAAGAAAACGGAGGGTTGGGGTGTTAGAGGAGGGGGAGGAAGTGGGAGGAAGGGAAGGCACTCCCAGCAAGAGGTCTCGGGACAAGGGGGGTTACCCAGCGGGAGGGAGAGTCCCAACCATCGCGCAGAGCGGGGGTTCCCCGGGTGGTGCGTCCAGTAGTGAAGGGAGGGAGGTGGGCCATAAGGGGGGGGGGGGGCGGGGCAGAGAGATGGTACCCAGGGAAGGAGGGTCAGGGGACTCGCGGGCGATGATTTTGCGGGGTTAACCCGCATGGTAATCTATAGGCTACTGTATGCCATGGTGGGCATGCTGGCAGGCCTGGACAAAAGGGACGGGGAGGTTTTACTAACCTCCACCAGTGAAGGGCAGTTCCAAAAGCTGCTGAAAATTACAACGATAGGCAGCCACGTGGTGTCTATTGAAGAATACACCACCAAAAACACCAGACAAAGCAAAGCGGTAGGTGTCATATCGGGAGTCCCAAGGGACTTCACGAATGACGACATAAAGGAAGAAATGAACGACCAGGGGGGAACACAAAGTGGAATGGGTGGGTCGGATTGGCGGGACAGCCAGACCGACCTATGCAGTGAAACTGGTGTTCAATTCAGACGCACTGCCAAGTAAGGTTAAACTGGGATGGATGACCTTCAAAGTCAAACCATACATCCCAGAGCCCGTCAGATGCCACCTGCTGGGTCACGTGGCAAAGCACTGTAGAACCAACGCCAGCGCATGCGTCAACTGTGGAGGGAACCACAAACGTGAGGACTGCCAGCAGACCCCCCACTGTAGAAATTGCAAGGGGAACCACAGTGCTGCATATCGCGGATGCCCGGCTTTGCAAAAAGCCAAGGACATCCTCAAGGTTAAAACGACAGAGCAGGTCTTATACGGGGAGGCCAAGAAGAGGGTTACCCAGCAAATAAGCAGGGGAACTGAACAGCCAGCTGAAATACCAGCACCTGGACCAGCCACACCTCTTGAAAGAACAGCATGGCAGAAAAGGGCTGAATCCGTAAGGAGGAAGCTGGCCACACCCAGGAGGAACTGCTCAGTGACGAGACATCAGGAAAGAGGGGAGGAGGCTCCTACTGAGCCACCCACAATAGAGACGGCCACGCACACCCTCCCGCTTGCCAGCTACACACTGGATATTCATTCTGAACCTGTTCCCCAGCAAGATATTGTCATTAATGTAAAGAAGACGAGAACAATTAAGCATTAAAAAATGTATATAAGAAAAGAAAATTGACTGGAAGTAAGCAAAAAGAAGCTGCCATTGACATTAGTGGAATAAATGCGTCAAATCTCCATGAACAAAGGTAGGCATCAGTATCAGAAGATTCATACAGAGGAGGAAATATAACTGATGCACCATAGAGATACATGTATCATATCATATTGATCATTGAGATTTGTGTTTCAGTTCGAATTTTGCGTTCGTTGATGATAGATGTGTTTTAGATCAGTTTAAATTGCGTCCATTATTGCGTTTGCGACAAAATTATATTGCTTAAGTTAGACCAGAGTTTAAAGAACAGTGTTATTTGTTAATTCTTCTCTTTAAACTATTCTAAACATTTTCCGTTTGAGGTTCGTTCGCGTGCATCAAGCACTAGCTTTTCCGCCAGTAAAATCGTTGCTCTTGTCGGCCATTAGTGTTGTCTTGTTCGTTTTTATTTGGCGCCAATTTTCGAAAACAAATCTTTTATTTTTTCCGTTTATTTGCTGTGCTCCCCGAGTCGTAACTATAAGGTATTGTTATTAAATTATATTAATAATTTTCGTAATTATAAAACTTGTTTAAACCATTTTGATAAATTTTCTTTTGGATGTTCGTTTGCGGGCTTTAAAACACTAGATTTTTCGCCATTCAAACAGCCGCATTTTTCGGCCATTAGTGATAGCCTTGCTCGTTTTCGACACCAATTTTAGAAAAAAAAGAGAAAATTTTTGAAATTTTCTTTTCAGTTTGCTTAGTTGGAATTTTCGCGAATTTTACCGAAGGGGACGACACAGCACTGGTATACTCGTAAAGTTTACTAGGCGTATTCCACCCCTTCTCTCTCTACACTTCCGTCTTTCACAGCCTACTCTACTCATCTCCTTCACACACTAATCCTACTGCATCCTATCCTATCTCTCATACTGTACCTTCTAAATTTTCCTACTGCACACTACCTTTTAAATAACTCACACCGTAGGGTAAGTAACATGGAGGAAGATGACTTCCTGAAACAGCTTATTGAAGTGGCGCATGATACTGGTCAGCGCCAAATGGTGGCAAAGACAGTGATGTAAGCGCTGCCAAGCAGGGAGCCACTGGTGGTCCATGCAGAGGTGGGGAGGGAGCGAAAGAGGGGGGGGGGGGGGGTAGAGTCACTGCTCACCTGGTTGGGGGGGTGTGTGTAGGGGCATAAATGCGGACCTACATGACGAAGTGGCAATGGAAGAGTTCTCCCACGAACAAGTGGCCCAGCAAGTGGTGATTCTGGAGAGCAATCTCCAGAACACACCACAAAGCACCCCTAAGAAGGGTGGTGGTACACCAGGCCCCAAAAGAAAACGGAGGGTTGGGGTGTTAGAGGAGGGGGAGGAAGTGGGAGGAAGGGAAGGCACTCCCAGCAAGAGGTCTCGGGACAAGGGGGGTTACCCAGCGGGAGGGAGAGTCCCAACCATCGCGCAGAGCGGGGGTTCCCCGGGTGGTGCGTCCAGTAGTGAAGGGAGGGAGGTGGGCCATAAGGGGGGGGGGGGGGGGCGGGGCAGAGAGATGGTACCCAGGGAAGGAGGGTCAGGGGACTCGCGGGCGATGATTTTGCGGGGTTAACCCGCATGGTAATCTATAGGCTACTGTATGCCATGGTGGGCATGCTGGCAGGCCTGGAGAAAAGGGACGGGGAGGTTTTACTAACCTCCACCAGTGAAGGGCAGTTCCAAAAGCTGCTGAAAATTACAACGATAGGCAGCCACGTGGTGTCTATTGAAGAATACACCACCAAAAACATCAGACAAAGCAAAGCGGTAGGTGTCATATCGGGAGTCCCAAGGGACTTCACGAATGACGACATAAAGGAAGAAATGAATGACCAGGGGGGAACACAAAGTGGAATGGGTGGGTCGGATTGGCGGGACAGCCAGACCGACCTATGCAGTGAAACTGGTGTTCAATTCAGACGCACTGCCAAGTAAGGTTAAACTGGGATGGATGACCTTCAAAGTCAAACCATACATCCCAGAGCCCATCAGATGCCACCTGCTGGGTCACGTGGCAAAGCACTGTAGAACCAAAGCCAGCGCATGCGTCAACTGTGGAGGGAACCACAAACGTGAAGACTGCCAGCAGACCCCCCACTGTAGAAATTGCAAGGGGAACCACAGTGCTGCATATCGCGGATGCCCGGCTTTGCAAGCCAAGGACATCCTCAAGGTTAAAACGACAGAGCAGGTCTTATACGGGGAGGCCAAGAAGAGGGTTACCCAGCAAATAAGCAGGGGAACTGAACAGCCAGCTGAAATACCGGCACCTGGACGAGCCACACCTCTTGAAAGAACAGCATGGCAGAAAAGGGCTGAATCCGTACGGAGGAAGCTGGCCACACCCAGGAGGAACTGCTCAGTGACGAGACATCAGGAAAGAGGGGAGGAGGCTCCTACTGTGCCACCCACAATAGAGACGGCCACGCACACCCTCCCGCTTGCCAGCTACACACTGGATATTCATTCTGAACCTGTTCCCCAGCAAGATATTGTCATTAATGTAAAGAAGACGGGAACAATTAAGCATTAAAAAATGTATATAAGAAAAGAAAATTGACTGGAAGTAAGCAAAAAGAAGCTGCCATTGACATTAGTGGAATAAATGCGTCAAATCTCCATGACCAAAGGTAGGCATCAGTATCAGAAGATTCATACAGAGGAGGAAATATAACTGATGCACCATAGAGATACATGTATCATATCATATTGATCATTGAGATTTGTGTTTCAGTTCGAATTTTGCGTTCGTTGATGATAGATGTGTTTTAGATCAGTTTAAATTGCGTCCATTATTGCGTTTGCGACAAAATTATATTGCTTAAGTTAGACCAGAGTTTAAAGAACAGTGTTATTTGTTAATTCTTCTCTTTAAACTATTCTAAACATTTTCCGTTTGAGGTTCGTTCGCGTGCATCAAG